>OZ008368.1:338027680-338422438 GCA_963931995.1 Phaonia tiefii
GAGTTAGACCAATTGGTATCTGAGTTCTAATCACATTGAAATCTCAATATTGTTAAAATGTGGACTTAGACCAATTGGTATCTGAGTAGCTCAAGTATATAAGTCGTATTTATATGAAAATAAAACTATCGAAACCATATGCCCGCTTCTGGGTAACAACAAAATTTCACAGTTTGTTCTTATGGGTGACGGGATTTGTTTATATACGGGTAGCGCACCTATTGTGCAACAATAAGAAATTCAAATAACTTTTTTTAATCAATGTATATCATTTATTTTTTAATTACATGGACAATTAAATTTATTTTATATAACTAATTGGTTTTGAAGATGATAGACCGTAAATGACATCCATGCTCATCCACTCATACGCGACACCTGAGCAAAAAATTATTCATTGCGGCCTGAAAGGTTGAAGTCGGGATTGTCTCAATTATTGTTTTAATGGACTGGTTCAGTCAAATTCCTTGGTTTTGTTTCGTACACATCTTGCTTGACATAACCGCATAAAAAAGTCTGGTGCAGTCAGGTCAGGAGACCTTTGGCGCCAGCGGAACGTGGAGTTTCTGGATATTAATTTGTTTGGGAATTTTCGTTGGAGGTCGGCCATAACGAGTGTGCAGTTGCTCCATCTTGCTGGAACCAAATACTGTTGAAACGGATACGTCTTCGGCGCAGTTCAGGATAAAAAAAAACTCTTTCAAAATCTTTAAAAAATGGTCCCCAGTGACAGTTACTGTTACACCGTTTTCTTGAAAGAAGTATGGCCCCACTATGCTCCTTGATGAAACGGCGCACCACTCAGTGACTCGTTCTGGGAGTATTTCTGGATTAGATTCACTCCATTCACTCCCTACGGCAAGTTTGCTTCTTTACTTTGCTGTTTAGATATATCATCCGTATCAATTTAGATCATTTTAGATCATAGATGTGCAGCTAGTACTCTTTTGAGTCATCGTGTTTTCACACCGATAGTAGCTTGATCGTTTTTTCACACCAACATGTCCGAAAGCTTGCTGCTTGTTTACCGATTCAAAGTCAGTTGCTGTTCTGCATTCACACTACACTTAAAAAATAACTTTTAATTGCCATGGACGAATATAAAGAAATTTTTATGTTTGTAAATGGCAAAAATCATAAATGGAAATAATCATTGGAGATGTTGATATTTGATTTTTTTTTAAGATTTAGTTTTAATTTTTAATTTTTTTAATTTTAATTTTTTACTCAGTGTACTACTTTTGTTTTCTCTGCTTTTGTTCTGCTTGCTCCGTTCAACTTAACACAGTCGCAAAATTCGTAAAACTGATTTGAAATGCGTTTGTGTCAGTTTGCACATGTCTGTTTTAGATCAATCATGCCGTTTAGATTAGCCTCATCACACACTTAAAATTATTTGCAAAAAAATCACTCCGGTAAGCGGATAAGTGCCTTTTTTAACTCCGGTCCGGTGTTAGTTTACTCCGCTGCTGGGAGTGAATGAAAATGTTTATTCGAACGTAGTGAATTTATTAAATTTACTCCGTTCGGATGAAACTTGACGCATTTTACTGATTTTACGTACCGTCGCACTCCGAACAGAGTGAACTGCTGGATCTACTCCGATCGGAGTGATTTTTATTTCCATTGCTGTTTCGTAGCAAGGGCAAGCGTCATTCGTGTGTTTGGTCTCGCCGTGAATTCACTCCGATCGGAGTTAAGTAGTTTCATCCGAACGGCGTGAATTCACTCCGATCGGAGTTAATTAGTTTCATCCGAACGGAGTTAAAGTTTTTCACTCCGCTACAAGTTATCCGATCGGAGTGAGACTCCCTGGAACTCCGAACAGAGTGAATATTTTTAAGTGTGCAGACATAAACAAGCAATTTATCAAGCTGGTGTCTTCTTCGGCCATTTCAATTACATTTTGACAAAATTCCAAGCGAATAGGCAACTCCATTGGGGTTACTTGCTTATAATTTGGACTTTTGGACAGCCGGATATTGTGTCTTGAACCCGAACATAGGGATCTCAATGGTACGGTCTTCGTTCGATGCCTCCAGATTCGGCAAATATGTTTATTCACCTCATAATCGTCCATCTACTTGGGGGAGTGACGCAAAACTCCCGCCTAAATTCTCTATGGACGCAAAAATCCTCTTTTCGGTATCCCAATCATTTATTTTAATAAATCTAAATAGACACTTGCAATATAAAAAAAATACATGAGGTGTCTGGGGGCACCTGATTGGAACGAAGTTCCTTTTGCTTTACTTTATTATACATACAACTACTAGTTAGTTTCAACACGTCTAAGGCGCCCGTTGAATAAAAATATGATAATTTAAATGAATCTTTAAGAAAATATACTTTTTGTAAAACTTTTTTTGAGAAACATTTTTTTATATTTTCCCCAAAATGCTAATTTTTAAAGAGAGGTACTCCTTTTAGTAAAAGCTAATGTTTTGTTTAAAGAAAAGGTACTATTTTTAAGAAGAAGTACTTTTTGTAAGAAAAAGATATAAGAAAGACTAAGAGTTTGTTTTAACAAAGAAGTACTTTTTTTTAGAACAGGTACTTTTTAAAGAAGTGGTACTCTTTTTAGGAAAAGATTATTTTTTTTCAGAACTTAAGAAAAGATATTTTTTAAGAGATGGTATTTTTTTGCAGAAAACGTTTTTTTTAAGATATGAGAATTTTTTTTTAGAAGTGGTCCTTTTTTCAAGAATAGGTACATTTTTAACAGTAGGTACTTATCTCAAGCAAATTTAGTTTGTTTCACAAAAAAGGAACTCTTTAAAGAAACTTCAGTTCATTCTATGAAAATGTACTTATTGTTATATTACTTTTTCATAGAAATTGATCTTGAACCGGAAAAATTATTAAAGGAAGGAAAATGTAGTTTTCTAAGAAAAGGCAATTTATTGTAAGAAAATTTACTTTTTAAAAAAGGTACTTATTTAAAAAAATTACTTTTTTTAAGAAAATGTACTTTTTGTAAGAATATTTACTTTTTTAAGCAAAGGTACTTCTTTAAGATAAGGTATTTTTTTAAGAAAAGGTGTTTAAGAATATGAATAGGTTTTTTTCAGAAATTTTACTTTTTTAAGAAAAGGCACTTATTTAAAAAAAATTCTTCTTTTAAACTTCTTTCACTTTGGCATTTCTAAATTTACTTTTAATTGGGTGCAAAACTACAATATATACTAAATATTGGTTACAGGATCCACCTAGAAAACTTCCCATTAAACAAGAAATTGCCCAACATACATATGTTAGTGTAGACACAAACCAAAGCAAACGTACTCAATATAGTTGATAATACTGGGTTGTAGCATAATAGTGTTAAAAAAAATTTGCTTAATTTTTCATTTAGCCATCTTGCAACGTGCAATAAGGAACTTCGTTCCAAAAAAAATAATCCGATTACGCACACACAACAAAAGTTATTACGTTTTGTTTTTGTAGCACGATTCGCGCGCCACCCTGTAGTTATTGGAATTAATAGTACAATTATAATTGGTAATTTCGATATGTATGTATGTTTTAGGCCGTTGTATTGTATAATTGCTGCTAAAACAAAACAGTATTATAAACAGTAAAGATAAAGTTTAATTGAAAAATTTAACGTAAATACATATAATGCAATTAATCATAATCATTAATTTAAATTAATTTACAGACCAAATCAACAGTGGGGTATATTGAAACAATTTGAAGCATCATGACTGCATTTCCACAATAATAAATATCGTATTAAAAATACAATTCTACAGCTTTGATTGTTGTATAATTAGACAAAAGAATGGGCATCTTGAAAAGTAAAGTGTCTAACACTTGATGCTTCATGGCTATCAACATATGCAAGTAAATTTGGTAATTTTTTCCCTTGGATAAGTGCATAAGTGCAACATTAATTTGTAGATACATGTGTACCGGAAATTTTAATGTAATCCAATTAATACATTTAAATATGGGCATTTCCATTATGTCGAACTTGACCCTCGAACACATTTAAAGTGAAAAAAGTCAAAATAAAACGGATTTTAATTTTGACAATAGGCTTACCTTATTACTCTTAATTAACCCTATTGGTGCAAGGGTTGATTTTGGGTAATTTCAAGATAATTGCAATAAACCAAGACATTTGCACGGGACAGAAAACAAGTGGTTTTTGCGGCCAACAATTGAAACGTCTAATTTCAGCGAAACCTGAGGCAATATTCCAATGGGACTAACTGTAGAATGTTGTAAACTGATGTCACTTAAAAATGGTTTTACATTGTATCAAAAATGATGTATACTTTTTTTGAAAGTTTAATTTTAATCACTATCGCACGGGATAGTTTCTGCATCAAGATATTTATGTTGTTTCTGTTGCTCTTTTTACTAAATTATAGTAAAAATTTTTTTAAATCAACAGAAGTTTTCAATGTATTTATTTTCACATAATAACAACAAACTTGACAAAAATATGTAATAAGTGATGATTTACCCGTCCTTTCGTATTATATTCAAAATTAAAATGTTCAAGCGTTTGGTCCTTTTTTTAAAATAATTTTATTCTCCAATATTTCTCTGCCCTTTGGGTACACACAGGGAAGAGATTGGTTGGTTGGTTGAGAAGGCTGCAAGACAGCACGCTGTCTAGCACACTTAGGCTAAAGAAGCCCATTGTGATACCAGCAGTTTCCTCCATAGCAACTATTGACTAGTCGTCTAGCCAATTTGCCCTTTCAATAAATTTGTCTATAAGACCTACAGGAATATCCTGTAGGGCTACGGTGCTAACTAAATGTGTACCGAATATCCTACTTCTCAGTCCTGCCAGAGCAGGGCAATCCAAGAGAAGGTGTTTCGTCGTTTCAGCATCATCATGCAGCATGGAGTGGAGTTTCTATGTCCCAATCTTAGGGCGTGTTTTCCTACAAGACAATGTCCCGTAAGTGTTCCTATCATTGTGGATGACCTGACTATCGGCAAGTTAAGTAGTTGCCTAGTCCTCTTCCTGTCCACCTGTGGTTAGAGGACCCTGGCTTGTTTGCAAGTTGAAGTAAGTCTCCACTTGTCCTTGAACATATTATCGGCCCACTGCCTGATCTGCAAACGGCAGGTAGAGATTGGCATACTAACACCTAGTGATCACCCTAAGTGATGAGTGGCATTATTTCACCGTCAGGGACATCGCAAACATGGCTTCCAGGGATTTTATGGCAGCCTGGCTGTCCGTGTAGATACATATTTTCCGGAGGGTTGTTACACTAATTTTCAGTAGTTTAGCAACCGCCGGTATGGCGGTAACTTCCGCCTGAAATACACTACAATGATCAAGCAGCTTGAAGGAGATATTTAGGTTTAAGTCCGGTGAATGGACCCCATATCCTACTTGCTTTAATCCATCCGTGAAAAATCTGATACTACTGGTATCCCCTTCCAGTAGTGACTTTTCCCAGGTATTCCTGTTCGGAATAGAAGTCCTTAGATTTGTCGCTAGTAGAAGGTAGGGGATACAGTAGTCCGTTTTTACGGGAATAGAGTTGATCCGGTGTAGTAATTCAGTGTGTCCGGAATGCCCCGATATCAAAACGCCACAATCTCTGATTCTCACCAGGGATGTAGAGGCTGCCGATTCGGCCATGTCATCAAGAGTACAGATGTTCAGGATAGCACTGAGTGCAGTCCCTGACGTCATGCCCATTACCCCACTAGCACTGAGTGCAGTGCCTGACGTCGTGCCCATTGCCCCACTAACGCTAATCAGTGCTGATCTTTGAATTTTCATTAAGGAATTCAGAATATATTTCTTTTGGAGGGACCTCCACCAAACTACGATGCCATAGAGAAGTATTGGTCTGACTATTGCCGTATAAATCCACATGGTGATCTTAGGAGACAGTCCCCAGCGCTTTCCTATCACCCCTTTGCAGCAGTAAAGAGCAACAGACGCCTTTTTCATCCTCTCCTCCACATTCGGTTTCCAAGACAGTTTTCTGTCGAGAATTATTCCCAGATACCTGACCTTTTCCGTCAACGGTAATTGCACCCAATTAACTGACGGCAGTTCAAATGCGGGTATTTTATATTTCCGAGAGAACAAGATAAGCTCGGTTTTACGTAGGTTAAGTGATAGTCCGTTGTTAGCGGTCCAGTTCGAAATCAGACTAAGTAGGCTGGTTGTACGAATGCTAAGTAAATTGAGGTTTCCACCCATAGAGATGATAGCAATATCATCGGCATAGGCAAAGACCTGGCATTCGGCCCTGTCCAATTCAAGTAGCAGTTCATTGACAGAAGTTAACCATAATAGTGGAGACAGAACTCCCTCCTGCGGTGTCCCCCTGTTAACGGTCCTAGCAATTGTAACTCCACCCCATTCAGCTTTGACGGATCTATCCACCAGAAGCTTCCCAATTAGGCGTGTCACTAAGCTGTCGACTCCTAGATTCTGTAACGACCTAAGAATCGCCGAAGGTTCAATGTTATTGAAGGCTCCCTTGATGTCCAGGAAGGTCCTTAGAGCGAAGACCTTATTTTCTATTATGCTGACTAAAGAGTGGAGAGCCGTCTCAGTTGACCTGCCCTTGATATAGGCATGCTGAGAGCTCGATAGTAGATTCTGTGGAAGATTACTTCGAACGTGAATGTCCAGTAACCTTTTAAATGTCTTAAGAACAAAGGATGATAGACTGATTGGTTTAAAATCCTTTGGTTTGACATGAGAGCATTTGCCCGCTTTCGGGACGAAAACCACTTTGGTTTGCTTCCAAATGCTAGGAATGACTCCCTGCATAAGGCAACCCCTGAAGATTGCCTCCAACCAACTACAAGATAGGTATAGTGCCTCCTGTAGTTGCGCGGAAATTATCCCGTCAGGTCCGGCGATTTATAGGGCTTAAAGCATCTAATGGCCTATATCAGATTCTTTCTGCTCACTATTGAGCGAACTTTTTCTAAGCTAGGTAAGTTTCCGCCTAGCTCTTCTGGCTGATGACCAGAATTCCTGTCATCGTTGGGAAAGTGGGTATCCAGGAGAATCCCAAGAGACTCTTCGGACGAATACGTCCACGTTCCATCGTCTTTCATTAAGAACCCCGCACACGGTGGGTTTTTAGCGAGCACGCATCTTAAGCGTGCAGTCTGGTTGGTTCCCTCAATGGATTCACAGAAGTTTAGCCAGGATTTCCGTCTGGCCTTCTTGATTTCACCTTTATATAGATTAAGACTAATCTTGTAAACGTCCCAATCCCATTGGTCGCCGCTCTTTTTGGCCTTATTGAGAAGTTGGAAATCAATTCAGGCATTGGAAATTCCATGCTAAAGTCTATATTTTGATTAGAATTCATAATTGTCATACATCAGAATTATTTGCCGATGATATTGATAGATTAAAAAACTAACCTGTAAAAAACATAGTTTTTGACTATAAATTATTTAACACAAATATGTAGGTACCACGCCCCTTTGTCCAATCCCGCCCATATTTTCAGCAGATCTTAGAATATGTACACCACCTAAACCTAACCAACATACCCAATTTTGTTCAAATACCGTTAACAGGAGCAGAAATTATGGGTTTTTAATTTTTGATTTGTATGGGAGGTACAACGCCCCTTTGTCCAATCCCGCCTATATTTTGAAAGTTAATTTTTGTCGTGGCCATTAGTTTGCCTGCAAAGCTTCAGCTCAATTGGATCACGGGAAACAAATTGGGAACTTTCTGGATAAAGTCCAACATGGACAACATGAAAATACCAAATAGAGAAGTCGTCAAGTATCTAGGAATATATTTAGATACATTTTTGTATTTTAATGACCATATTCTTAAGTCCATAGATAAGGCTAGAAGAGCTTTCTTCATTTATAAGTACAAAGCTCTATTTTATTCGAGGCACATGAAGGTGACAATAAAAGTCATAATGGACCAGGTTTAAATAAAGCCAATACTGACGTACAGATCCCCAATCTGGTTTAAAGTATAACCATCTTAAGCCCAGTATTCAGTTTTTGTGAAATTTTCGTTTCCATAAGAAGTACGTTTATAAAAAATAACGAAAATTTCATGAACCGAAAATTTCGCTCACTTTTCATTTGCTTGGTGCTCAGCTCTTTGCGAAAATTTCGTAGGCAAAATCAAGTACAGGGTTGTTACGCTAAACTTATTTCGTACGAAAACAATTGTTTGATAATGCACCGGAATTTTGACATTTCGATTAGTTTAGTAAGCAAAAGTAATACCACATGCGTTAAAAATAAAATGGAGTGCAAAAATGAATTATTAACGAAATATTTGCAAGGTAAATCAGAGATATGTGGTAACTCTCTGTAACAAAATTTTCCGTTTAGAGATAAATGACAACATTTCTTACGAAAATTTCGCAAGAACCGAATACGGAGCTTTATATGGAAATATAAAGTTGTATAATACTGCAAGTTTAGCATAACAACCCTGTAATACTGCAGATGTGAATAGAATTCATAACTTTGTCATTAATCTTAGGAATCATATAGTGAGATGCACGCAATGAATGGATTTGTTCCACCAGAAGACTTTTTGTTTCTTGATAAAATAAAATACCTTCAAAATTATAATGGCGTACCGATGATCTACCATTTATATAGACGGGAAAATGAACAATTTGTAGATTACAATAGAAATGATTCAGATAATGTCAGGTTTGATATGAGTATTCCCCAAAGAGATTGAAGCACTAGACTAAATAATAAATACTGATGGATTGACCCATAATAATTTTCTCCTTCTTTTCTTTCTGACTACTTTACAACTAGTTCTATCATCAACCTTAAATTATAAAAGAATCTAATGTTATTTTTTAGAAATATTTTCATTACAAACAATTCATAATAATACACATCCATATAAAAAAAATTTTTATTGTAAACTAAAAGTAATTAAAACTTAACGTAATTAATGTACACTGCAAATAATTTTTTTTTTTCAAAACTGGAACGTAATATCATTTAAACTGGATATAGGAGAATTACGAATAACCACAAGTGTTGGGGAATTTTTAGTGTAATGGGTAATTTTCTAGGTGTCGCTGAAAACAATAAATCTGATTTTTTTGTTCACAAAAAACTAAACAAAAATATTGATATTTATCAGAATTTAAAATTTCAATATCATACCAACAAAAGACCTAGACATCTTTACGAAAATATAATTTCAAAGCCAGAGTACGACACGTAACATAAAATCGAAAGTTCATAAAATCATAACATAAAATCGAAAGAAATTGTAAAATCATATCGTTACCGTCTATGTCACCATAAAGTGGTTCTTCCTCCGGTTCACCAACTACTGAGTCCTCAGACACACAAACAGCTTTGGAATATGCGGCCACAGAAGTTGCTGCAGGTTTTGCGCGGTGGAAGTTTCTGGATTAAAAGGTCGTTTCTGCATGTTACGACTTTGGCGGGTTTACGTGTTTTGTCCTCTTGACCTACAAATAATAATTATGAAATAAAAATTAAATTTCAATGTTTGTTTAAAAATCGATAAATAAGCCTTGGTTTTAATTTTTATAATAAAAATTTCAATAAAAAATATTTGTCAACTTTTATTAAATAAAAATTGATTTTAAATTTATCTTCAACCAAGTTCTGTATTACAAATATTGACTTATGTATATGATCTCCGTTTCAATACCTTATAGAAGTTGGCGAAAATACTCCATTGCCTGTCTGGAACCAAAGTTTTGGTAGGAGTATTTTCTGCCCTAAAATTAATTTTTGAATCTATTAAAAATCAAATCAGAATCTATCAAATTGAATAAATAGTGCGATGAAACTATATTAGTACAATTCTTTCAGAAACTTTACTCGAATGCGCTGTCCAACTTTCCTTGTAACTGTTTTATAAATTTTCAAATTTATAAATACCTGCATTGAACCGAAACAAATTTGTGGGATACTTAATACTGATCGTTTAAGCACATATGATGTATCAACGGAAGGTCATTGAAACTGAGATAATATATGCGTATATTAGGGCGGGTCCAAATTGGGGGGCTCCAAATCCGACTTAGTTAGAGCTATGGTTTCTTGAGCAAAATTTCTCAAAATCACCTATAGATTACGTTTTTGCTATACGCTTCATCAAAAAAAAAAAATAACCCGCCCAAGTATATATGCATGCATAGAGAAATAAAGTAGACAAGAGCCGCTATCTCTCTCTCTCTTCAGGTTCTCTTGATGACGACGAGGTTGTAAACCATTTCATCGAGTTCGAGTTGCTTTTGTAATTTAGTCTTTGGTTGGACACAATACGGACAGAAATAAAAGGGAATACGTATTTTCGTTCGATGGAAACAACATAAAACATAATTTAGCTGTAATTAGTATCAATCAAACACTATTTAAACTTAGTTTGCTTCATGGTCTATAATCTCTATGTCTTCGTTGGTCTCTCATTCCACATCATTGCCCTAGTACCTTATCGATCAGCTGCGCCATAGAAACCAGCTGCGCCATAGATATATATCAACATTTGTAATACACAACTTGGTTGAAAAGGAATTTAAAATCAATTATTATTTTAAGTTTTTATAATAAAAGTGACAAATAATTTGTATTTCCAATTTGTATGATAATATTTAAAAATATGACTTATTTAGCGATTTTTAAACAAGCATTTAGGGAATTCACATGGTGTACTATTTGTTGTATTTATCGTATGTGCTAAAAATTATGTAACAGTTGTAAATATGCTGTTGGTATTCTTCATATTAATATATTTTACGACAATACAATATGACCATGTCTGCTTTTCCAGTGTACTATGCATAGACTAATACATACCTAGATAAACTTATTCTCTCATCTGACGTTTCATTTCACACTCTTCGTGATGCGGTCGGTGTGATAGAGAGATGTTTGACGAAAAGTGATATACACCAGGTGGAATTACAATAACTTCTTGCTTTAATTTTTCATGCCATTTTGGTGACAAACTGTGAAATTTAAATGTGTTTTAAACTATTTTATTGACTGTTATTGTTAGCATACATTTGTGTTGTATTTAACACATTAATTTTAACACACAAAACGAAATGCCGTTGTTGATATTTTGTTCGTTGTTTTGAACCATTGCCTCTATCTGGTATTAGTAAAGCAATTCTTTTCAACATCAAACGTATACATCACACGAGGACAAATGTCAGAAATTTGGTGAGTGAAAGATTTTCTCTACCCATATTTACTCTATGGTACTATGTTGTATGTTCAGTGTCAGCTGTTTTTTGTTTACTATGTAATCAGATATATTGTTGTGTTTTGAAGAAATTTTGCATTTTTCTACAACATTAACTCAAGAATTAATTTTAATTGGTAAAATAATAAAAAAAAACAAGGAAATTGGACAAATGGAAGGAGAAGAAACTACTTCGGTAAGTTTTTGTGCACAAACTTTTCACACAAAACCGTAAAAATTTCATCTTTTTCGCTTCTTGCCGGCATTTTTTAATATTTGTTTATTTTGCTTTGACATTTTTATGACTTATGATTTAGGGTAGTATTCTAAAAGTCCCAAAAGTGAACGTAAACGCAAAAGCTAACGCGAACGCCAAAGTCAAAAAATGGTAGTTTATATATCACTTCGCGCTTGCGTTTGTTTACGAATGCTGTCACTGACATATACGGTGTATAGAGTTTCCAAACTCAAATAAACAATTATATTATTTGGCGGTATATATTGATTGTAATGTATAGGTTCTTTTGTTTATTATTGTCAACATCAACTGATGTCTATAATTTTTAAATACAATTATAATAGTTTTGCAACACATTATTTATTTGAACGTTCCATTTCTAATTTTATTATTGTAAATAAGAATTTCAGTGCGTAAATAGTATAATTTTGAATTATTTAAGTGAACTTACGGATGAGGAGGGCGGAAAAATTTTTCGAATGAGACTTGCAGGTAAAGGATTTGGCGAGATTGCAGCTGCGGTAAATCGGCATCGCAATACAGTTTCGAATTTCCTCATAGACCCCTAAAACTATGGTTGTACAGGGTGGAGCGCGGTAATTTGCTTATTTGGGAATGAAATAAAAAAATTATGAACCTTAGAAATATTTATTTTATATTTTAATTATATTGAACAGTAAGGGCATTTATAAATTGCATGGTTTTAAATAGTGTATCTGGCCACACACTGCTGCATACGTTCTTTGAAGTTTTCATGAACTCTAACAAGCATGTCGACTGGTATTCTGCCAATTTCAGCCTCAATATCGAATTTTAGAAATTTGTTATGTACTATAGTTAATTAATATTTCAACTAATGTATTAATTTATAATGTATGATATTAATTTTTGTATAAGAAACTCAATGAATTTATATAGTAGTTTACATATGTAATTTAATATGCTAGTCTGTAAGGATTTTTGTCCATAGACGTAGTAAATGAAATGAAAAATATTGTTAATTAGGTCTTCCAAGGTGTTGGGACGGTTGATATATGTATACCTTCGACTTCAGGTAACCCCAAAGGAAAAAATTGAGGAAACATTTGCCTCAAACAATTCATGGTAAATCTCGCTGTGTGTGCAGTGGCACCATCCTGTTGGAACCATGTATCCTCTAATTGCATTGCCTCAAGAGCCGGCTGAAAAAAATCTGTATCTTAGTCAAGTACCGTTCGGAGTTCACAGTTACGGCAAGACGGTTATCCTGGGAAAAGTAAGGGCCAATGACGCCTACTCGTGATATGACGCACCACACAGTGACGCGGTCCGAATGCAGCGGTCTCTGGTGAAGTTATTTGGGGGATGTTTCACTCCAGTACCGCATATTTTGTTTGTTTACGAAAAGCACGCTGCACTACAATGATCGAGTGCGCATTTGAAAAATACGCTTCAACAAAAAATTACCTCTCCTCACGTGTCCAATGCATGATGGCAACTGAAAGGCAGACGAATACAAATCTCCCGTCAGCTACTACCTATAAGCCACGAACACTCCCACTCTCTTCGACAAACAGTGCTGCCACGCCGTGCAGTGCAAAAAGGCAAATTGCCGCGCTCCACCCTGTATTAAGCGCAGTGGACTCATCCCAACTATAGACCAGAGGACTAAGCGGCGCATTCGGCATTTAGCAGCTAATGAGAATATGAGTTTTAGGGAAATATAGGCGGAATTGGGTCTAAATATAACGAGACAGTGTGTCCAGCAACTATTAAAGGACGATATAGGTCTTCGGTACCAAAGCAAAATGGCCAAACCACTCTTAACCCAGCGCTATAAAAATGCGCGTATTGATTTTGCAGAAAAGTACAAGTTTTGGGAGGACGAATTTGAAACCGTTAGTGATGACAAAAAGTTTAATTTGGACGGACCTGATGGTCGCCATAAATATTGGAGAGATTTACGACATCCTAGGCAAACGTTCTACAAGCGAAACCACGGTGGTGGATCTCTTATGATATGGGCTGCATTTGGACGACGAGGGAAGTCAGAAATATACTTTGTCCCAACTAAAATGATTGGGGAAATACGTTGATCTGTTGGACAGCAATTTAATTGACTTTGCTGGCGAATTATATGGAGATTACTGGACTTTTCAACAAGACAACGCCCCGATCAACATTGCTCGGCTCACAAGGAATTTTTTTAAGTCCCGATATATTCCATTACTGGAGTGGCCAGCCATAAGTCACGACCTCAACCCAATTGAAGACCTCTTAAAGAACTAAAACTAGCAATATTGGCGGAATGGGAGAAAATTGGCATGTCCACTTTAAGCAACTTAGTGACTTCTATGCCACGCAGGCTACAACAAGATCTTATATTAATTACATATTTTAATTGGATAAGAATAAGAATTAAATTTAAGTTTAATTTTGGCATATATAAATATTTTCTATGAAGAATATATCAATCGCTTTTGTTATTCTAAAAAAGAAATGAAAAATATGTTTTCTCATAATTTTAAAGAACACATAAATATAAACTAATATATAAAATAAAAATCAAAAAAATTTTAGTTTTCAAAGCTCCAACTCAACATGGTACATTTGTACTGTGCCTGTTCACTGGAACATAAGTTCCCCCAAAATTATAAATTGCCAGATTGTTGGCCTCGTTGACATGCTGGCGTTTCGCGCGGCCAAGCTCGCCAGATGGGTGCAGTTCTTGCCAACCAATCTGTGCACATGGGCAGTAACAAAAAAATCATGTCAGCCTTAAGTCGACGAAAAATTTAAGGGACCCGAAGCAAGCCAAAGATAAAGGACAGACATACATATACTCACTTTAGAGACTCAAAACATGCTTCTGGGTGTGGATGCGGTAAACCACTGTTCAATTGTAGATTTTGCCTCTCTTCCATGTAAGTGTATCATTCATGTGATTGTCTTCTTGTTTATTATTAATTCTTAAATAAAGATAGATTTTTTTGAAATATTACATTTCAACAAACGTTATATTTTTTTATTTTGGGTGGGCCAATAGTTGTTTTTCCCAGAACCTCCGTGCTGCTGCCGATCAGAATCCAAAAAAAGGAAAGGCCATTTTCCTCCTCAATTGCAGCCATACTTTTTCCTCCTGTCCAACTGACAGATGGCTCAAACCGTTCCCTACATCCCAGTTTGAAAACAACTGAATATTGTTCACCCTTTCAAACCAACCCTCACCTATAGATGGCGCTAGGTCCACAGTGGCGTAGTGTCCCAACGTGCACACCACACATTGCACATATAAATATTTGACAGGGTTACTATTATAGACTTTATTCGTAATGAATTTCGTAATTCTCCTATATCCAATTTAAATGATATTCACGTTCAAAATTTGAAAAATATAATTCCTTATTAAACCCTTATTCGGGTCATTGGATATATGTATGTATGTAAAGGGTCCGCCAAATAACTTTTTTTTTTGAAAATGCTATAAAAAAAAAAACTACTGAATATTTTCTCAAATTTCTTTTTTTATTTGAAAGTACAATCCTTCCGGTTAATAATGGAAAATAATTTCATTCAAATGGCTGCCTCGGCTGGCCTGCAGTAGCCTACACGATCGGTCCAATTTTTAAGCACATTATCGATTGTGTGCAGTTGTATTTCACCAATGGCTTCACGAATATTTTCCTTTCTAACTATATATCGTATTACTACTGTCGTAGTATAGTTGTAGTATAATACAAATATGAATATTATAAATAAATAAACGATTTAAAAACAAAAAGTGTGAATGTATTGCTATTGTCTCCGACAAGCTGCCTAGTGTAAACGCCAAGTAAGCGCTGACAACAAAATTTTTAGTGCATATAATTCCGAACCCTATTTACAATATATGTACGTAGCGACAAACTAATAACACAGGGTGGGCCAACTTCGACTGACTGATTTGAAATGCTTATAACTTTTTTATATTTAGAGTTTTTTTAATTTATTGTTTTTTTTTTTGCAGGTAATAAATAATTTAATTAAATTTTATAAAGTCATCAAACACAATGCACGAACGTGTACAAATTCTTCAATTTTATTATTGTATTATTTTTTTGGGCCACCCTGTACCAGCTTTTTAATGATCGAGAAAAATACTTCTAAATGGTTTCTCTTAAAGGACGTTACATACAAAAAATGAATAATTATTTGTGCCCATTTGAAATCCATAGCTGAGACTATGATGAATATACACTCATATGTATGTATTAACTCAAATGTATGAAATGTTACACATAGTAGCATATGTTCTAGGGATCCCTCTTATTTTTAGATTTTCACTGAAGACAAAGTGTCATTTCTCTTTCGTTGGCAGAGAATAAACTCCCACACTTCTGCTTAAAAACATCAGAATTATCCAACGATTCCAACGATGCACAACAAGTAATGAAAATGCATTGTTTCAAAACAATCAACCCGGCTGATGGGGGTACACTCGATCGATTGCATTCTCCTACTTCCCCCCAGGCACACACAGCTGCACAAATGCACGGACGGACGGTCACTCACTCTCACTGTTTGCGTCTTTATTGGTGGCTGCTCACTGAAACTACGAAGGGATATACTCGTTGCTGTAGCGTATCGTTCGTCTTCGGTCCATAAGTTCCAGCTTTGCAAAAGATCTTTTAAAAGCGTATGGGACTCCGAAAATGGTTTTATTCGTGTTTGAGTTTTGGTGGCGTCAAGTGTTTAATGTGGAATAGAATAATTTGAATTGATAAGAAAATTAAAATAGTGAAGAAGAGACTTAAGTATATGGGAACAAGTAAGAATTCAGTACAATTTTCTATTCTTTTTTGGAAATAAAAAAATAATGAATACTTATTAATGAAAACGATTTCCAACCAAGTGCGGATCGGTCTAACATGTGGAAGGAATAAATAGTGAATAAATTTGTGTGCTTCGTTGACATTTTTAATGGAATAAAATAAGTTTATCTTCTATTAAAAAATAAAATAGCAATTAATACAGTTTTCAATAGTAATTGTAAATCTCTCGTTTGTCATGATTTGTTTGCAAATAGAAAATTTTCTCTCCAGCTGACGATGAATAAAAAATAACTAAATACAATTTATCAACCTTTTGACCTATTTTAAAATTTCTGTAGAATTGATGTTGTGTAGAAACCGTACATAGGAATTTCGCGATAAGTTTTCAAAATAAGGTTGGTAGCGTTACTTTTTGTTTGTTTCGATGCTACGCAGAGTGGGCTAGGGTAATAACCAACGTGATAAGCTCAATATCAAGATTAGAGGTGGCGGCAAACTTGTAAGAGTATTGACGTTTGTAATCATTAAATTCGTCTAATCCTAGTCAGTGTTAACGAAGTGTTGCATTCCAAACATTTCATAACAATAGGCCAGTTTTTGTATCCCCTGCTAAAGTAATTTTTCGAACAACAAGCTAAGCGATTTTAAGCGGATCCCCATGCAAAGTGGTCGGAAAATTTGTTTATAACTCGATAGAAAAAAAACAAGTCTAACTAGTCAACTGCTGATCAAATAGATTGAATATTTGTTAAAACTGCATTCGTTTGCATCACAACCGAAAGTTTTGTTTGGAATTGAAAGTTCTCATTGTTCGTGAAAAGGACTGCAAACACAAACATACATACATTTGTTTTCAATTATCGCGTTTTCTTTAGAATTATAACGACAAATCTTTGAAACGGAAATAAATATAATTTGTGATAAATTTCAAACGTAAAAAAACAAAGTACTTAGTTTGTATTTCATCATGTAAAGTGGAAAGCAAAAAATTGTGCAACAGCTTCACAAATAAATCCTATGACCGAATTCCGGAAGTATGGGGTGTTACACTGACCAAACTGTTTATCAAGTTTGGAAATTGAAAGTTCACATTGTTCGTGAAAAAGACTGCAAACATAAACATACATCTGTTTTGAATTATCGCGTTTTCTTTACAATTATAACGACAAATCATTGAAACGGAAATAAATATTTTAGTTTTTCCTATGACCTAATACAGATCAGCTTTCTCTGCATTTAGTGACAAAATTAAATGCAAAAACCCTGATCTGTGTTAGCTCATAAAAAAAACTGAAATCTTTTTCTATTAAAAACAATCGACACAGATCGAATCGTATAAAAAGGGAATAAATATAATTTATGAAAAAATTCAAACGTCAAAATTTTTTTTAAATTACATTATGTAAAGTGCAATGCAACAAATTGTGCAATTGTTTCACAAATAAATCCTATGCCAAATCCAAATTGGACATTCGTATTAAGTGGTTTCAATGTTTAAGTGTTTAAACCTTGCAACTACGAGGGCGGTCCCAAAACTAGTCGACCTAACAAACAAGTTGGGAAAATTTTTCTTTATTTTTCAACATAAAATCGATACACTTTTTCCAGCGATGTTCAATAGCTTCGATAACCTGTTTACAGTAAGAACAGTCAAACTCATTAAAATCCTCCTCCATCAACCGCAGACTCCACCTCTTCATTGTTTCTTAAATCTTTTACCACCGAGCCATTTTTTTAAGTTTGGAAATAGAAAATAGTCCGAGGGAGTTAAACTGGCGCGAATAAGGTGTGTGATGAAGCAATTCGAACTTTAATTCATTAATTTTGGCCATCGCAATAGTGGATGTATGAGCTGGAGCACCACTGTCTTGATGAAACAACATTTTCTTTTTCCCCAAATGCAGCCTTTTTCCACAATTTCATCGTTCAAATGCTTCAATAAATTAGCATAATATTCGCCTTTGATGGTTTTTCCTTTCTGAAGATAATCAATAAAAATTATCCCATGCGCATCCCAAAAACCAGATTCCGTGACCTTGCCTGAAGATAGAACCATCTTCGCCGTGTTTGTACACGATTCTCCCATTCCAGTCCACTGCTTGGACTGTTCCTTTGTCTCAGGTGTGAAGTGGTGGACCCGTGTCTCATATATGGTTACAAATCGACCGAACAACTCGGGTTTATTGCGGGAAAACATTGCCAAACACTCTACTGAATCATCTTCACGACATGGAATCAGTAAGATCCCGATATCGCTTTAACGAAATTTTGCTCTACGTTCCACAGATCTTCCGAATTTGAAGGTATATTCTCTGCAACACTCTTACTCGTCAGTCAGGGTGTTATTCAATAAGTCGTGAAACAGTCACTTTGCGTTACTTTTGACGTTTTCATCATTCAAACGCTTCAATAAATTAGCATAATATTCGCCTTTTATGCTTTTTCCTTTCTGAAGATAATCAATAAAAATTATCCCATGCGCATCCCAAAACCAGATGCCATGACCTTGCCTGAAGATGGAACCATCTTCGCCGTCTTTGTACACGATTCTCCTATTCTAGGCCACTGCATCTATGGTGATAAATCGACGCAAAAATTCGGCTTTATTGCGAGAAAACATTGCCAAACACTCTACTGAAACATCTTCACGACGCTGTTTTTGCCCTATTCAAAGCAAGCGCGGCACCCATCATGCTTTCTCATCTACAAATCCTCGATCAATATTCGATGTATAGCACTTCTTGAAATGCCTATCATTTCAGCTAGCTCACGCACCTTCAGCCGACGATCATCCAATACCATTTTCTGGATTTTCTTACCTGTATCTGGCGTGGACACCTCAACTGGCCGACCACTACGATGTTCGTCTTGGTAGCTCGTACGACCTCGTTTAAGCTCTGCTAACCAATATTTTCCAGTCGTAAACGAAGGAGCAGTCTCCCCCAGAGTGGAAACTAGCTCGGCTTTAATATTGCTTGGACTGAGACCTTTTAAATGGAAATATAGAATTACATAACGGTGACCTATTTGTTCGATGATTACAATATCACTGAGATCGTTTACTTTGATGGCTCAAATAAAAATACTACACAACGTGGTGTCTTGAAACTTAAAACATATGTTTTATTAGGTTGCCACTTTTCACCAAAATATTTTTGTTTTTCAAACTACTGGCACCATCTGTACGTTAGGTCGGCTAGTTTTGGGACCGCCCTCGTAGCTGTGAATTGAGACATAATTTAAAGGCTGCATCAGGGCGTATGGTACCGTTCTTATTGATTCAGCATGCGACGAAAAAAACAATTTACCGATATCAAGTTTCAGCTCTGCCTCCGACAAATATTAGGACTATTTTATTACACGATGCTAGTTTTACAAACTCCTTAATAGGTCTGGTCAACCTTTTTAACTAGTTTGAAATTCGATGTACTTTTTCAACAACGTTGATGATTGTGTAACTTACTATGACTTGATTCCAGAAAGCAGAAAGAGAGTATTATGAAAATGTTTTTAACTTTTTGAATTCGTCTAAAGGTGTTTTCCGGCTCTCAGTGAAGTTAGTGCTTGTTTTTGGTTAAATTGACTTTTTGTCGTCAGTCTTGTAAACTATGATCCTTCTGTGAACTTTATGTTTCGCTCTTGCTTCAATTTTGTTATTGGCGCCATATATTGTAAAATATTTGTTCCTAAGAAGAAGAAAAAGCTATTTCGTGATTGATGTGTGCGTTTTACTGTACCACACCCACTTAGCGTGTTTATCAAGTTCTCTATGTTTTGAGACCGAAATCAGCTATGAAAAAGTTATGAAAAATCAGCTGATTTTGGCCTCAAAATATGTTAAACGTGTTGAACACGGTCAGTAGCTTCGGTCGTAGCTTAAAGCGAAAATTTGATACATACTTTTCTGTCACACACAAAAATAGAGTCTTTCTTTGAAATCTACATTTGTCCTTGAGTGTCATACCCCTAACTCAGAAAATTAGGGTTTTGATTTCTAGCCCAAACGGCGATGCTCCTGAAAATAAACAATAAAATGGGCACGAATACATACATGTTTTAATATAGATTCGTTATTAATGTACCCATCAAGCGTGATACTACTTATAAATATTAGCTTAAATTTTTGAATGTTTATTTAAATACGCAATCACTTGATTTCAATACAAGAAGAGATTTTTAATGCTGTGTCAAATGATCTTCCTGTTTATGTGGCAACATGGACAAATGCCACGAAAAATAACCGGCATTCATACATACATATATTTATCAGCTGATCGTTGCAATGAGTCAAACACACACCATTTCCACAATGAAAAAGGAGTGTGTGCAAATATTTACAAAGTATTTAATGAAATTTTGAAGTGTTTGAGTAGAAATACAGTACCATCTGTACTGTAAGTAAAATTATACGTTTTAATTGTAATTTCAACTTTGATAATGATTTTTATTTTTCTTCTTTTAATTTTCTGTCAAAATCATACGGTCACTTGCTTAATAGCTGACCAAATTTGACTGTTTAAATAACAATTGACCTCAAAAATGCATTCGTACCATTTTGTTTGTTAATATACGATTGCTGTTTATAAGTTGGGCATTTAACCTATGATCAAGGCACCATATGATTTTGACAGAAAGCAAACACAAGAACAAATACAAAGCTTCTTTAGTTATGAATGTGAAAAATTATGATCACCATCCCAATTGAAATAACAATAAAACCGTATCATTTAAATCGTAGTGCAACTACAACTTTATTTCTGCTCAAATTCTTTACAATTTCATTAAATATTTTGTATTTTATTACTTTACTTTTCTTTGAAAAATAGCGCCAGCTGGGTGCATTGTAACGATTAACCGATAAATGTGTGAATACCGGTTATTTTTTGTGGCATTTACCACTGTATATACATAGAGGTAGTAAGATAATTTGACGAAGCACTGAGAAAATCTTCTCGTATTTAAATTCAGATAAATATAAATTGAAATCATTATAAAATATCAATCAAAATAACCAGTCAAAAATTGGACCTTAGCGTCATAAACATTCAGTAAGCGTTTTTGGTACATAAACTGTGCTTAGGCTAAGGCTGATTAATTTTGAAAATGAACCCTAAAGTTCCGCGTTTCAATGTGTTTAGCTTCCATACTATTAAGGGATAGGGGAGAGCTTCTCACAATCAGTGAGATTTGCGCTTTATAGTTTTACACACACTGATTGGAACCTCCAGTGTTCATAAAATTAGGAGTGCCATCAATAAATCGATAAAGTTTTTAGATTTTTAACAAAAATTTGTATTTAATTCTATTATTTTTATGCAAAACAAACTATTTATTTATTCTTTTATTTTTACACTTATAAACCGCAAAACTAATAAAAGTACAATTTAAACAAAATTGTTATTTGTTATTACCGCTCCGCTAAATATTTAAATATAACAAAGCATAACAACAGATATTACGCCGAAACGAAGATAAATCCTTCTAATAATTTGTTAAATATCATTCAGTTTTATGCTGCGTCACATCTGCGAGGCATGGAGTCAATAAGATCCCGATATCGCTTTAACGAAATTTGCTATCATGCATTTCGCTCTACGTTCCATAGATCTTCCGAATTTGGAGGTATATATTCTGCAACACTCTTACTCGTCAGTTAGGGTGTTATTCTATAAGTCGCGAATCAGTCACTTTGCGTTACTTTTGTCGTGTTGGTAGTTTATAAAACGTTACAGCTGTAACGTGACAACCTGCTTTGAGTTACGTTGTTTATTAGGTAATTTATAAAACGCATCGCAGTTTATTCGACATTGCAACCCTAAATAACCAATGATTTTTACACACTTTTTGTGTATTTCCTTAAATATTGTTGTCATTTGCAGTATTATAAACAATAGCATTCTTAAAATCTGTTGATCTATTGAAATAGAGCCATCTTTTCTAATTTTATTCATTGTGTGTAGTTCACTCAAGATAAGTTTTTCTAATCTATTATTTTGTATCTTAGTTGGGTAACTCTATAAATGTCAGTGACAGCTTTCGTAAGCGAACGCAAGCGCGAAGTGATGTATAAACTACCATTTTTTCTTTGGCCTATTAGGGTAGTATTTTAAAAGTCCCGAAAGTGAACTTAAACGCAGAAGCCAATGCGAACACCAAAGTCAAAAAATGGTAGTTTATATATCACTTCGCGCTTGCGTTTATTTACGAAAGTTGTCACTGGCATATGCGGTTTATAGAGTTGCCAAACTAAAATAAACAATCAAATCAGAAAAAGTTATCTTGAGTGAAATTCTCAGAATGAAAAAGATTAAAAAATTTAGCTCTATTTCAGTAGATCAACAGATTTTAAGATTGCTATTATTTATAACACTGGGCATACCAACAATATTCCCATAAAATGTGTAAAAACCTATGTTATTTTGGGGTTCAATGTCCAATAAATTTTCCCATCTATATTAAATTAGGTGTCTTTTCAAAAACACGTGCCATTTGGCGGTATGTATTGATTGTAATGTATTGGTTCGTTTGTTTATTATTGTCAACATCAACTGATGTCTATAACTTTTAAATACATATAATTATAATAGTTTTGCAACGCATTATTTATTTGAACGTTCCATTTCTAATTTTATTATTGTAAATAAGAATTTCAGTGCGTAAACAGTATAATTTTGAATTATTTAAAAAAAAAGTTTGAGCTCTATGCGTCGAATGCATTTCAGCCAAAATTGACAACTACTTATATGCAATGAAATGCAAAATACTTCCATCTGCCTGTCCTAGTTCGGCATTTTTCTTTAAATTTGTAATTTCTTCAACTAACGCGAAGAACTATGGCGTGTTCAATTTGACAACTGAAGTGATCAAAAACGTTGCGCTGCGTTTTATAAACTACCCATTAAATAACGTAACTCAACGCAGGTAGTCAACGAACAGCTGTAACGTTTTATAAACTACCAAAACGACAGAAGTAACGCGAAATGACTGATTCACGACTTATAGAATACAACCCTTATATATAAATTACTTTCAAACACTACCATCTTTTTTAAATATGTTTGAGTGTTTTTATTTTTTTTTGTTGATTGAATTTGAAAATATGATTATTGTTTATTTAAATTTATAGTTAATATTCTATAACACAGAACTGTTCGTTATGTCTTGCGGATGGGTGTGTGTATAGAAATTACTTAGACACATATTTGTGGCAAAAATGCTCAGCAAACGCATCCGGGTGCATCAGTTTCAACCAATTCCAGATACCATTTATTTATTTATTTTATTATTTAAAAATACATTATGTTACTTCTGATGGAATTCACTGCCAAAGATCCCATAAATATTTACATTCTATAATGCACAAGGGGCCGATTGATCTTTGTGCTGGCAATACAACTTTCAATTAAATAAATATGCGATTTGTAAACGTCAAGATATGCATATGTAAGTATGTATGTATGCAAGTCATAAAATATAGTATATAAACGTTCTCCCACATTTTAATGATATAGTGTAATAAACAATAAATATTTTACATAAACGGGGAAAAAACAACAAACACTGAATAATATCCAAACGAAGGCAGCCTGCCTAACTAACCAATATTTTAAAAACGAATTCATACAGTGGTGGCCAAATCTATAGAATTAAATTCATTCAAAATCCTTAGATAATTTCATAGACAAAAAGCCCGATGAAATTGATTCTTAGCAGATTTAAATTTCGGCATAACCAGCATATGGAGTTTCAGAGTTAAACCATAAATACAAAATCATTGCTTAGGACAGATGAGATGGATTCCCATTACATCCCATGAAGGGATTAGGGAGAGTTTCTCACAACCAGTGAGCCGTGTTTTACCCTCACTGATTGGGTTCTACAGTTGTACACCGGTTCCGAACGGTATTGTAGGCCAGTATTTCGTAAAAGTTTAACGTTTAATGTCGATGATACGACAGTTTTTATGTAATACATAATTTGATCACTTCGCTTGATCTACACAGAAAAAAATCAATTTCAATTAAAAAATTTGTTTATTTGATTAATTTGATTAAAACATTTATTGATTTTTTTCAAAAACATTGATTAAGTTTGTAATCAAGTTAATTAAAAAATGATTGATTTTTTTTGAGATTTTTGATTAAATGTTGAATTGAATCAATTAAAACCGTTATTGCTTTTTTCAGCATGAAACCCCCACCCCCTGCGACGACGCTAAAAAAAACTAAAATGTTCTATTTTTAAAGCGACTTTATTCAAGGTTTCGCAGATACATATCTACATAAAATTAAATTTTTTAGAATTTGGATCCAAAATCGGTCCGTGTTTCTTAAATTATTATTATATATTAAACATTTACGGCCTTATTCATAAAAAGTTGTCTTGGGTTTGTTAAAGGTTTAAGAAGGTAAAGCCGAAAAATTGTATTCATAATCGAAAAATTCCTCTGTTAAGAGTTCTCTAACGTCCCCATTTTTGTTGAACGGTTAACCCTTCTTTAAGGCTATTTTATCCGCATTAAAACACAAATGAAATAATTTTTTTACATTTCAGACGTGCCGTACTTAAATATTTATGCGATATAAACAATTGGAATTATTTTGTGTACATTTGCAGCGTTTATAGTGTCACATTATTCTGCTAAGCAAGAAAATAGTTTCGTTCCAATTTCTAACAATTTTAACCAAAATGAACTTTTGTTTACATGGTGATGTATAAAAAATCAAAACATTGAAACTACAACCTATTATCCGGTTTTATATTCGACTACCCAAAACTAAAATCTAATTCAATATGATTTATTGACACTTCTTCCAAATTTATGAATATAGCAAATATTAATTGATCTTTTTATTGAATAGTTCTTTCCATTAATGTTTAAAATTTTGCAAAAATGCATTGACGCATTTAAATAAAAAAAATTTAATTCGGTCTATCGGTTATTTTTCATCTTGTTTTTACATCACAAGCACTGTGAGAATACATAAAACAGGGTTGTCAATCAATTATCTGTTCCCTAGTTAAAATGCTCATTATGAATACGGTACTAATAAAACCTTCGCCAAATCTTAAAGCTTTCAATAACTGATGAATGCTTTAGAGCTAATTTAATGATTTTTGATGAATAAGGCCGTTATTCTTTAAGTTCACAAAATAAAGTCTTTGAATCAACAATAAACGAATTACAAATAACAACGGTGTTGTATATCAAAGACCAGAGCCGTACGAAGAGTGACGTCGACGGCTGGTGACTCAGCCGCCACACATATTGCCTCCCAACGGCGCTGTAAAATTCAACTTTCTGTAAAATACTTTATCACAACAATTTTTGTTTACAAAAATTGTTTATATTAAGGTTTGTTAAGAACATATCGTATCATGCATATTTATATTAATTTAGAAAGATTCACAGCAAAAATTCTATAATGCACTCAAAAATTAACAATTTTTAGCGCCGTAGATTTGCGCCATTCCAACTCCAAGTTCTGTTGTAAACTCAATAAATGAATTGTAAATATGATTAAAAGTTTAATTGATGCAATTAATTTTTAATTGAATTTTTTGAAAAAATTCAATTATATTTTTAATTGGAATTTAGAGGTCAAAATTTTTTCCTGTGTATGGTCTGTGGTTCAATGGAAAGTGTGATGTTAAATTATATGTATTAAAAAATTGTAGTTCTAGCCCCACTTAGACCATTAAGCACTTCCCAAAACACATTACCTCTAAATGGAATACCGCAACTAAAGTTAAACTGGAGGTTCGATTTGCACAGATCACAGACAGTCAGAAGCTTCCTGCTGTCTCTTTTGCAATGAATTTTGAATTGTAATTATTTTTTCCATTTATTACAGCCTTTACTTTGACCACAGCTGTACATGCATACATTTGTTTGTAAACTCACAAAACTAAACTGAACATTTTATCGATCAACTAAACGTAGGCTATTTAAAGTTTCGATGCAGTGTGTCCTAGTTTGCTAATTATTACACATATGCACATTATTTTGGACATCTGGGTGTAGATAGATAGATCATAAATATAAAAATCAATGAAACAATTATGTATGTAGGACCATTTCAATTGTTGCTTAATTGATGAGATATACGAGTATGACAATATTTATGTGCTTCTTTCTATTTGCAGCGATAGCTCCGCCTGAGGATTCCGTGTGAGGAGGCAGTAAAGACGCAGAAAATATAAACAAATCTTATAAACAAATCAAAAGGAGACCAACGACGACATCGCTAAACAATGGGGCTAATCGTGCGAATGCTGTTTTTGGCCTTAATTGGTTTTACACTAGTTGAACGAACGCCAGCGGAAGTAACGTAAGTATGCAATATATTACAAATATCAAATATTTATTCGGCTTAAACGTCATAAAACGTATGGTATTATATTTCATCTTATTCCCTTATTCGTAATATATCCCCCTTTCTAAAACTGCAACGTAATTAGAATCGTTAAGGGTTTCGTTACGCCAATATCACAGAAGGAACTATGTGAAGTATGAGTGAATGGGAGTTCTATTGTTAGTACTTACATAAAGTTCTGTGACCCCATGCCATGGGAATAATTAAAAATCCCATTTTATACATATGATCAATGGTTTGCCATACAGAAAGAAGCATGCCAATGCCACTTAAATTATCGATTCATTTAAAAGTTCTTTTAATTTTTTTCATTTTCATATGTATCATCTACTCGTACATAAAGTCAACTTCTAATTCAGATGTGTTGATAGAATGAATATAAAATTGCGGATGCTTAATGGTTGATCTTGCTCATCGACCAAGAAAATATATTTGTTGCATTTATGAATGCACTTCTTGTTTTAATTGATGAAGAACCCCATTTGGAAGGAGAATCTACATAAGCATCTTCAGTCCATAATGGTCCTACTACATGCAACATTACATCATAACGCCGCACAGTGAAATATTTCGGTACAAGCTGTGGCAACAAATGGAAAGAGACAAGTTCGAGATTTTAAACTTTACAGAGGTGCCTTAAAACGCTTGCATAGATCAGAGTCAAAACATTTTGTAAAAATTTGACGTACAACTAAAAACTTGAATATTTTTTATCAGCTTTAGCGACAAAAAAACAGTAATTTATTGTCGTTTAGTTTTCTGACTAAACTTAAGTCTAAAACTATAAAAAAAAGAAATGGGTCACGCTCACGACCCTTATAACACCCGGTTCAGACAGAGCAAGTTTCCTTTCTCATTTCTCTAGTTTATAGGAGAGAGAGGTGAAAGGAAGAAAACGGGGTACAGACTAGAGATGTGCGCGTGACTAAATGTAGCTCACGATCACGCACGATCACGAACTGTTAATTGGTAATCACGCACACTCACGCACGAATTTTTACCTAACCCTCACGATCACGCACAATCACGATAGATAATAATCACGTCACGCACACTCACGAAGTAAACTAACAGCCAATTCATGTAACTCAAACGAAAATGTATGCGAAAGAAAATCAGTCACTCACTTTCGTTCGTAATTGGATTCAGCTAAGGTTCTTTTGTTCTTTCGCACAGCTTTACGTCTGTAACGTAAGCAATTTATAAGTTGTCGTATTACATTGGGGCCAGATCAACAATTTCATAAATTCCGCAAAAATTCCCTTAAAAATGTGGGATATTTTAAGGGATTTATCATAAAAAAAATACAACTCTGTCTGAGAGTAATCAGCTGGATAGAAATGAGAAGGTAAATACAAACAAACAAAAAAGCAAATAATATTTTTTTTATTCGTGTTGTGTTTTTTGTGAACAAAATTATTATGGATATTTCTATTGGAATATATTTTGCGGTCCAAATTGATGACATTGTGGAAGTACCACGGAGGCATTTAAGAGACATGTCGAATGTTCTGGAGATGCCAACAAACCAGTGAGTTTTACAATCATTTAAGTATGTACAATCATTTAAGTATGCCACAACAATTACTTGTAGTTGTTTACGCGATAACAAACAGACAAGTGACTGTTTTGACATGTAGGTTCGCATAGATGACAGCGATGAGAGATAGATAAATCAAAAATCGTACTAAAAGCTTTACGTATTCATTCGCATTGATTTTCTTTCGCATTGTCGTTCTGATGACTGTTAGGTGAAACGAATATCAGCTGTTTGTCGTGTAGCATGCGAAAGAAACGTTCGCATAAGATACATGAATTGGCTGTAATGTACTGTCACATTTTTTTTTTAAATAAATATGTACATACTATGTACTACATAGATTGCAGAAGTGTTGAACATTAAGGTTATAACAAAATGTATATATGCATATAATATATTAAATAAAAAAGTTACATGTTTTTGTGAAGAAATAAAATCTTATCAACATTTTTGCTTAAAAGCCGGCTGCGTCTTTCTTCTAATATACGCCCCGACGTTCAAAATACACGCTCGCTTGTTGAAGAGCTGGCAGGTATGCTAAGAATCTGTTTTGCCAACTTTTTCAACAAGGGGACGTCGTCGGCTGATTTCCAAAACTCTAAGACATTATAAGTATCTTTCATTTTCTTCTTTAAGTAAACATTAAGTTCATCTTCAACCACGTCGCAATCAGAGTATTCGCCATTTTCTGTAAGGCATTTATCTAAAAAATCTTTGAATTGAGGATTGTAAAACACGGGAGAGTTAGATTCTCTTCTACAAGCTGTATAGTTATTTGGGTTATCATCTTTTTCTTTGAGAATCTCATATAACATAGACTTCATGGTTGCCATAGTTTGACAGCGTTGTTCTTCGCTAACAAAATGAAGTTCCTTGAAAGGAGGTTTCAAAAACGATGCTACTAAATGTAGAGAAGACGGTTTACATCTTTTAAGTATAGAAGCCTTTAATATAGTTTTAGCTTGAATTATTATATGAGAATCTAAGACATCTTCTTTAGAAGACAGTAGAAGTTTTTCCTACCACAGTACGTAGTCTTGTATGGTAGGCTCATTTTCAGCACTCATTTCTTCTGAACATTCTTTAAAGATTTTTAAAAGCAATAACAGGCTTGAAAGCAGGTTATGTATGTGTTTTTTGGTTTGCTTTTTGTTCGTTGACTTGCAGAATTTATGTTTGGAGATATGTAGGTATGGAACGTTTCGGTTTTCTGAATTTGTGATTGTGCACTCACGCACGAATCACGCACGCTTTACAATCCTAAAATCACTCACGATCACGTGATTGGGATAGTTTTAAATCACGATCACACGTGATTCACGCGTGACACGAAAAAATCACGTCACGCGCACACCTCTAGTACAGACTTGCCTGTACTCTTATTTCGTTTTGTTTTCTCATTCTCAATTTTTTACGCGAAGTTAGCTGCAGATGAAAATTTGA
Organism: Phaonia tiefii; assembly: GCA_963931995.1. NCBI lineage: Eukaryota > Metazoa > Arthropoda > Insecta > Diptera > Muscidae > Phaonia > Phaonia tiefii. Next base: position 338,057,256 of record OZ008368.1, read on the forward strand.
CATTGCTTATCATTTTGGGTTTCGTTCATAAAATTGTGGATAATAAAAAGAGTACATAAGTGTTTTGTTTGATGTTGATAGTAAAAAAGGTTCTCCTATGCAATCAATTAATGTCGTTATTATTATTATTTTTCCTTTCACTTCAATTTCTTCCACAAATATAAAAAATTCCCTAACGAATAAAATTTTTTCATAATTGAAATAAAATGGAATGTCATAAAAGCAAGAACGTGGAAGCTAAATAGTAAAAATTGATCAAGCAAACTTCCCTGTGTGAACATAAGAGCAAGTTCGAAAGAGAATTGGCAATAACTAGAGCAAGTAAACTTGCCCTGTCTGAACCAGGTGTAACAATTTAATTTTTCTAACTTCCATCTTTTTATCAGGCGTCAAATTGTTGTCATTTGTTGTTAAATAAGGGTGGTATACTATAAGTCGTGAATCAGTCACTTGCCGTTACTTTTGTCGTTTTGGTAGTTTATAAAACATTACAGCTGTTCGGTGACTACCTGCGTTGAGGTACGTTATTTAATGGGTAGTTTATAAAACGCAGCGCAACGTTTTTGATCACTTCATCTGTCAAATTGATCACGCCACAGTTCTTCGCGTTAGTTGAAGAAATTACAAATTTAAGAAAATGTCGGTCGAGGATAGGCAGATGGAAGTATTTTGCATTTCATTGCTTATAAGTAATTGCCAATTTTGGCGGAAATGCATTCGACGGATAGAGCTCAAACTTTTTTTTAAATAGTTCAAAATTATACTGTTTACGCACTGAAATTCTTATTTACAATAATAAAATTAGAAATGGAACGTTCAAATAAATAATGTGTTGCAAAACTATTATAATTGTATTTAAAAATTATAGACATCAGTTGATGTTGACAATAATAAACAAAAGAACCTATACATTACAATCAATATATACCGCCAAATGGCACGTGTTTTTCAAAATACATCTATGTAATTTAATATAGATGGGGAAATTTATTGGACATTGAACCACAAAATAACATAGGTTTTTTAAACATTTTCTGTGAATATTGTTGGTATTTGCAGTATTATAAATTATAGCAATCTTAAAATCTGTTGATCTACTGAAATATATATAAACTAGTGATATATAAACTACAATTTTTTGACTTTGGCGTTCGCGTTAGCTTATGCGTTTACGTTGACTTTCGGGACTTTTAGAATAATATCCTAAGTATTTATTCATAAAATTATTCCATCAGGTAATTGAGTGTCTTCATTGTTGCGTATTGCCATAGAGTCATACTTAAGAGTTTCCATTACTCTCTTCGATGCCTCTTCATGACGACGAGGTAGTAGGCCATTTCATAGAGTTTTATTTGCTGCTGTATTTTATCAATTTTACACTTTCGTTGGACATGAATACGTATTTTCGTTCAATGCAAACAACAAAAAACAGATTTTAGCTGTCATTACTATCAATAAACAATATTTAAAATTACTTCCTGTCTTCTTTGCTCTCTCATTCTTCAACATCGGCCTAGTACCTTTTCGATCAGCTGTGCCATAGAATCCCCTGGTATTGCATACTTTTAGGAGTAGTTCGAAATACATGGGGAATATTTTTTATGTTTGCTTCTTAAATCATAATTCTAAAACATGTTCTCACAATTTTTGTACTTTTTCTCAATTTTTTATCGTTTTTCAACAATATAAATTATGTTTTTTTTTAATAAAAAAGTGTTTCCAAACCTAGTTTAGCTGAGAAGCCAGACTTAAACAATACTTTAATAGCATTAGTGTTGGACAAATTAAACGACACTTAAATATATGACACTGTTTTACAGAAAATTGACTGTAAAATTGGTTATAATTGATGGAAGAGGTTTGCGTTCTTTAAAAGCTTCCAAAACAATAGTGGTCTTCATGAAAGCTTGAAAGAACCTCGTAAACTCGAAAACATCGTAAACTTGCACAGCAAACGTCAAAACAAACAAATTTCCCATACAAAGCGACTTGCTCAAAAGTGGAAAGTTTTCGAGGCAATTTTGCTGCGCAAACGTGGGATGGAGAAACGTGTAAACTTTTGACATTTCATTGTCATCTGACTAGGATGGATAAATAAGGTGATAGCACTAGAACAGTAGAAAAAGTACACATACATAATACATGCAATTGCTACTGCTACCACCTTATGTATCCATTTTGGTCAGCTGATATGGTTTTGAGCACAACTACGCTGAGCAACTTTACTTGGAGCCTCATGCAACGGTGCGAGGGAAACTTGCGCTGAGCAAAAGTTCTCGGCTTTCACGTTTGCATGAATGCCGCTAATATGTATGCAACCTGCCACAAGAATCTTTTAAAAATTAGGTGTGTTTTTGATGTGTTAACATCTATCAAAGTGAACACAAACAAACAATGCACAGCGTTAGCAACACATACGTGGTTGTTGTACAACAATAGTCTTTGCCCGAAAATAATTAAGATGACGGCAGCGTACAAACAAGCAGGTCGTCGTCGCCAAAGTGTATTGAATAGTATAGAGAACTCATGGAACGAATTGTATAACTCAAAAGCACTGGCGACATCTTGCGAATAATTCAAAATGTATTACTGTCTTTTTTATAACTTGGTCCATTCATAATTTTGATGTGAAACATTCATGGCTTTTGAAACATTTATGCTTTTTGTATTGTTTTATGTAATAACATTGTCGAATTGGTGCATTTATATTGAAATATTCTATAAAGAGAATAAGACTCGTTTATGCTCTTTTACTCAGACTCTCAACATGAGAGCGGAAAAAGAGTGCAAAAGTTCTCTATACTATTCAATACTTTTTGTCGTCGCTCTGTATATGACAAAACAAAAACAATTATTTCAGTGAGCTAAATATTGCTTTATTTATTTAAACAATATAACATCTAATGTTAAAGCAGATGTAAGAAAAAGAAGCCTTCAGCTCAAAAACAATATTTTTTTCATTCATTAATTTCGAAATTAAAAACTCTTTAAATCTTATTATTATTATATTTGAATAATAATCGTGTTACTTAATTCAAAAAAATAATTAATATATAATAATTTTTTGTTTGTTTAGTTATTAAAAGTTTGTAAGAACTTTTAACACAAATTGTATAAAAACCGGTTAACCGACATCATCTCCGGCTTCGGGTTTCAATAATCTAGTCCCGATACAAAGTGGTTGAAAAAGGCAGGGGGTGCAATGCAAATATGAATTATTAATGAAATATTTTCAAGATAAATCAGAGATATGTGGTAACTCTCTGTAACAAAATTTTCCGTTTATACCGCGTTTATGCTGCAACCGAACAGCTGAATTGTGTATGGAAAATCAAATGTTTAGGCCACGAAATCTAGATATATCTAGATTTCGAGTGCAGTATAAACATATTTTTAGAGATAAATGACAAAATTTTGCAAGAACTGAATACGGGGTTAAAATACGAAATCTATGAGAACTCCAACCATTCCAGTGACTTTAAAAGATTGACGGTCCAAGAAAAACAGCTGTTGCACACACTTTAGCAGGTGGTAAAAACAGACGTTTCTATTGAGGATGTTATTTATGAAAAAACCAAGTTTGTGTACATGTAAATTTTGATTTTTTTCAGGTCATAGTACACTGTGCGCCGCGTGCTTTACTTGCCTCATGACAGAATATTTATACAAATATAGTACATTGATGCAAGCACTACTGGGTCTACACTAACATGCCTACATAAGTAACAATATGTAATAATGTGTATATTTGTAGTCATAGATACATAATCGTACATGCAGACGAAATATTGATACATGATGTAAAGGGCATCATAGGCAAGACCGATTGCCAGACACTAGAAGCCTGAAATATTGCAGCATATGAAAGGCGACGACGTTGTTTTGCTTCCAAAAGAGATCATCTTGGTCTGTGTCAAAAAAAGTAAAAGTCCATATTTTTATTAGTGCGGAAATAGTTTTTCATTTTCACTACATGTTCGGATTTTTCTTTAAATTTTATTTACATGTAATCCCATCATCAGTAGGCACTTTCTGCTCCAGAAAAATCAACTCGCACATGTGCTCGAAGTGTCATTATTACATATTTCACACAACAAGCATTTAAGTATCTAAAGCAAACAAGATATTCATGTACGAGGGTGGTATGATAATCAGGGCGCGGATCTTGATGAAAAGTCTTATTTATCTGCAATGGAAACGGTGCTTAGTCAACTAGAAACTCCCACCATGACTGCAACGCTTGACAAATTAAAAGCATTTAGGTACATATTCGCAACGCCCGGTTAAAGTGTGTGCTTACTAATTGGTACTTTAACTTATACTCTGGTTAATTTAATATGATGTTAGATGTTTTACGCTGGAAATGATTCAAGTTGTCAGCACTGTAAGATATCAGCTGTTTACTTTATTATTGTTTTGGTGCAGTGTAAAATATTCAAATAATGGCGGAAAACAATCAAAAAGACACCGTAGGAAGAACTTCACAGTTGCCGAGGAACATTTGCTTGTTGACCTGGTGGAGGAACCCATGTCAATTTTAGAAAACCAAATACTTAAATCATAAATCATTTTCTATTTATCATGTTCTTGTTTATTATTAAATTTTTACTTGTTTTATTAAATTCCTTTACTATAATTATAAGATTTAAATCTTGTTGTATAGGTAACTGTTCAACTTGCAGCGCCGGCTTACTTTTTGGCGTAATTACCATTGGGCATTCAAGCTACAATATCTACTACAGACTGTACTGTTTGTTGACATTTACTGTTGTTTTGACATAAATGTTATTGATGTGTTAACATCTATAGGCACGGGTAGGCCAACCTATCAAAGTGAACACATGCAAACAACACACAGCGTTAGCATAACATACGTGGTTGTTGTACAACAATAATCTCTGCCTGAAAATAAGTATGATGGTATTGATGTAGCGGCAGCAAACAAACAAGCAGGTGGTCGTCGCCGCCAAATAGAAACATTGATGCCTTTTGAAACATTTATGCTATTTGTATTGTTTTATGTAATAACATTGTCGAAATGGTGCATTTATATTGAAAGATTCTATAAAGAGAATAAGACTCGTTTATGCTCTTTTACTCAGACTCTGTACATGAGAGCAGACAAAGAGCGCAATAAGTTCTCTATACTATTCAATACTTTTTGTCGTCGCTCTGTTTATGACAAAACAAAAACAATTATTTCAGTGAGCTAAATATTGCTTTAATTATTTAAACAATATTACATCTAATGTTAAAGCAGATGTAAGTAAAAATAAAGTGCAATAGCAAAAGAGCCTTCAGCACAAAAATTATTCTTTTTTTATTTTCCAAAGTAACATTTACTAATGTGTTCATAGAAATCGAACAAGTACCGTGTAACAAAAAGGTGTTAACACATCGCCCGTGAATTCGAACACTCATTGATTTTTTTAAACCAAACATGTAAAGCAGTTATCGTAAAAATATGATTGAATTTTGAGGGACCCAAATACAAAATTTTCACCTTCTTATATCGTTAGCTAAAATGCAAAAAGGCGTAACTAACCAAAAATTCAAAATCGAGTTTTTGATTGATTGTTATGAATGCCATTAAACTACATGTCTTGAAAAAATTTTACACTTCTGCGATCAAAAATCTGTCTGTGTGCTTAAAGTGCAATTAGAACAAACTTCGTTAAAAATATTTATAGTTTTCATTTTACAAAAATGTTTTTTGCTTCTCCTGTAAAATTATATTGTTGTTAGTTACGCCTTTTTGCATTTTAGCTAACGATATATATTATTACAATATCTTTAATATTAATATTATATTTATTTAAAAACTAATTATATATTTTATGATTTATGAACATATATTCTGTGTGATAATGTTTTATCCATTCCATTTACAGTTTGGGAGATATAAGAGGAACTTTACAGTCGCTTATATATTCATACAATCAATTGGATAATAAATTGGAAAGACACGAACACAGAGAAAGGGCATTGGGTGAACTGATGAAAAAGGGCATGATGGCCTTGCAGAAGGGTCAAAAGAATCTTGAGCCTATTAACGGCATCTTTTCTAGGCTCGATGAGCGAGTTAGTCAAATTGAAACCATGTTAATTGCGGTAACTATCACAATGAACAGCAACTATGATCTACTCATGTATTTATTGTGTAAAATGTATCTGTTTATAGCAAGAAGAAAAATATAACATTCAAACTGAAAAGATGTCAGAGGCCTTACAACGGGTCTTTAAGTGGATGCAAGACAATGATGAATGTTATAAGAGGCCACCAGTAGCGCCAGAGCCAGTGGTACCCGTCACTCCAAAACCAGCAGAGCTATCATTAACTCCCGAATTTGTCAAATCACAAGAGACATTCAATAAAAAAATGTCTTCGGACTTGGAAACTCTAACTGCAAACGTTGGTAAACTTTTGGATGTTTCTCGCAACGTTATGGAACAAACTGAAGTAGTATTTAAGAGTGGTCCCTCCACTCAGCAGATGTTATCGAAAATAGAAGATCATTTGGTAAGCTATAGCGTAGCCACCCCAGCACCACCACCACCTCCACCACCAGCGATTATTGTACAACCCGCCAATAATACGGAATTTGAAACTAAAGTGGTAAAGATGTTTGAAAGCGTCTACAGTGGTTTGGCAGAACTTAAAGAGATACCCAAAGTTCAAGAGGGGCTAACTTCGGCTGATAAGGAATTTATACAATTATTAAATAACGAGACCTTGACCGTTTTAGAACATATTAAAGCAGAAAGTGTAGAGATATCCGACAAAGGTAAGAGTGAAAACAATGAAACAAGTTGCAAGTCAATGCTCTTTACCGTATCAGAATTTTTGCTACAAGTGCATACTACTCTTCTTATAGATTCTCATTTCGAGCTTTAGTATGATAATCAAACACAGATTATCGTTGGTCATCGGTAGCATGCAAAAGTGTATTGAACTATGATATCAGTGATATTAAAAGTTCAAAGAACATAATTTTTAAACTATTAACCGCCAATACATGAATTTCGGCAATTCTTTGATTATCTCTATTGTTTCCGTTTTAGTTTTGGCGAAAACATCTGACGACATTAAAAACACTCAAGACTATTTGGAAGCCAATATCGAAAAGGTACAGACTAACGTCTTGGACTCAGCTGTTGTTTTAGAGAAATTCTACAATGAAATGAATCACAGCTACACAAAATTCAATGAAGGCTTAGAAATTTTCGACAAATTCAATAATATTCTTATGACGAATTCGGAATATGTTTTGGACACACAACGTAAAGTAGAATTTGGAACAGTACAAATTGTGCAAAAGATAAGCGATCACGTGGAAAAGCAACGAGAGGTTATTATGGAAAGTCTTAAGGAACGTTTTGATAATGTCGATGAAATGATGATGACCAATCAAATTGAGTCTATGCAGAACTTCTCAGCACTAATTGAGTCGGAAATAACACAAGTTTGGCATCAAATATCGATAATGGCCGAAGAGATCACTGCCACCAAGGATATTCTGCAAGCCGTGGATGCTCGAAACGAAGCTGCTGTTAACAGCACCTACGATAGTGTCAATGTCATGGGCATCAAGGTTGAGGACATCAAGGGTCGCATGTTAGACATGGAATCGAATTTGAATTTCCTTTTGGGCAAACTCTCTATCATTTCACAAGAATTCAATAGTATTAAACTTGGATTGGGCGAAAGTTTGGAAGATCTGCGTAAGACATTTGATGCGATACAAGGTAAAATGCCTCAAATCGCTGGGATCCAATCGAATTTGGGAAAATACGAAACCGAATTAAAATTATTATCGAAGCGTAACATTTAACATAAACAATAAAATAATACTAAGTATAATTAAAATATAACTAGTTGATAGTAGTCTAGACCAAAACGCGATTAAGAAAAGTTCTTAATAGTTAATAAGTAAGCAATTCACAAATCATGAACAATCTTAACTACTTACATATATAGTTTCATGTTTGTAAACATCAATCTACTTAACTCTATGGATGCGTATGTGCTCCTATTAAAAAGCAAAAATATAAATATGTATATGCGTGTTTGTAACCGTCGAATGTTAACAACTATGAATAAAAAAATATGTAAAATAAAAAATGCATTGTTACATTTTTGAAAGGAAGAAAATACTGGTTGTTTAGGGGGTATTTTTGGAGAACACCTACATATTAAAATAGTTATAATAACACCCTTAGTAAAAAGTGCATATTTGAAGAAAAATCTCATCTGTGTAAAACAATAAAATGTCTTTTTCGATTTTATGTTTAGTTTTTCTAATTTAAAGCTTAACAAAACTTATTAATGGATATACAAGGTGTTTCAAAAGAAGTCATCCGATGTTGTTTGACTCTCATTTTTTTTCTAAATGTAAAACTTCGATTCTGTTTTTTGATTAGGTTTATTTGAACCTTTAGAATTTTATTGGTTAAGTTGAGAAGATGATATCGGTTAAATGGGCGCCGTCACAATTGATTTTTTGGCATTTTTTTTCATAATGATTTGAAAATCAATTATAATGAGCGATGAGGCTCATTTCCACCTCAGCGGGTACGTGAACAAGCAAAACTATCGCTTCTGGGGCACCGAAAATCCACGAGTGATGAACGAGGAGCCATTACACCTGCTCAAAGTGACTGCATGGTGCGCTGTTCACGCTGGAGGAGTCATCGGGCCATTTTTGGACGGTGCGCGCTATAGGGCCATGTTAACCGAGTTTTTTCTGCCGCAATTCGACGAATTAGGACTGGAGGGCATGTGGTTCCAACAGGACGGATCAACGGCACACACTGCGCTAGCCACAACCGATATTCTGAAGGCGGCGTTCCCGGGTCCCCTCATCTCTCGTTTTGGCGATTTGCACTGGCCCGCAAGATCGACCGATTTAACCGTTCCAGACTTTTTGGGATTTTTTGAAGTCCCGTGTTTACGTGAGCAAGTCCGAGACCCTGAAAGCCCTCAAGGTCAACATTCGACACGACTGCGAGAATCTGTCGCCCGAAGTTCTCGCTCGAAACGAGCCCGTATGGTAATCAATTGTGACGGCGCCCATTTAACCGATATCATCTTCTCAACTTAACCAATAAAATTCTAAAGGTTCAAATAAACATAATCAAAAAACAGAATCGAAGTTTTTCATTTAGAAAAAAAAATTAGACTTCTTTTGAAACACCTTGTATGTACGGTTTTTTTAATACGTGTTAAATTTTTTATTAAGTTTAACGTCAACTTATAGATAAGGAAAAGTATGCAGTTCGTTAACAGAAAGGTTATTGTGAAAAAAAACAAACAAAAAAATAATCATAATTATTAGTTGCAAATGTCAAGTTTTCGTTGCAGTATAATTTTAAAATAATTCTTATCGAAAATATTACAATTTAAGAGTTAATATCTTAAACAGATTTTTTTTTAATTTTTATAAAGCTGCAAATGGAAATCATGCGTTCACGCTGAAAAATCTGTTTTTTGTTTGGATGCAAATATAAAGTGTGTTTGCAGCTTGCTGCAATTATAATATACTTGTGTCCAAATACATTGTGTTGGCTGTTCAATATTACATGGTTGAGACACAATGATTAATATGTTATAATATATGTGTTTGCGACCCACATACATATATTTATGTTTGTGATACAAATACAGCTGTGTTTGCTGCACTGTTTATGCTCTCACGAGAGCAAGAAAATAAAAGATGGACAACGAGAGTGGCTATCTCGGAAGTGTGTATCTGTGTTTTTGCATTATTCTCTCAGTCAGTGAGTTATTCATGAATTTGCGTGTAAATTGCAAATGAAGTGTTTCTTATTTTGCCTTATGTATTGCGTTTTAATTTTCAATTAGACGTGACATACCATAACGACATAGTCGTAACCATGGCCATAAACATAACCATATTTACTATTATCGATTAGTAGTGCCATAACCATAAACAGCTGTTATTTATGTTGTCATTGTTTATTTACTTCAAAAGTCATCCATTGTCTATAAAAATATTCAAATAATTATAAAATAAAAAGAACCGCATGCGAAAATTATAAAATACGCTCACTAATATCATGCAGCGTTCATTTTAATAATATAAACAACAATCAGCTGTTTGTTATGGTTATGGCAGAAAACCAAAATTCCATGTTTCAAAACAACGACCAAAATAACAACAACGGCATTTCGTTTTGTGTGTTAAAATTATTGTGTTAAATACAACACAAATGTATGCTAACAAAAATAATCAATAAAAAAGTTTAAACCACATTTAAATTTCACAGTTTTTCACCAAAACGACATGAAAAATTAAAGCAAGAAGTCATTGTAATTCCACCCAGTGTGTGTTACTTTTCGTCAAACATCTCTCTATCACACCGACTGCATCAAGAAGAGTGTGAAAGGAAACGTCAGATGAGCCAAATATTCTCTCTAGTATGAGTTTACTCTATGGGTTTGTGATGTTACCATAGACTAATACTTATAGTAGACCCAATTGTTCTCCCACCAAATTTATGACATTTGGCCTGGTGTGATATTTACGTACGATGTTGAAAATAATTGCTTTACTAATACCAGATAGAGGCAATGGTTCAAAACAACGAACAAAATAACAACAACGGCATTTCGTTTTGTGTGTTAAAATTATTATGTTAAATACAACACAAATGTATTCTAACAATAACAGTCAATAAAAAAGTGTAAAACACATTTAAATTTCACAGTTTTTCACCAAAACGACATGAACAATTAAAGCAAGAAGTTATAGTAATTCAACCTGGTATATGCCACTTTTCGTCAAACATCTCTCTATCACACCGACCGCATCCCGAAGAGTGTGAAAGGAAACGTCAGATGAGCCAAATATTTTCTCTACTAAGATTTACTCTATGAATGTTACTTAGGTTATTGTGTATGTGTTTCGAATATATGTATGTGTGCTACCAAAGTGAGAAACGATTTTGAGGAAAGAAACTCGAAAAGGCAACAACATGAAGCCCTTTGTCTATCCGAGCCTTTACTGAGAAAATCGGAACGGCGGACCATTTGTGAAATATGTACATAAGTCTAATAAAAAAACACAATAGTAATTAATCCACGCTTGGCTTGCATGAACTTGATTTTTATATAAATATCTTGTTTGTGTACCAACGCATAGTGATAACCAACGCAAAGCTGAAACCTTCTGAAAACAAAAACGTGAAAGACAAGAAAGAAAGGAGAAGCAAAAGAGCAGCGGATTCTCATTTCATGAAAAAAAACAAATAATGCATTCAATGCAAAAAAAAATGTAAAACGGGCCATTTTAATTCTATTATTTTTTTGTATTAAATATTTATAAATCTGGATTTATATTGTTAAAATTAATTATAATAAATAATACATTTATATTGAAATCGAAGAATAATTCGTTTCTAAATATTATTATATTTGGGAGGAAATTCGCATATATTTCCACGTAAGTATGTATATGTAGGTTTGGGAGAAACACGCGAATGCTTCCACGTAAGTATATCGATGTTTGGGATGAAGAACGCATATGTTTCCACGCAAAAGCATACATGTTTATCAGTAAACATGATACTGTTTGCATTTAAATACAAGTAAGTTTGGGACTTGCAAACATATAAATGTTTAAATGTGTTCCAAACATATACATGGTTCCTGCAGAATATGTTTGGAAAAATACGTTACAGAGGCTGTTATTTTTCAGCGAGCGGTTATCTAGATTTTCAATTATCTTTTTGAATCCATCGAATGTGTCAAATTCTTCATATAAAAAAATGGTGGCGTCGTTATTATTATATTTGATGGATGGATTTATAATGTCGTTTATTCTTTTATTTCAGTCATTATTTAAGCTATCGTCCAGAACCAAACCCAAATCAAAGCTGCTGCTACTAGAAGCGACAGATTCAACCATAGACTAATACATACATATGTAGATACATTTATTCTCTCAATAAATTAAACGTCATAGCCCTGCAAGCATTTCAATGATTGTTTTCATCGCCATCCCTAAATATTTACTAAACGTCACTTTTCTAAGTTGATTTTTAGATGTAAACAACTTTACAAAAACAAAATGCACGCCTATCATATTTTCATCTTTTAACCATATGCCTTCACGACAGTTTGAATTTTAAGAATTTACAGTTTTTGCAAAGTGGAAAGAAGTCCCTTAGTCCCCTTTTCCGCAGGCAAATATTTCTTTGTAAAGTCATGACTTTATAGAAGAGAGGGGAGAGAGGAAAAAAATTCAAAAAAAAAAGGTAGAAACGAATGAATGATTACGATGAATTTCATCCACACGACGTTACATTAACGTGACTTATACGACTGAAACTGTTGGCAAGGGTAAGACTCTTAAATATAACTTGTAAATGATGATATTAGGTTACTTCTTATTGTATCGTGATACAATCTTATGAAAGTATCACAAGAGTTAAAACATCATGGTATCTTAGGCGGGGTACACTTTCTCACCAAACAAGATGCAATTAAGATACAACTACGATATCGTATACGATGTTTGTCATCCAAACAGCGTTACAGTCACGTAACTTATGCGATAGAAAATGTTTGCAGGGATAATACCAGATAGAGGCAATAGTAATCAACGTCCAACAAAGGAACAACAACCGAATTCCGTGTTTTTGTGGCAAAGTAGTTGTGTTAAATACAATTCAAATGTATGTATGAATTAGTCTATGGACTCAAAACAACCCTGCAAACATTTTCTATCGCATAAGTTATGTGACTGTAACGCTGTCTGGATGAAAAACATCGTATACGATATCGTAGTTGTATCTTAATTGCATCTTGTTTGGTGAGAAAGTGTACCCCCCCTAAGATACCATGATGTTTCAACTCTTGTGATACTTTCATAAGATTGTATTACGATACAATAAAAAGTAACCTAATAGCATCTTTTACAAGTTATATTAAAGAGTCTTACCCATGCCAACAATAGCATCTTGTGTGTATTTCTAATATGGTGCAAACAACTTCAAACACAAATTAATAAAATATATACATATATTATATATACATAAACTTTATTTAAAAAAAAAAACTTAAAAAACTTATTCATTTAAACAAAAACTTAAAATTTCATTCATTTATAGTTTAAAGCTCATTTTTTAAAAATACATTTGATATCAATTAATAAATTTGAGGTAAATTGTAGAGTGCCTGTGGAAAAGGGGACTAAGGGAATTGGTTTTTGCAATTTGCATTTTGTTTTTGTAAAGTTGTTTACATCTAAAAATCAACTTAGAAAAGTGACGTTTAAGTAAATATTTAGGGATGGCTATGAAATGCTTGCAGGGAATACTTTTATCAGGTTATATACAGTGGTGGTCATACAATTAGAAACGATGTATTCAAAGTTACATTTCTTTTCACAACTTTTTTATAAAGTGGCTCTCTTTTTGGTAACACCCGTTATATTCTCACTCTATTTCAATATATTGATGGATGTCTAAATTTCAACAATAGCACTTGAAAAGTTCTCACCATAGAGAAATTGTGTATAGAGACGCCATTGTTCCCTCTGACATTTCCTTTCACACTATTCGTGATGCGGTCTGTGCGACAGAGTTGTTTGACGTAAATTGACTTAAACCAGGTGGAATTACAAAAATTCTTTCCTTACATTTTTCATGTCGTTTTGATGAAAGACTGAAATTTAGACATATTTTGGACTTGTTTGTTATATTTTATTGTTAGTATATATTTTTGAGGTGTATTAACACAAAAATTTTAACGCACAAATCGAAATTCCGTTGCTGATTTATTGTTGGATGGTTTGAACCATTACCTCTATCTGGTATTATTAAAGCAACATTTCCAACATGCAACCGCCCATATGCAACACACTAAATGTCATCAAAATACTGAGAGAGATGGCGTCTCTATACATCATTACTCTATGGATCTCACAATTGCGAAGACTGTAGTGACACGTGTTTGTCAGGGTGGACAGATAATTAGAAACGCATTCGTAAACCGTTCAAATTTAATTTATTTTCTACGTAAGTTATTTATTTTTATATTTTAACCAACATTTTACTAATTAACAATTCAATTCAGTACAAATTTGTGGCAAAAAATATTGTGCACCCCAGCACTACGTAAAATAATTATGCGCTGCTATCAAAAAGAAAAACAATCTGACAACCAGTACTATCAAACCAATTTTGCTGTTGAAAAATAAATTTTTTTTGGGGCAATAAGATTATTTCAAAATACGGGAAGTTTTAAGACCCCTAAAAGAAGTCCAATGACGATAGATTTTATATTGATAGAGAACTGAAATCAATGCTATTCCAACGCACCAAATGTCGTAGAGTATCGATAACCATTTTATCTAGAACCATTAAACGTGGTCTGCATGGATGCATTGCACGAAAAAAGTTGCACGTCTCAAGCAAAAATATTGCAAAATGTTTGAAATTTGCCAAGAAGCACCTGTAAAAACCGATTAATTTTTGGAAAAAAAATAACCTGGAGCGACGAATCAAAGTTTAATTTGTTTCGTTCGGATGGGAAAGCCTACGTCAGATGGTCACTAAATAAATCGTTGGATTCTAGATACACCATAAACACGGAGGAAAAATGTGATGGTATGGGGTGAATTTAGTTGGTATGGCGTTGGCCCTATACGCAGTATAGATGGTCGAATAGACCAACACCAATATAAAAATATTCTGGAAAATGGAACTGAACCATTTTCGTTAGAAAATATGTCAGTTACATATATTTTCGTCGCCAGCACAAAGTTCGGGCTTAAATTCAATTGAACAGACGTCGAACGACATTTAAAAACAACAACGCCAAGACGTAGTAACGAACATTTTCGAAATATTAAGGCAGTTTGGGGAATCGGTACCATCCTCGCGATGCTGGACTTTGGTAAAAAGTTGCCCACGGAGATTGGCCGATGTCATAACAAATAAGGCCTAACATATAAAGTATTAAGCGTCTTTTGTGTTATTTTATTATATTTTTCTATAAAATGGGGAATAAAATATAGATTTTGTCGTCGTTTGTAATTGTATGACCATCAACTTTTAGCGATCTATTCGAAATTGTAGTTTCCGCTTTTCAGAAATATAGCTAGTTATCGCAATATTTGTAGAAAGTATGTATAGCAACAAGAGAGTATTTCAATACTGGATATTTCCTTTTTTAATTTCGTTTTATGGAAGTAATTCTGTTATACATTACAAATTCTAAAGGGGCTTTTCTAATTGTATGACCACCACTGTAGATGACCAGTATAATGTCAATTTTGACAACTACATACATATATTTAAAATAATATGTCCATAGAGTAAACGTTCGCAAAAATGAGTTTGTAGGTGTTTGTAAACAAAAGTTTTAGGCAAATATTTGGACAGTGTGAACATTAAGAGTGTTTTGGTTACACCGCTTGCTTCTTATATATTCGCTTGTTTTGTATGAAGCACTTAGCGAAGACTTAGCGAGAACTTAGCGACGAGAATCATTTTCGCTAAGTTTAAAAACAAATTTTTTTGACATCTTTTACCGTTTTCAACCCTTATTCATATTTTTGAAAAAAAATTACTTATAGCTAAATTGCCGATTTCTTTGCAACTTAGCAAGCGACAATCGCTTGCTTGTAACCAAAACACGACTATTATAAGTTTGTTTTTTTTATTCCTGCTAAACTAATTTTTCGACGACTTTGTATGGAGTGCCGCTTAAAATCGCTTAATATAGCTTAGCTCCCCATACAAAGTGGTCGAAAAATTAGTTTAGCAGGGAATAAAAAAACAGGCTCTATATGACAGAACACGTGCAAATGCTTGTCAAATTTGTTCTTGCAAAACAAATTTAAGAACAAACATAAGCAAGTATTAAGCCTGTTTTTTTATTCCCTGCTAAACTAATTTTTCGACCACTTTGTATGGGGAACTAGGCGATTTTAAGCGGCTCTCCATACAATGTCGCCCTGCTAAACTAATTTCTCGACGACTTTGTTTGGGGAACTAAGCGATATTAAGCGATTTTAAGCGGCAGTCCATACAAATTCGACGAAAAATTAGTTTAGCAGGGAATAAAAAAAATAGGCTTATTGTTTACCTATTTGGTGAAGTTATCAAAGCGTTGTATGAGAATTTGTTTGAAAACAATCAACTTTATGTAATTATTAATAAATGTATAAATACAAAATGTATATTTAAACAATTTATTTATTAATTTATTTATAAATATTTTTGTATAATTGACAATTATTGGTAGGAAGAAGAAGAAACTCAAAGTTGTTAGTTGTCAAATCCACTACTCACTTGCAACTGAAATTCAATTTAGGCTAAGAAGCACGAGTATACAGTCACTCCAAAAAATTAGTGCTCAGTTTGTATGTATATAATGTATATAATCTTTTCACTTCACTCATACACTTTTAAAAACACTTTAACAATTGTTTTGTATTTAGCAGAATGTGTACTTTGATTTTGTGAGAAAATAAAACATATTCAGTTTTCAGAGTTTCTAAAATTACAACATAAACGGAATAAGTACTCTTTCTTAGCCCCAAAAAGTGAGGGCTCATTTACACATATGTTGATGGAACATTTTTGAAATAACGGGAAACTAAACTTAACATCGTGCAAAAATTATGAAGTGATATGTTCCCAAGCCTATTAGTAAAGCGTCTATTAGTGGTTTGCTATTAAACTATCAAGCGCGACTTGTCAAGCATCAGTTTAAAAAAACTGAACAGTGAAGTTTACATTTATAATGTCGCGATATATATATATATATATATATGTATAATATATTATATTTTTCTATATATTATATATTATATTTTTATTTATATTATATTTTTATATCTTTATATATATATGTATATTAGGGCGGGTCAAATTGTATGGAACGATTTTTTTTGATGAAGCGTATAGCAAAAACGTAATCTATAGGTGATTCTGAGAAATTTTGCTCAAGAGACCATAGCTCTAAGTCGGATTTGGAGCCCCCAAACGGTATTTCTCTGTATTGATACCTGTAGAATAAGTTCATTTAGGCTATTTTTCGACAAAAAATTCCTAATATCTCTACTAAAAATAAAAAAAATATTGGTATCAATACAGATTCTGAAAGGTGATAAAACTACCTTTCAAACAAGCCCACATTGAGAAATCTACTATAATTATATCCGATTTTATGACGAATTTAATTAAATTATACTATGTATATATGGAAAAATATCTATTTTGAAATTTTGAGGGGCTCCAAATCTGACTTAGCGCTATGGTCTCTTGAGCAAAATTTCTCAAAATCACTTATAGATTACGTTTTTGCTATACGCTTCATCAAAAAAAAATTAACCCGCCCTAATATATATATAATTCTACTGCACGTGTTTTTGTGACTGAACTCCTCCTAAACTTCTGGACCGATTTGAATAAATTTTTTTGTACGCGTTTGGGTGGCGCCCTGGGTGGTTTAGATTTACTATTCGGTCCAATTGGACAAAGGGGCGTGGTACCTCCCATACAAACCGCAAATTAAAAATCCATTATTTCTGCTCCTGCTAACGGTATTTGAACAAAATTTGCAGGACAACGTCTGCTGGGTCAGCTAGTATACAATATATAAAGATTCTACTGCACGTGTGTTTGTGACTGAACTCCTCCTAAACTTCTGGACCGATTTGAATAAATTTTTTTGTATGCATTTGGGTGGCGCCCTGGGTGGTTTAGATTTAATATTCTGTCTAATTTGACAAAGGGGTGTGTTACCTCCCATACAAATCGCTTGAAATATTATGCAGGACAACGTCTGCCGGGCCAGCTAGTATATTATATTTTTATATATGTACATATGTACATATTCCCATCGTCGTGGATATTAATGGGTATTTGCCCCATTACCCTATGGCTAATGGGTAATCGTGATGGGTAATTTCCCATCGCCGTGGGTAACTACCGATTATTTTCGCCATTACCCTGTGGGGAATGGATAGCGAAAGCAATAATAATGGATTAACCATAAATGGTTACCCACGAAATACGAACCCTGCCGAAATACTTCGTCAAATGCCACTCTATAGTTGATAACACTGTAATAGTTTTTGGCAAACATTTTCGATGACAAGGACTGTTTTACTCCGTCCAAAATATAATCCAAATATATAAATCCGTCCAAAATATAATCTAATTTAAAATTAGGGACAGACTACAAAATATTACACTGATCTTTTATAGGAACAAATCAAAACAATATCTTAAGTCGTTGAAATCAAAATTATGATATACATACATAGTTTTGATTTAACTGAACACAAACAAACATTAAAAATTCTGAGTTTGAATAAGAGGCTATATTCGATTACGTTTTCAATGTAAATAAACACAATATTTTAATGTAATATGAAAGAATTTGTATCTTAATTTATGAACTCAAAAAAGTAAATTTTTTTTGAATTAATATTTAATTTGAATGAATATTATTTTTTTCCTTACATATTTTATATAACTAACAATTTTTTTTACTAAATAAATTTGTATTTAAATAAATAATATAATAGTATTTTTTGGTTAAAAATTACTTTGGCTCTTTCGAAGTCGTTTTGGCCCTTTTTGGAGCTCTCTTTGGCCCTAAATTGAAAAATGGAATTACCAACACTGATACGTATATGAAAATGAGAGCAAATAAATCAAGCAAGAGAGCAAGCAAAGCAACGAAAATTATTTTAGTTGGATTGAAAACAGCAAGCAAGCAAGACGTGTGCCGCATTGCGCGATTTGAAAAGACGCATACAATTTTTTTTGTTCACAGCTCTTCATACATACTTGCTTAGATGCGCTCGCATTTTGTCTCGTATTAGAGCAATTTTTATTTACATCAAAAAGGAATTTAGACTTAACTTCTGTTTAGCTTTAAAGGCCCAACTATAATATGCTTACGCTGGCTTATGGGCTTAAGCGAACTCAACGAAAAGCCTGTCAAATGCTTACTGGAATTCCATGAGACTTTTAGGTGGCTGGAATATACTTTCGTGACTTTGAAACTTTTAAGCCACCGCTGCACATTTATTTAATCGCCCAACATTTTTGGGGTCACTTTCCGCTTTTGGGCAATTTTTACTTGGACGGTTATTCGCATAGCCATATTAAATACTTACCACTTTTGTTGCACTTATCGGCAACATCCATCCACGTCCTTTCTTTAACGCCTTTATTAAAATAAAACGCGTCCCTCTTGTCATAAAGACATTTATGTTTTTCAACATTTTCAATAAGGCACTGTATAAATTCAGTTTCAGTCGACATTTTGGTTTGTTATTATTATATTTGACCAAACAAATAAACAAACAGCTGATGGCGTAAGCAAAGTTCGGTCAGTAGCGAGCGCTGCTTAAGCCGATGACACTTGACGAAACTCAACGAAAAGTTGCCGCAAGTACATTATAAACGGCCACATACGTTTTATATGTATTCGAGCAGTGGCTTAAACTGACTTAATCCAGAAAAAGCATGATATGGTTGGGCCTTAAGATTGTGTAAATTAATAAGAAAGCTATAATTTAATAAAAAGTCTGAACTTATATTCCAAACTTCAACAATGTTTCTAAATTTAGAATTTTTAAACATCCCAACTTTATTCTTACCACCATCGTCTGGTTTTTCCCAGAAATATTTTTTTAAATATGTATTCCATTTATACACAAAATTGTTGTCAGTGCCACACATACAAGCAAGCTCGCAAGCACTTCACTCTTTTGGTGCCCAATAAACACAAAAATTTCGAAAATTCAAATGATTGAATATTGTTTGAATTTACACTTGAAATCAAATACAATAAACACCAAAATTCCGTAAATTCAAGTGTTTGAGTATTGCTTGAATTGAAACTTGATTTTAATCTTCGTTTTCAAACCAGTTTGAAGTTTTTTGAAAATATTTTACTATATTTTATATCGGAAAATGGACTAAATCAAAACCGGTGACTCTAAGGTCAATTCAAGGAATATGGTAAGTATTTATTTTGATTTCAATTAACAAATAAACAACATTTTGCAGCGCTTATTTATAGGACGAAGAAGTGGAAGAGCTTCAAACGAAACTCGTATTTATATACCATTTACACATGGACTGCAATAACCCATTTAGCGGCCCAGAATCCAATATATACGAGCCATAAAATAGGTAAGTAGATATCGAGGACCTGATTATGTTAATACTAATTCTATCATTGCAGATACTCAAAGGACAAAGTTGCAGATCCATCAGATGTAGCTCCATCAGATAAAATTTGATATCTTAAATAAATTTTTATTTACAAATTAACCATTCGCTCTTCCTAATTTATAGCGTTATGTATGAATCATAACAATTTATATTCCACTTAAATATATGTATTTCTAATTACGGTCAATTCCAAGCAACTGTGCTCGTTCCAAATAGGGGTTGAAAACAAAATACACGGCTTGAATTAGAGTATATTAATACTGATTTAAAGCTGGAATTAAAATGTAATTCCTTCCTTGAATTCCAGTGCACTGACTTATTTATTTTGACTTGAATTCAACTGTAATTCGAGCCTTGAATTCAACTGTAATTACACTTTAATATTCGAATTGAATTCAATGGTTAATTTCCCTGGAGATTGCTATTGTTTTACAGTGTTAAAATAAATAAATGGTTTCCCATTACATCCCATGAAGGGACAGGGGAGAACTTCTCACAATCACTGAGCTGTGCGCTTTCCAGTTTTCACTCACTGGTTGGAACCTACAGTTTTATACCGATTCCGAACGGTATTTTGAGAAGCTTTTTCATGGATATATACTCGATAGTGTCGCCGTCACTATGCGAGGTGACCGCCGCCGAAAGAAATTTTTTTGAAGGTGGTCAGAGCAGGGTTCGAACCCAGGATCTCATGTACAAGAGCCGCGCACACTAACCATTGCACCACCGACGGCCACGTTTTACAGTGTTATTGAAGTATAATTCAACACTTGAAATTGGAAAATATGGCTGGAATTCAAGTTGAATTCAACTTGATTTCCAACACAAATGTTTATTGGGTGCCCATAGCTGCCCAGTAGGAAAAATAAGCATGCAATAATGCATTACAGTATGCTTACTTTCCATTCGAGAGTAATGCTATCTTCCCTTACGAATTCCCATTACTTTCTTAAAAGAATTGCCGCCTGTCGTAAGCATTATTTTGAAAGGATAAGAAGACATGATACATGCTTCCACTTTTGTTTCTAAAAATAAAGTGAAGGTAATGCATGTTATCACTCGAGAAACTTCGTGTTTGGATTCTACAATAACTTATTTTTGGCATTGAAAGTGTAATGCATTACAATATTGAGAACGTGCATTCCGAATATGGTTTCTTTTTGGAAGAATTTGTAAGTTATGCTTTCCAAAAGCATGCATTTTCCCCATCTCGATACATGAAAACGTAAGCAATAATACTTCTTTCCTCGCTTACAGTGTAATGTATGCGTAAGGTATAAAAACAAAAAAATATTTTTTGTTTTTAAAAGCACAATAAAGTATAAAACATTGTTCTCTGTATAATCTCAATAGCATTTTGCAAAACTTACAGAAATATTTTATTAAACTTCTTATTTATGTATGTATAATCAAAAAACAGGCAGTCTCATGCCAGTAGCAGAAATGAAATGACAGAGAATAACATTTTTAATGACATCCAACAACAAAAGTAAGCAAGCGTAACTGTTTTTTGGCTTCGGCTTTGCATGCCGTTTCTAGTTTCTTTTAGTAAGCGTAGAAATGAAGTATTCAAAATTGGCCTACGCTTAGCAAGAACTTCAGATTTATTTTTAGGATTTGATTTGTATGCCTTTTCTAGTTTCTTTTAGTAAACAACAAAATGAAATATTCAAAACTTGCCTTACCATTAGAAGTACCTTACAAATTTCCGACTGGGTGTTCATGAATTACATATGTATATAATTAGTTCATTTAGGGTGACCAGACATCACTCTCGCGCACATAATGCACATGTTCGATATGGCGTGTATGCTCTTGATTGGTATATCCGGGCACCTTAAATGAACGAGTTCGGTACAATTCTATAGCGAATATTAGACGATAAGCGCGGCTTGCCAGCGCGGATTGTCATCAAGCCATGCAATAGGCAAAAATGCCTGATTGACAGCACGACTTGATGGATATCAAAATTTTTTGTTATTTTCCCTTGCCATCAAGCCATTAAGCTCGTGTAATAGCTCTGCTGTAAAGCACAATACCGTCCGTACCGGTGTAAAACTGTAGGTCCCAATCAGTGAGTATAAAACAAGAAAGCGCACAGCTCACTGGTTGTGAGAAGCTCTCCCCGATTCCTTCATGGGATGTAATGGGAAACCATTTATTTATTTTATTAAGGAGAGCCATTTATTTTCGATTCGTTCGAAAATTTTAAATCGCCAAGGGAGTTTAATTTTTATTTTTTTGATTTTGAATCTTTTAAACTCCCGAGTTTTATTTTTATCTCGGAGCCGAATTTTTTGTGTAAAAAGAGTAAATCTTTAAAATGCGAGAAAAATCTTTTGGAAAAGATAGGAATGTGAAAATATTGTGAATGTGTATAAGAAGGGTAAAATGGGGGGCGAAATGGGTAAAGCTTTAAAATGCGAGGAAACTCGTTTGGAGGAGAGGCTAGGAATGTGCAAAAATTGTGAATGTGTATAAGAAGGAAGGGTAAAAATGGGAGCGAAAAGGGAAAAACTTTAAAATGCGACAAAACTCGTTTGGAGAGGTTAAGAATGTAGCAAAAATTGTGAATGTGTTTAAAAAAAAGGGGGGGCGAAAAGGGTAAATCCAGAAAATACGAGAAAATCGTTTGAAGGTTAGGAATGAGGAAAAAAAATAGTGAATTTGGGTAAAAACGGGCAAAAAGGGGCAAAAGGAATGAAACTTAAAAATGCGACCAAATCGTTTGGAAAGTTGTGAATGAAAAAAAGTGTATGATGAGTGGTATGTTATTGTCTACGTCGTACAAAACATATTTTTCATACACAAAATTTCTGTGTCTACCCATTTCAGATAATAAAAAGCATGTTAACTGTCACTTAAATGTGTTTTTCGTACCCGACAAAAATAGTTTTAACTGATTTTGTACAATACAAAACTAATAATTGCATATTAAAAATGTTTACATTAAAAGCAAAAACAGGTGTTTTTCCATAAATTTTCCAAATTACGAACAAGATGCTCGGTGTTAGATCAAAAACATCCACAACCCCATGCATTCAAAACCTATTTTTCCCGCAGTTTGAGCTTTTGCCGTTTTTTACCCCCTTCTAACCCACATACACTATTTTTAACAAGTTATAAACCATTCCAACCCGAATTTCTATATTTTTCAAGTTTAACCATTTTTGTCCTCTTTTCAATCATCCATTTTCTCCCCGTAAACTATTATTTTGTTCCATCCGTTTTTTTAGTCTTTTTATAATTTTGCCCTTTCTGATAGACGTTTATTATTGTCTGCACCTTCCACAATATTCGTATCGATTTTTGTCGTAGTTGCCTCTTATGTACATTCAAATTCAAAAAAAATCCACTCGCGAGTCGAAAAATTTTCTCACTCCCAGAAAAATAAAAATTAAACTCCGAATCGAATTTGTATTCCTTATATTTGATTCACTCGGGACGATTTAAATAAACTAAAATTTTAAAAATTAAATTCGCTCGAGATTTTAATTTTTTTAAACTCGGAGTGAGAGTTTTATATTGAGGAGCAGCTGCATTTTTCGGCTCGCGAGCGCAATTTTTACTGGCTCCACGAAATACTCCCCAAGGAAATACGATAACGCCCAGGAAATAGCACCCAATGAAATAAACGCAAAAAAAAGAAATAACATCCAAAAACAAAGAATGAAATAAAAGCCAAACAGAAATTAAATTAACTCCAAAGCAAATTAGAAACAAAGGCGAAAAAAAAAACCCGGTAACCACGACGGAAGGCGAAATATCTTCCAAAAAAAAAAAATAAATGCTTCCCAAAAAATTTAGTTGTTTTTTCATATGAAATATCACCCAAAAATGTGCGAAAAAACACTGGAGATTATTTCATGTCTCGTTTGTTGGTTATTTCCTTGGGGGGTATTTCGTGGAACCTTTTTTCTTACTTTGTTATTAAGGACTTTTTCAAATAAAAATCAGAAATAAAAACCATAAAAAATGCAAGATCAAAGACTTATTTATTGCTGCGTTTAATAAGTCTTTTTAATTTTTCGGCATTATCGTTATTTCAGATGAAACAAAAGTATATATATTTGTTGGTCAGCTAGATATTTATGTTTACTCACCCGGTCCTATGTAACTCCATTTCTACGTGAATTACACCTCAATTTCAGAATGAATAACTGAAATTAAACACTTGTCCCAACAAAGGCGTCTGAGAATCGGGAATATTTACTGAAACGGGTAAAAAGTGCGGAAGAAATTGCGGGTCCAACACATAATATTTTAATGCGCACAGAAGCGGACGAACAGACAGGGTACGTAATTACATCAACTGGTCTTGTTGAGTTTATCCAAAATATATGTACTTTTGTTATATTTTCAATTAGGGAGTTCACATGGTGTACTATTGTGTTGTATTTATCGTATATGCTAAAATAATACAACAGTTGTAAATATGTTGTTGGTATTCTTCATGTAAATATATTTTACGACTATACAACCTGAGCATGTCTGTTTTTCCAGTGTACTATGTTGTATGTTCAGTGTAAGTTGTTTTTTGTTTACTATTTAATCAGATATATTGTTGTGTTTTGAAGAAATTTTGCATTTTTCTACAACATTAACTCAAGAATTAATTTTAATTGGTAAAATAATAAAAAAAAGGAAAGTGGACAAATGGAAGGAGAAGAAACTACTTCGGTAAGTTTTTGTGCACAGACTTTTCACACAAAACCGTAAAAATGTTATCTTTTTCGCTTCTTGTTGGCATTTTTAATTTTTTTTTAATAATTTTCTTTTGTTGCTTGACGTTTATTTGACGTTTTTATGACTTATGATTTAGCACATACAACATGCTGCTCACATGCAGAAGTCATATGTACTAATTTGTTAAATATGACTTTACGACTTATGACTTTAGGAGACCATGTGAATTCCCTAAATATAATTTTTATATTTTTTAACTGTTTCTCTTAACGTTAGTTATTCGGGAGAAGATCTTGGGTACAGCAAGCTTATCTAACAGTTAGCAATACTAGGTACAATGTAAACTGCTGTTCTATAACACAATACAGAGTACACGGCATTTACAATTTCAAAAACATCATCCTATTTTAGGAATATTTATCTGCAACAACCATGGTCTAGACGCCAATGCTTTGTTTAAAAATTATACACAAATTTTAAATTTTTGGAAAATCGATTAGCATTTTATTTCGTTTGGAAACAGTTTGTTAAACTCAACATTTTTTTCTCCATTTACCTTTTATTTTACAATTGTCTAAATTTTCTGTATTTTAGTTATATCTTTATTCTTAATTGAAAGTTCTACATTAAATTATACAATTCATATATGCTTATGTACACATTCATTCACTCATCCTTTATTATAAAGGCAGTCATTACAGTGTTTAAATAAAACTAAAATTTAATGTGGTTTGTATGTTAAATTGTTACATCCAAAATTTTACTTAATCCAAGATATTCATGTATATAATAGATATAATATATATATATATATTTATAAATTAACCTTCTTTATTACCAAAAATTTATGAATAGGTAATTATTTCCCCCACCTTTGTTCACAACGTGAGTATTTATATAATATACGAGCAAATGATTCTACATCAAATCTTCGTCTAGGCTCATGACAATGAAATTCCGTAAATCTTGCATGCCATGGCAACAAACCAAAGGTACATAGGTTCTCGTGAAATACTATACTAAGTTCTGGTTCACTTAAATTCCTGAGGTGTTGCATCAGTTCTTGATCTAAATGACTTGTAAGTAGGCTACGTGTTTTAAGCTTTTGAAGTATTTCTGTTGTGTGCCGCCTACGAAACAGATCACGAAAAACTTGGGCTATCAAGGGCCGATTGTCGTTAGGAAGTATTTCATAAATCTGAAAAAAAAATGGTAATATGTAAATTAATTACATTTTATGTAATTTATATTAAACGTATGTAAATATTTCTGGCTTTAATCCACACATATATGTAAACGACTGTAAACGAATCATTCTTTTCTGAATTAATTCGCACTGAATTAGCAAAATTTTGAAGTAATTCTTTTCACAAAAAAAAGAATTGAATGGAATTTGAATCAATTCAAATGAATTTGGCAAAAATGAGTGCAATTCATTTCCGATTCAAATTTGAATTGGCAAAATGAATCGCAATTCATTTGAATTGAATTGATTTTGAATTAATTCAAATGAATTGAAATTCATTTCCAATCCATTTGAATTGAATTGATTTTGAGTTAAATCAAATAAAATGCAATACATTTACAAATCATTAGAATTGATTTTGAAAAAAGACTAGTTAGTGTAAATACTCGTAAATCTAATTCATTTAAATTAATACAAAATCAATTCAATTGGAATGAATTGGAAATGAATTGCAATTCATTTTTCTAATTCATTTGAAATAATTGAAATGAATTGGATATGAATTGCAATTGATTTTGACAATTCAAATTTCAATTGAAAATAAATTGCAATTCATTCGGCAAATTCATTTGAATTGGAATTGAATTTCAATTCAGTTTTGCCAAATTCATTTGAATTGAAGTCACAAAAGAATGATTCATTTACAGCTCTGGTGTACAAATTGGCTGGTTTGAATAGAAACGGTTTTCTTCGCACAATTCCATTTCCATCTACTTAACTAAGTAGTGACAAATCCAGAAAATTAGTCGGTGCATCAACTACTAGTTCTTTTGATTAGTTTTATAATAAATCGTCCAAATTAAGGGAAATATGTTAATAAATAATAAGGAATTTAAAAATTGTTTTTGACTATAATGATGCGCTCAATTGAATGCAATTTGAACTGAAACATATAAAAATAGTCCCATGGTAGAATAAGAGTATAATTATACTATGGAAGTCCCGTTTGAAAGTTGGGAAGAATAATTGAATTTTTTGAAATAAAATGCCAGCCACATTTTTTTCTTTTGTTGGAAATAACAACTTTCATGACCTCATACTATTTCAAAATTTAAAATATTGTACAGTACAAACAACAAAAGTAAAATTATCGTTTTTCCAACTATGAATATACATTTTGTCGAAGTCCAATTATGAGAAACATTTTTCAACGTCGTTATCAAACTTAAAGCGAAACTACTGATAACATACATGGCCTAATCAACTCACATGGTTGTAGAGTCTATTAAAGAATAACCAGTTTTGGCGTCTTCTTACCTCTAATGAATTGTTGTTCTTAACAGCTGGCGAAGAAAAATTACCATTCGAAGATTTGGCAAAATTATTCGATGAGGAGCACAAGTCATGACCATTTGCTTGTTTCAAGCCGTTCGCAAGGTCTTCAACGTCTCCTCTATGCCAAACAGCACGACGGTCTTCTGAACTTTTACATCTCCAACTGTCGGGACATTTCACTTTATTTAAGGGAATTCTTCTGACCCCGGTACTATCGTTGGAATCTAGGCGTGTGTCATAGTAGCTTAAACATTCTATGTTCATGTACAGTGCGTATGTGAATATACGAGACAACAATTCCTCATTCACATGTTGGGCTTCAGGTCCTATGATCAAGTTCAGATGTTTTGGAATTTTGTTGAGATGTTTCGTGCACTGTCTGAGAAACTCGCACTCATTCTGTTTACGTTTTGCTTCTGTTTGACACAGATCATATGACCACAATGCAAAAGCAATTACGCGAAATCGCAACCAAACACAAACTTCGTATAGGGAGACAAGCAGGAGCAGCAGACGCCAAAAAAACTTATAAATGCTGTTCGCAAACATAGTTTATATCACTAACGATGGGAATGTTGTTTGTGTTGGCAATTGACTGTTTCATGAACTTTCTAAGAGACTTGCGGCTTAACCAATTTGCATAAAGAGGCCTTCCTTATCTTCGCTTCAATTTTGAAGTTTAACCTAAACTTTAATGGTTAAAGATTTTTGTTTAATGCTCAACTATAAATTATTAATTACAAATACCTTTAACACACTAAATTTAATAGTTTCATTTATAACTATTGCCAAAATCGGTAGAAAGTTGAATCATTTCTTCGTTTCACTAAAAATCTACAGCACCGATTCGTTTCCGTCTTTTCCCTTGTTCCGGGCGATATCTTTAAATGACAACAAGTATGACACTGACACATGTCCATGGTACTATTATTAGGTATAAGCACTAGAGCAACAACATGCATTTTCTTTTAGTTTGGTATGTACTTACTGTCAAATTCAACACCAATGCATTCCAACTATAAAAGTAAACAAAAGCAAAATCCATATGAATTTAATAGACAAGAGCGTCAACGACATGAAAAAAATTTAATCAGCTGTTCTAGTGCTTATACCCTCTTATTCAATTACCATGTACACGTCAGAGCAAAAGTGTTAAAAAACGTCTTGCAATTTCAGGTCAGTTTCGAAAAGAAAGAAAAACAGCTGAAAATGTAGATGGCCTTGATAGTAAAAGGTAAATGCATAAACTTGGCAGCATTGTAAGTACTTATAAAGCGGCATTCACATGATTCAATAACTAGACATTAGACCCGTTTTTGATTCCTTCCCTGCAGTTTTAAAAGTAGAAATTAACTCAAAATCGTTAGGTATTTGGCTAATGAAAAATTGACTAGTGAATCCAAATGCCACAAGTTATGCAAGGGTTCGCCTTTTGACTCTCAAACTATTGATTTACTTCTTAACTTTGTTCTTACTTCTTTGTGTCGATACACATTTGTTTGCTCTTGATGAAAGAGATTAATATTCTTGCTCTCAAATTCCCGTAAAGCATTTCAATGTTTTGTGCTCATTAACGATTTCATTAGATAAAAGTACTGCAACGATGGATATGTATGGAATGCAAAAAAAAGCTGTACCGTTATTCCAAAGGAGATAAACAAGAAAAAAATATTGGCTTGACTATTAGTTTCTTGTGTTGGCGTCAGTTGCAATTGGAAGTTCGTGGTCAGAAAATGTGTAATTTGAAGCAAATAAATAAATATATAATAATATAATAAAGTCTCAAATAACTGGAAAATGTTTACTGCGTACTGGTAGGTAATATAAATTTAAAATATTGATAACAGATTAAAATATTGTTTTCAGATTATTTTATCACTTTTGCAGAATCCATACCAATAAACACGAAATTCCCTGGGTCGGCGGAAGACCAACTAAGAAGACCTACTCAACTTAAAAAAAAAGGGAGATAAGGGCAACCTCTGTTTCAAGGAAACAACATAAAGAAGCAAACAACTGATAGCTGTAGAGTCGTCTTTAGTTTTACCTTGCAGTTTTTTATCTTTTTATTAAACATATTTT
This sequence comes from Phaonia tiefii, assembly GCA_963931995.1. Taxonomy (NCBI): domain Eukaryota; kingdom Metazoa; phylum Arthropoda; class Insecta; order Diptera; family Muscidae; genus Phaonia; species Phaonia tiefii. The sequence goes on from OZ008368.1 coordinate 338,086,774, forward strand.
TCATCTTTTTAATTTATATTCTTATGAAAAGCGAAGAAACAAAAAACTCATAGATGTGACGTTCTTTTTAATTTTATCTTAAAGTTTTTTATCTTTTACGAAGCGTGGAATTTCATTATATTTTATTGGAATTTATTTAAAGTTTAAATTATAGTTTTTAAATGAATTATTATAATTTTAAGTTTTCATTGTTAAATAAATAAATATAAAAAAATGTTCTCGTCTTTTCATTATGGAAATAACTGGTACATTAGGAGTAGAGGAATCGTTGTTTTTTGCTGACCGGTGATTTCATCGGATAATCTTCATTAATCTTTTTGTTATGGCAGCAGTATTAGTGAATTCGTACATCACATGTTGTTAGTGAAATCATTAGTGAAAGGTTATGCACAAAATGGCAATTGGCTACCGCCAATCTCATCCCCATGTTAAATTCGTTAGTCGAAAGCATTGCTGGTAGTCTGGCAGGTAGCTAGTGGTAATTCTTGGTAGTTAGGGAAATCACTAAAGATTCGTTAGCTACGTCGACTGCAGGGTTGCTAATCTACTTTTTCGACCACTTTTTAGAGCGTCCTAATAATGCGTCTACATGCACTCTTTTATCATGACAATGTCGTGATTATCATTCTACGGCAAAAAGGCGTTTACATGAATTTTTACTCGTTTCACAGTTTTGACATTTTTTCAATTCTGCTAGTCAGTCATTTTTCCTGTTTCTTTATGTCTACAAATAGCTTTTTATTTAAGGGGCGTTTTCTTCGTAACCTATATAAGTTAAAATCAACTGTTATGAAAAAAACGCACAGTCGTTAGCGGAATCAACTTGGCATCACCCAATAATGATACAATTTTATTTGTCAATTTGCTTACTTGAAAGTCAACACGAAAGTATTCAATACCAAAATTATAAATAAATCGGTTTTTGTTTCTAGAAGCTTCCATGAGTTTACAGATGTAAAGGACTAATTGTCCTCATATATGTACTACGATATTCTTAAATCATAGTTTGTGAATTTTTCCTGAGAAAAGCAAGTGGGAAAGTGAACTCCAAATGCTACAAACTGGAACTCCTTCCTAAACGTTCGCTATATAAAGTACAACACATACCCGAAAAATGTATCTAACTGGAATTAAGAAATAGTGTCCAGTATTTGTACCACCTAGTGGCCCATTATGGTTGCAACAAATACCTCTGAAATAAATATTCTGCAATATTATCTTTGATGCATTTTTATTATAGATATTTTATACTAATTTTCAGCGAGAAGTGCACACTTGCTTTTACACTTTTCATTTCCCATATGTGGATAGATTATTTTGCAATTTATTTTCTTAATTCAATATTCCTAATATCCATATCAGCTCCACGTGGTAGAGATTATAAAATTCTGGTGACTTGAATTTACAGCAGTAAAAGTGGAGAGAGACACCAAATACGAATTCACCCTACGGCGCCACAAGAGCGGTATACATATATAGGTGCGATCCGCCAACTGTGTGAACAATTCAAAGTGATGTACATATGAATAAGGGCTTCCGTGGAGTTCTTCATTTCCACTCGGACATGTCACTTCGTTATAGCCCGTCTTAATCCCACTAGTAGTCATTTTGTTAAAACATTGCTCGAAAATTCGCAGGGATTAGCGCTTCTGTGCAATACGACACAATTAAGGGTGTTACCATCACCTTTGGTACCAATGGGGTCATCGAAATCCACCGGCGAATGTATCGTTGGGCTACTGCTTTCGCACATGGATTTAATGCCAGAAACCATAATTTTGGACCTTGTATTTACGGGAAGTAATTAAAAATTATTTTGAAAAATATTGAAAATATTTTGTTTGAAAAATTACTTACCCTTCCTCTACAGACATAATAATTTTCGAAATGTCGTGGAATATAAAATAGGGAATGACACACAAAAACGATAACTTGGGAACACTTTTATCGGAGTTAGTCTCAACATGTAGAATTATACATGTTAACGTGCAAGTTATCATTTTGTATGAGTTATCGTGTATGAGTTTCGAAAAAAACGCCCCTTTAATTAAAGATATTTTTATGTGGAATTTATTTAGAATTTCTTGAAATTTTGTTAGTATCTAGAGGATAAAGAAAGAAAGCAATACCAGCTGTCCTTATAACACTACCTCTGATATCAGTCATATTTGTATGTGTTTTCATTAACGTACATGTTCAGTGAAGTACATGTCCTTCACTTTTCCATTTCCTGTTCACACACTATTATACCGAAAGTGCGAAATGATTTGTGACATGATAATAGCATTATCGAGGTAAATGTACTCGACCATGGGTACAAAAAGTGTATGAGAAATTACATGATAATAGTGTGATTCGTCGATTATCGAGTCGATGTGAAATATCGAGTGCATGTAAATACCCTATTATATTCCGCGCGAAGAACTTAGGCCCAATTTTTGAGTGGAAAAGCATCTTTGATCAACGATCAAACATAAGTTAAACTGTGAATTAAGTTTTTAGGATAATAGTTGATTGCAGCCAATGTTGGGCATTTAAACTATGATCAATATAATTTTAAAAGAAATCAAAAAGAAATACAAGCACAAATTGTCTTTGATTGTTATTGTGACCAATTATAATCTCCTCCTAGTTGAAATAACAATTAAAGCGTATCATTTAACTCGTCGTTCAGAGAGAACTTAATTAATTTAGGTGACCGTCGTCGAAAGAAATGTAAGGTGGTCTGAGCAGGGATTGAACCCACGTTCTCATGTACAAGAGCCACGCGCACTAACCATTGCACCGCCGACGGCCACTAAGGATTTTCTCACCTGTGGCAAATTCAACACCGGCTTCGCAGGTTCGGCATAGTTTCTTGTGTAATAAAGCTTTCTGCGTGTCAAGGCTCCGGCACATAGAAGCCTCCATTGGGCATATTCTTTGTGCTTACGCGTTTAACTCGTTTGATTTTGATACAACAAAAAAATTACTGCTGTTAATTTGCTTTTCTACCCAGTTGGACATGTGACATGGGATTGTACGTGGAGGTGGAAAATTTCTGAATGCCATTAACTTGGGAGTGGCCAGAAATGATTCCTTCATTGGATAGTCCAAGTAGCTCACTACTTCCACGCGCTATGTTCTTGGCAATGGCTTTATAGGAAACCTCCGTTAACTTAACCTGATTGGTTATGCGATAACTGATACGTCTTAGGCTTATTAGGTGACCCTGTCACTAAAGATCACCAAAACATCGGGACTTAAAGGCGGATGAGCCAACATATGGGTCAACGGCGGAGAGAAACCTAAAAAATCCTGGTTCGATATATTGCATCCTGGCCAGCGACTGATCCATAATGGACGGCTGCAATCAAATATCCTGACAGTAGGTAAAATGAAAAAACCATGAGGGTTGTGTTTGCCTCCCGCCACCGTTCATAATGACAGTGAATATACAAAAAAGAAAACATAAACAACCCCTATTTGCTGACGACACCCGAAAACGTTATAAGGACCACCATTTATGAATATGCACTTGGAATGTAAGAACTCTATTTAGATCCGGTGCAAGTATCCAATTGACAGATGTCCTCGAAAGATATAAGGCTGCGATTACCGCTATCACAGGATACGGTTACACAAGGAAAAAAATGCGACATATACTTCAGTTGGCATGAGAAAATCCATGAATTTGGTTGCAACTTTGTAGTTGGCAAAATACTTGGACATCTAGTCTCTAGGTTCAATCGAGTGAGTGAGCGTATAGCCACAATCCGCATAAAAACGAAATATTTTAATACTTCCCTAATTTTCGTGCATGCTCCAACAGAAGAGAAAGATGATGATGCCAAAGCCATATACAACGAGCACCTAGAGGAAACGTATGACTGCTGCCCTGGCTATGCGATTAAGATTTTAATGCTAAAATAGGCAACGAAAATGTGTTTCATCCACCTATTGTCAATTTCAATCTACATACTGGCAGTTCCGACAACGGTATGAGACTGATTGACTTGGCCGCGGCAAAAAACATGGTCGTTAGTGGTACAAGATTCCAAGGCTACTTGAGCATCCCCTGATCAAAGAACGAAGAACTCACTTAATCCCGTGGTAATTGATGGTGAGTACTGGACGTACAAGTGATCAGAGGAGCCAACATCGATTCTTATAACTTTCTGGTAGCAGCAAAGGTTCGCACAAGGTTAAGTAGAGTGAAAATCCTAGGCAAGCTGCAATTACCAGAGTAGACAGCCTACTGAAGGAAGCTCTCAGAATTTTGGCACAGAACCCACCCCTCTCGATGACGATCCTGAAGCGCAGTGGAAATTAATGAAAAAAAGTTGCAAATGATGAAAAGAACGCTGCAAGTATGGCATTGCTTTAGTCAATTGCAAAGCGACCTTCAACTGGGCGGTATAGGGAGAAAAGAAAGGAGGTAAACCGTCTCTTTAGGCGTAAGAAACGGCAGTGGAGAAATCGCGAGAGTGAGAAAATTGAGACATACAGAAAGAAGAACGAAGCCCGAAAATTCTACCAAAAAATCAAAAACGGAACTAATGGACATGGTTCAGGGCCCCCTTCTGTAAATACAAGGACGGAAATCTCATCGCAGATGTGCAGAGCATGTTGGGAATATGGAGAGATCATTTATCCGCGCTACTGGTACCTGAGATATCCAATGTCGATGGGACAATCGATCACAATATGGACGACGACGTCGATTGCCCCCCTCCTAACCAAGACGAGGTCAGAACAGCTATTGCCCGGCTTAATAACAACAAAGCCGCAGGAGCCGATAGATTACCGGCGGAGCTGTTAAGGCTGGCGGCGAAGAGCTGATAAGGTGCATGCATCAGCTCATTAGCAAAATTTGGTTAGATGAATGCATGCCCGGCGATTGGAGTCTCAGTGTACTATGTCCCATATTTAAAAAAGGTGACCCGAGTATCTATGCCAACTACCGTCGAATAAACCTTTTATACATATCATATAAGGTTCTATCAAGTATTATGTGCGAAAGACTAAAACCAATTATCGCTGACCTGATTGGACCATACCAGTCTGGCTTTAGGCCTGGAAAATCGACAACTGACCAGATTTTCACGCTACGCCAAATCCTGGAGAAGACACACGAAAAACAAATCGACACCTATCATCTATTTATCGATTATAAATCAGCCTTCGATAGTCCGATACGGGAGAAACTCTATGAAGCAATGTCTGAGCTTGGTGTACGCCTTTGCAGGATGACCTTGACGAACACCAAATCCGCAGTGAAAGTTGGTAAGGATCTTACCGAACCTTTCGAAACTAAGCGAGGCCTCAGGCAAGGCGACACCCTATCGTGCGATCTCTTTAACATCTTAATGGAGATCATTATGAGTAAAGCTGCAGTCAACATGAATAAAATCATCAGCAGCAAAAGTCACATGCTGCTCGCGTATGCTGATGATATAGATATCATTGGGTGCACAATTAGAGAAGTTACTGCGTTTTTTTCGAGAATTGAGAAGGATTTAGCAAAAGTGGGTCTGGCGGTAAATAAGGACAAGACAAAATTAATGGTTTCAATGAACAGGGCCTTCACGCGATTAGACCAAAGCGTGAACGCATGAAAAAGTGGACTAATTTATATAGCTCTGATCTTACGTCAACAAAAGCAACAACGTCAGCCTTGAGATCAAACGGAGAATTGTGCTTGCGAATATATGTTATTTTGGGCTAAACAAACACTTTAGAGATAAAGCCCTCTCTCGAGTAACAAACGGCCAGCAATATCTAACTCTTAACCTGTATTGCTTTATGGCGCAGAATACTGAGTCTTAACCCAAGCAGACGAAACATCTGCAGGAGTCTTCAAGACAAAAATTCTCCGAAAAATGTATGGCGATGTATCGGCGACGCATGAACTTTGAGCTGTATGAGCTATATCCCGACATTGACATAGTTAAGTGGATCAAAATAACGCGATTGCGCTGGCTATGATATGTCAGTAGAATGTATGTAGACGAACCCGCACGAAGGGTTTTCGAAACCGAACTCAAAGGAAGACGAAAAATAGGAACACCAAGACTCCGCTGAAGGGATCAAGTCAACGAAACCCTGCGTACACTTGGTACTGCCAACTGGAGAAAGAAAGCCAAGGATCGAACTGGTTGGTGAAATGTGTTATCTTCGTTTTGTAAGGTACCTGACTCCCCGAGGTTGTTCGAGGCCCGATAAGTAAGTAAGTAAGTAATATTGTAATTTTTTTGTACAAGAAAAGGTTGCATTATTGCCACACTACCAACAACAATGCTGAATTTGCATATGAATGTTGGCAAATTTCCTGTTTGTTATTTGAATGTCAAGCACCAGCATTCTGACTAGACACCGTGTTTTATAGCAAGGGATATCCATGAAACAGCTGATCGACTCAGTAGTAGGAAAATGATAGAAAACCGAGTGGATGAGCGAGAGAAAGATAACCAACCAGAAGCAAACCATGCAGCAAACTAAGTTTAAATAGTGTTTGGTTGATACTAACGACAGCTAAATTATGTTTTATGTTGCTTGCGTCGAACGTAAAGTAAAATACCAAAAAGTAAAATGCCACAGCAACTCGAACTCAATGAAATGACCTACTACCTCGTCGTCATCGGGAGAATGTAAAGAAAGAATTTGCAATTTCATAAAGAAATGTAAGTAAAAATGTATTCTGCAAGTGTTTTTAACAAAGAATACATTTTTATTTGCCAAAAGTCTATATTGTACTTATAGAACTTTTGTAAATAGAGAAGTGTGTTGTGTTGCTTGTGTCTTCATTTATTACATATTGATAAATAGGAAAGGGTTTTAATAAGCGACAGGGAAATGTACATCTCTAAGGCCTAAATTTTGAGTGAAAAATCATCGTTGATCAACGATCAAACATAATTTAAATGCTGAATTAATTTTTTACGTTAATAGCAAGATATATTGAAAACGTAGATGCAGTAAATTTTGCCATTCTGTTTTCGCTTTGGTTTGCATAAGTTGTCAATGTCAGCTGATTTAAATGTAAACAAAATATGAAAATTTAATCAGCTGCATCATTAAATCAGTAATGTACTATTTTTATTTTTTTATCGAGGCATTTCAATATTTAGTGCACGATGTATTCCAATATTAATGCAATAGTATGTTTAACAGTGTTTTTTGTATATCGACAAATACAAGAACAGTTTTTATATTGGAAGAAAATAAAGCTGAGGTAAAACTCAATGTGTCCGGGTTGACCAAAAACAAAACCAGTGGAGTGGATACTTATGCCAAGGCAACAGGCTCGCCTTTTTGCTTTTTATTTATTCTTGCTTTATTCTCACAGTTTACAATAAACTTTGCCATTTAAACCGCAAACAATAAGTAAACAACATTTGACAACTTATGTTCACCGTAGAAATGCAAACAAAGCAATCAGCTGTGATAGGCGCTCACATTTATTGATACATCTTGGTTAATAGTTGATTGCTGTTTAAATAGCCAAAGTTGGGAATTTAAACTATAATCAAGTAACCATATGATTGACAGAAAATAAGAACAAACCCAAAGCTTCTTTAATTGTTAATGTGAACAATTATAATCACCATCCTAATTGAAATAATAATATTCCTTTGTTGATATTGTATCCCTTTCAAAGTTTTACAAAATGGTATGTAACGATGTGGTACTGCTGTTGAGTTGATTTCTTAAAAGATATTATAACCACCACCGACATTTTCATCTTGTTTAGGTTCCTGTTTTATACGTGTAAATGGTATTCAGTTTATCTGCTGTTTCACGAGTATACGGTTTGTCGCCGCCATACTGTACGAGGTAAAACCCGTGTATGTATTTTGCTGCACACTACGCTGTTGCTGTTGAGGTTGTACGGAATATTGTCACCTATCACAATACGTTTATTAATGAACGACCTGCTGCACAGACAGTGCCGCCGCCATTGCTTAAAGGGACTGCTGTCAGCCGTTCGTTTGGACAGAATGGGAAAAGGCTTTACTCTCTCGCGTCGAACAGTTTAATAGGACAATCATCGCCTACTACCTCACATTTCTGTTCCAAAACTGTAAAACAATCAGTTGAGGCACTTAACACCAAACGGTGTGTTTTTCAATTACGAATTGTCGTGGAATTTAAGAGTTAAATCGCAATAGTCCGATTTGTCGAAGTTCTGTAGTTTCTGAAGAAAAAAACTCGGCAGTTGTGGTATGTTGACTTTCTAATAACAACAAGTAGAGTTGCCAATGTACATATGTATATACAGCATTGTCGTTAGAAGTGTGTTTTTTGCACTTTCGATTTTGGTTTTAATAGCCTCTGTTTCTTTTCCTCATACAACCAAACCTAAACTAGGCAGTATTAGCTATGGATTTTTTTCTGTGTATGTACACCTTCGCGTAACGCCTCGAAAAGCTTGCCTGAACACGGACTGTGTAAGTAGGGATCATATGCCAGTGCCACCATCGCGCTGTAAATGTATTTTGAAACGTTGGCAGCATTTCCGCTGAATTCTCTGAACAGATAGCTGAATTTTCCATTTTTGCACAGTTGGTTTTTTTCTTCTTCGGGGAATCATTTGCAATTTTGTCATTATAAATAAAACAATCAGATTCGTTTAGTGGTAAAAGAGTCTAATAGAAATCTTATTTATCTATACATTTTTTGTTGAACTTCGGGTAAGTCAACTTATCCATTTTGTTTTGCTTTGGAATCTTTTTACAACAAATCAAAAAAAGTGCAGTGAAAAGCTTGAAAAAATCAAAGAGAAAATCAAATGAACGAATGTCTGAAAATAGATAAAAAGCCGGCTATATATTTTCCAACGTATGTGTGGGTTTGATGTTGTGGCGGGCGAAAGGGGTGGCTTTATTGCATTAAAATTATTAATGGGTGGTGGCCGTTTGTTTGTCGGTGCTTCGAAGTAGAATTTGTTCTATCACCCCCAGACAAGGAGTGTTTTGCAATTTCTTGAAAAATAAATGATTTGTCTAGTGTGTAGATATATATGAATACATAACATTATTAAGAGGATAATAATGTTGAGAAGAAACAAAAAAAAAAACATGTAGGCGTTGTCAAATGAACGTTCCTTTTAGATGAATATTATGGCTTTTCCAAATCTCAATCTGCTTCCATATACATATGTATATAACATGATGTGTATGTGGGACAGCTGTTGTTGTATTTCTTGTGAAAGAAACTTGTATTTTTTCATTTGTTGTGTTTGTGGTATAACACTTTTCTTTCGTCTTTCGCTCCTCTGTGGTTTTAGCCCTTTTATTTGTACCACAAATATTTTCATTTGCAATGTTAAATGGTGTATGTTTTGGGTGCATGTGTGTGCGAGATTATGCACTATGGCGAAACATGCATCATGGGCCATAGGAAAAGGTTGACTTTCAAGGAAACTTGGTCAAATCTCTTGTACGGTGTAGTTTATGCACGCATTTGGTTTTTATTTTATGAACTGTGAGGATCGGGCATATGGTTTCGTAATCTTAAATTCGTAAGTCTTAACCAGTGCAAGCAGGGAGTGGCTGTTTAATATTCTGGTGTCACAAGGCCACCTTAATCAAAAAAATTTAGTTATCGCGATAACACAAGATTAATATGGCGTCTCCACTGACTCCTATTAAGACTTCATACGAAACCAAAACAAAAATCAGCTGAATTCGGCCAAATTATTCTCGTATTATTATTCATTCGATTTTATACCAGCAGCAGTTGATGGAATTAAAGTGCCTAATATTTCAAAGTCAGCTGATGTAATCATTTCAATTTAATTTCAATAGTGTTATATTTAGTGCTCATATTGAAGATTCAAGCCGATTTTTCTAAAGCCCTTTAATTTTTCAAAAATTGTTATCGCAAATAAATCCATCTGCGTTATTACAAATTCTTTGAAACGTTGTGAACAAGCTAATAATAGCTCTGTTGGAGTATTCGAAAATGTTTCCAAATTTGTGCAAATTTTTAATGAATCGTGTTCGCGTACTCCAAAAGTCCAGTAAATGAGAGCCAGAGAGCGAAATTTTTGGCAGTTCGATGTTAGAGATCTTCAAACAGCTGTTGTGTCTTGCAAATTTTTGTTGGCTAAAATTTCTCCAACCAAAATTTGCAAGATACAACACATGGTACAAAGAAATGGTAGAAGCACTAGCCCAGCTGATTTGAACTTTTTTCTGGACTGAGTGTGAGTAAGTTTTTCTCTTATGTCAAAGTTTGTTTACATTTGTTGGTCTGCAACCCCCGTTCGCCAGCAACTTCTGTTTTTGAAATATTTCTCTGCAAAAATTACATAGAAACGTTTTATTTTCATACTTGATCACTTTCAATATATCAAATAACACTCAATCATTTGCTAAATGGCACTTTTTGCAAATCTGTTTACATTTTCATCATTTTTCTATCAGCTGACTTGACACATCACTGACACTGAGCAAAAACAAAATGCCTGTTGTTTTTGGCTTGTTGTATTTGTTGTCGTACTGCATCTACCATTATATTTCTACCATGATACAACAGCTGTTTGATATCAGTTGTTTTATGTAAACAAATGTAATCGAAAAATAAATTATAAATGAGTTTTTCAATTTTTTATTTAATATTTCAAAGAAATTTAGAAATAAAATGGATTGCAATATTGTGGAGTGCATTCCGCAAATTCTGGCGACATGACAACGTCATAATTGACCAACTTTTGCAATAGATATATAATATAACTAGAAGCCAAAATGTATGTAGCAAAGGATAAATCTACATCAGCTGTTTCTGTGCAAATTTTTACTGGAAGTCGTTCGGGTACTTTTTGTGCAAATTTTCATAAAGAGAATAAAATCGTTCTTTCTCTCACAAAAGTAGATTCTTGCAAATTTTTACTGGGAAAGTAAACGAACAAAGCTAATAGCTCTGTTCGATTACTCAAAAATTTGTGGATATTTGTACGAATTTTTACTCAATTGTGTTCGCTTACTCCAAAAGTCCAGTAAATTAGAACCAGAGAGCCATTGTTCTGACAGTTTGATGTTAGAGATCTTGCAAATTTTGTTTGCAGAAATTTTAGCCATCTCAAAATTTGCAAGATAGAACAGCTGTTTGAAATCAGCTGTTTTATGTAAACAAATAAAATAGAAAAATAAACTAACAACGGCAGAAATTGTACAAATAATTTTTTTTAATATTTTACTGAAATTTGGAAAGAAAATGGAAAGCAATAATGTACAGTGGCATTCAGCAAATTCTGGTGAACCGACGGCGTCATAATTCGTCAACTGTGGCAAGTGGTACCCCGTACAAAGTCGTCGAAAAATTAGTTTAGCAGGGAATAAAAGCAGGCTTTTTATCATTTATTTCTAAAATGAAAATTTTGCCACAGAGTTGCCACATATCTGTGATTTACTTTGCAAATATATCATTAATTAATTTTAACCCATGTGTGTCGAAATTCCGATCCCAAACAATTGTTTTCGTACGAAATATGTTCGGCGTAACAACCGTGTACTTGATTTTGCCTACGATATTTTCGCAGAGCTGAGTACTAGAGTGTCCAAAACCGAAACCGAAAAACCGGTGCCGATTTTTAAAAACCGTAATTTTCGAACAAACCGGCGGTTAACCGGTTTTTTCAATTTGTGTAAATATCCTTAAAAAAATTTGTAATAAATTATATGATTTTCGAATTTTAATGAAATTATGGAAATTACTAATAGAATAATTCCAATTTTCAAATACGATTTTATACTTCAATTTCTAAATATTTCAAAAAAATAATAATAAATTAAAAAATTAAGCATTCAAACTTTTTTTTCCAAATTTCAACAATAAAATAATTTTATAAATAAATGTTTCAAACTTAGTAAGGTTTTCATACATGAAAATCTCTATCAAATTTGATTATGATTTTCGAATTAACATCTGCTTAATGTGAATTTGAATAGAAATTTAACATGTTATATTAACCCTTTCGCTGGCACACTTCTTGATCAACTGAATCAATTTGCACAAGAACATGAAGTTCATGCACGTCGAGCGATTCTGGGAAATCCCCTAAGTAGCGAAATTAGTAACTGCAAATAAACGCGTTTTTTTTCATAGTTACGTACACACTACAATAATAAATTTTAGTTCTTGTGGGACGGACGAAAAACGGTTTCTTGAAAAATTGATTTTTCGAACAAACGAAAACCAGTTTCTTAAAAAATTGATTTTTCGAACAAACCGATAACTGGTTTTTAAAAAATTCGTGTTTTGGACACTACTGAGTACCAAGCAAATGAAAAGTGTGCGAAATTTTTGGTATTTTTTATACACGCACTTCTTATGGCAACGAAAATTTTATAAAATCTGAATAGCGGGCTTTAGGAACGAATAAAATGAAACCAGCTATGCTACTGATATAACCTGAATGAATAAATCCAAAAGAACCAAAAAATTCGCTCACTTTTCATTTGCTTGGTACTCAGTAGTGTCCAAAACCCGGATTTTTTAAAAACCAATTTTTTAAGAAACTGGTTTTCGGTTTGTTCGAAAAATCACAAAAATTTCATGATCCGAAAATTTCGCAAACTTAATTTTGCTTTGTACTCAGATCTTTGCCAAAATTTCGTAGGCAAAATCAATTACAGGATTGCTACTCCAAATTTATTTCTTACTAAAACAAGTGTTTGATAATGGTTTGCGACCAGAATTTTGACATTTTGATAATTTTAATAACCAAAAGCAACACCACATGCGTTAAAAATAAAATGGAGTGCATAGAGAAATTATAAATTAAATATTTGCAAGGTAAATCGAAGATGAGTGGTACCTCTCCGCAACAAAATTTTCCGTTTGGAAATAAATGACAAAATTTCTTACGAAAATTTCGCAAGAACTGAATATACGGGGCTTCAGATATAGCTTAAGTTTGAAATTGCGTCGCCACATACGTCGTAAAACAAAAGATTTAGAATAGAAAAAATTCTGCCGTTCCTAGAGATTTTTTCATCTTTGGTATACCCATTGCTCATACAGAGGAAAACGTTATCGACTTTCTACATGCAATCCTCTGATAAGTTGTTAACTAAGCGAGTTATAAAAAAGTTATATTTAATTCTTTTCTTTTATTCCTAAGTCTTTTATAAGAAAAAAGTTTTAAAAATTGTCTAGTTTTATTCATTTTCTAAAGCTCATATTTTACGCACTTTTTTGCTTCAATCGCGGAGAATATAAGATTAGTTAGTTAATGTATGAACAATAAAAGTATGACAAAAGTTCGACATTAATGAAAATCTATATTTCGACCTTCTCTTAATGACTAGATGTATCTACACATTAAATTATTAAATATTAGTATTCTTTTATCAAAGAAACCACAAGAATCAAGATTGCGGTTTAATAAACATATTCATTTTTGTTGTTTTAATTTGTTTTGCAAAATGGGGTGCCATGATTGATCGCTGATGAGTCAAATGTGTTTAATTTTATTTAATGTTAGTAATGTTGCCACATAACAACAAATGACTGTTAAACCACCTTTTGTGCTATAATAAAAATAAATGCATTTTATTTCATTGACAAAATAAAACTCGATTAATTAAAAACAAAATTAAAATCAAAATAGTACATGAGTCATATATAATACAATAACGATAACAACAGAAAAGATAGATGCAATTATTTAACAAACAAATGTGTACGGATAACGTAGTAATTCTATAAATAAATAAATAAATACAAATAATACATAAACTGTATACAAATGTATATTGTTGTAGTTTTGCTTAATGGACATAGTTTAATGCATGTTAATATTAGCGGTTTTCACCCTTTGTTTTATTTTTATACTGGTAGCAGTTTAACAAAGATTTTCTAACAGAGCATGAGTGACTTTTTTGTGTTTATTGTTTATGATTATTACAACCAGAGATGCTACTTTTTTGAGATAGAAATTGTAGTAAAGTTTATAAAATCATGAAATCTAATTTGAATTAATTTTCATATTAAATCGTCTGTCGAACATTTGTTAAATATTTAAATGTGTGATTATTAGGGATATTTTTTTTAAATTTTACTACCAAAACTATAGTTATAGTAAAGGGGTTTTCAACAGAGACGCTACAAAAGTAAGTCGATAGGGACACCAAACGACGCCATATTTTTTCCCCGCTCTTTTGACATTTCTCTTCAATAAGGTTTGCCATTTCATCATGGAAAGATATACGAGCCAACAACGAGTCGAAATTATTAAAATTTACTACCGAAATTTGGAGTCAGTGGCCTCAATCATCTTCAGCGATGAGGCTCATTTCTGGCTGAATGGCTTCGTCAATAAGCAAAATATGCGTTATTGGTCAGACAGCAATCCACACGTAATCCATGAGTCATCATTGCATCCCGAAAAAATTACGGTTTGGTGCGGCGTCATTGGGCCGTACTTCTTCCGTGATGATCAAGACCGGCACATTACTGTGAATGCGAATCGCTACCGTTCAATGATAACCGAATATTTTTGGCCCCAATTGGATAATATGGACTTGGAGGACATATGGTTCCAACAGGACGGCGCCACAAGCCACACAGCGAATGCCACAATCAATTTATTGGAAGCCAAGTTTGGTGAACGTTTTAGCTCACGAAATGGCCCAGTCGATTGGCTGCCTCGGTCGTGCGATTTGACGCCGTTAGATTATTTCCTGTGGGGCTACGTCAAGTCTATGGTCTATGAACGTGAAATTGCAGCAGTATCGGCCGATTTATGCTTGAAAACCGTCGAAAATTGGGTTCAGCGTCTGGACTTCTGCAAGCGTGACCGTGAGGGCCATGCAAAAGAAATCGAGTTCCATACATAATGGCATCGAACGTACTTTCACAGGAATAAAGAATTTCATTGGTATCTAAAACCGGTGTTGTTTTATTTAAAAAAACTTTTGTAGCGCTCTTATTGAAAAACCCGATAGTAGTATATTTCAAAAATTAAACTCATATCTACATACTATAAATCTAATTTTTAACCGGGTTTTTTAAAATCCAATCTATACTCATAGACTAATACATTCCTAGATAAACTTATTCTCTCATCTGACGTTTCATTTCACACTCTTCGTGATGCGGTCGGTGTGATAGAGAGATGTTTGACGAAAAGTGATATACACCAGGTGGAATTACAATAACTTCTTGCTTTAATTTTTCATGCCATTTTGGTGAAAAACTGAAATTTAAATGTGTTTTAAACTTTTTTATTGACTGTTATTGTTAGCATACATTTGTGTTGTATTTAACACATTAATTTTAACACACAAAACGAAATGCCGTTGTTGTTATTTTGTTCGTTGTTTTGAACCATTGCCTCTATCTGGTATTAGTAAAGCAATTCTTTTCAACATCAAACGTATACATCACACGAGGACAAATGTCAGAAATTTGGTGAGTGAAAGATTTTCTCTACCCATATTTACTCTATGTCTATACTACTTAAGGTTGTGTTAGACTGTTAGAAAAATCGTTGGATGTGTCAAAATTTCCATTTGGTGAGAGAGGATGGAATAGTGTAAGCTTGAGGACAATGATTTGCACAGTTTTGATACTGGCCGTCCGCCGAGTGTGCGAACTCCCAGAGTCGAGTTCGAGTTCGTAGAAATCCACTCCGAAAACAAAAATATTGTCGCGAGGGATCAAAGGTATCCAATTCCTGCATAATTATATATGACAAGCAGCTTTCAAAAGACGCACGGGACGGGACATCTACTTACGTCGGCGTTGAAGTAGAAACGCGAACAAAAACAAAATGCATTGCTTCGCCAGGTTCACCAATAACTGCCAAAGAAGAATTCTGTTTACAGATTAAAAAATTGTTACTGTGGATAAATAGTACAATAAACAAATTGGTAGAGTGGATGCTCAGTCATCTCGGCAAGCATCAGAACTAGTTGCTGGATTTTAACCAGGCACCATCCAACTTCTGAGATGGTATGGTGGAGATTCGCCTATGACGGTGTAACAAAGCACCCACCATATCTGTGAAACGAGCCGTGGACCTTTCAACACGACTCTGGCCCAGCCCATAAGGCAAGCACCACCAAGAGTGGTTAAAAAACAATTTACCAAACTTTATTTCATTGGATGTATGATCAGCTATCGGGTATTCCAGACCTGAATGCTTTAGACTAGTAAGTTGTGGTCCGTTTTAGAGGGCATGGTCTGCACCAGAGGGTTTCGATAACACAGCTAATCGACCACCTAGCTGCAAATTTGATACAGGACAAAATGTGAAAGAGAGTGAGCGACAGGCGAATTCAAAAAAACTGACTTTAAATTTGATTTTATTGACACTTATGACTTAAAACAACTTTCTATGCAATAAATTAGTCAAGGCCATAGAATAATACATACATAGAAACTTTTATTCGCTCAATAAATTAAACGTCATAGGTACGATGGAAAGTAAACATTGGATGGTGGAAAACATGGGTTCAATAATACCAGATAGAGGCAAAGTAATAAACAACGTTCAACAAAGGAACAACCATCGAATTTCGTGTTTTTGTGGCAAACTAGTTGTGTTAAATACAATACAAATGTATACCAACGATAAAAGTCAACAAAAAGGTGCAAAATACATTTAAATTTATCAGTTCTACACCAAAACGACATGAAAAAGTTAAGTGAACATATTTTGTAACTCCCCCTGGTGTAAGTTAATTTTAAATTGAATTTCTCTCATTTACACAAACCTACGACGAAGAGTGTGAAATGAAACGTCAGGTGAGAGAATAAATGTATCTGTGTATGTATTCGTCTATGGTGTAGTTTATGTCAATATCAACGTACTACGAACAACGGACACAAAACAAAGGTAAACAGTATTTGACAGCTAATGTGCACCACTTTGGCACCACGACATGAAAAAAAAAACAAATCAGCTGTTCTTATACCAAAACCTTCTTGAACAGCCTTGAAATTAGTTTTGATTTGAAGAACACACAATTTTCACTAATTTTTATTTGTATTACATACATCCAAATTCTGGCGGGAAAAACTGACATAAAAAAACTGTATCAAAACTGTCGTTAGCCCAGTGACTTTCGACGAGAATTTGGTGGAACTGACACACTCATGGCTTCTGTTTAGCATTTCTCTATGGCCATTCAGACTTCAGTCGAGAATAATCTTCAGTTGTTACCTTCTTAAATATTTAAAAATCCAAAATACGAAACAAAAAATATTAAGAAATCTTGTTTGGATTTTATCAAGAAGACCCCGTGCATCAGAACATATGACTTTCCTGAGTACACCTGTATTAGCTTTTCTAAGACTTTTATCTAATAAGTTTTAACCTGTCTTAAACAATGCATTACCATCATAGTCATCCATTATTCATCCATCATCAAATCAAAATTCAATGAAATGATATATTTTTTACCGTTTATTATTCTATACAACAAATTAACGCCATATAATTATTTCTGTTGAATCATAATTTTGTATAAATATGTACAATCTAATCTGTTCCTTAATATACAAGCATACGAACGTAATTCCATGATTGCATGCAGTCGAATCCAATCATAATTAATATACAATAATCTTAGCTGTGATGTTGTTATCGCTATAAGAACAATAAGCGTTTTCACTCCAATTACTATTCGGTTGGTTTATGCTTAAGGATTCCTTGGGTGATTACATGTGCAACTCTCTGAAGCAAACACACAACAAACACAGCACCATTAATCAAATACTTTGTGTCTACTATAGTGTTTATAAGTTTATTGAGAAAGTTTCAATGTTATTACCGTTTTTATTTTTCTATTTTGTTGTTAGATGTTTTTATTTCGGGCACCGGTACTCGACTTGTTTGTTTATTGTATTATTCAAGCCAAAATATGGAGGTCATTGTCGTGTACCAGTCGAGCGACCGACAGATTGTAGCACATGTGTTCATAGTCATGTTGGGGATGGTTGGTTGTAGAGTTAGTTGGCTTGAAACAAGTTTCCTTATACAATAGAGTACGCATAATTTTTTTATGTCTACGCCGAGACAGTTAAATTTCTTGTCTGATGCGGTGAATGATATTAATTTAAAAATTACGTTAATGTTTAAATAATACGTATAAAGAAAACACTTGTCCGAGGAGTAATGTTTGTTTAATTTAGTGTTAACTATTGCAACTAAAGATAATCTTGAAACAACAGAATTCGAAAATATTAAAAAGAAATGTTACAAATACGTAAATGACAAATGCGTAAAAATGACTTCTGTTTATATTTTCAATAAACTCATCGCATTAGCATTAAAACGTTATATTAATTTGTTTTCTTAAGTTAGTTAGTTCAGTAGAATATAGGGAACATAAGTAATATTAATAGGTGTCCCATTTTAATTTTGAGCCACTGTAGATTTATTGACATAGAATTATCTCCCCAATCTAAAGGTAAATCTATGACACTCTACTTCAATTTCAAAAGAGGTCTGAGCGAAGATACTACCACTTGTACAACTAATTTAAGGGTCAATCTTCCTGTCACCCATAAAAGTCAAGACTGAGCATATACATAAGTATATCAATTGAATGCGACTAAATTATAATGAACAAACATTTTCCCTAAAGTAGCCCTTTTTTTTGTTGCAGGGTGTCCCTTAGAGAGTAATACAAACAAATAAATTCCAGGTGACCTAGTTACCGAATATCGTCGTTAGCATTGTTAGAAAGCTTAAGCGACAACCTCTCAAATGGCATATGGTAATTTCCCCAGAAAGTGCCACATCACGTCACTCTCGTTAATTGCTTATATTTTAGGATCATATACATAGTTCGATTGTTTTTGATGTGTTAACATCTATAGCGGCGTATAGGGACTAAATCTATCAAAGTCAAAATCTGCTAAAACCAGATTTTGTGCTGCTGCTAAAGCCATCGCAGTCGACGTTATGGTGACATACTAATACGTCAGCTACTTCGTACAAAGTATGTGTGATGTTGTGTGTTTGGCTGTTTCGTTGCTGTTGATATGGCAAACATGTGGTTATGTGACACACGTATACGTCAGCTACTTCGGACAAAGTATGTGTGATGTTGTGTGTTTGGTTGTTTTTATTTTAGGTAGTTGTTGTTGTTGTTGGTGGTGTTGTGTAGCAAAAAGGTGTTAACACATCGCCCGTGAGTTCGAACACTCATTGGATTTTCTTTTATTTATTTTTTTATTAAATACAGAACAAAAGTAGCGCTATATATTAAGAAAAAAAAAGAAGAAAAAAAACTAACTGGTCTTGAATTATAAGAAATTAAAGAGGGTGACGTGATGTGACAAAAGGTGAACATTTCTATGAAAATGCCCATATACATTTCATGGTTCCATTCACCCACTGAGGAGTGGTATCGGTTTTAGCGTTTTTTTTTTTATTTATTTTTTTCTTTTATTTATTATGTGTTTTTTTAATTTTATTTATTTATTCATTCAATATCCAAGCTAAAACAAATTTTTCGACCTTTTACTGACATCCGCTTCAAATCCCTTAGCTCCACATACAAAGTGATCGAAAAATTAGTTTACCAGGGAAAAACAGACCTTATTAGCTCAAAAAATAAGAGTCGCTAAAAAAATATATTTTTGGACCCAGTTAGTGGCATTAAACAATGATGGCATTTTTATAAAGATCGAAATATGCGTATAAACTGCATTCGTACATTCCCAAACTCCGTGTTACTACACGGAGAGAACAAATCTACCCATTTCAAATATATCAAATATTAAATTACCATTTTTAATAAATAAATAAATAAATAAATAAAATAAAAGTAAATAAAATAAAATAGATTGTACGAACCACCAACTTCACCTTGCACCATAGATAAGTTGATGTCAACTTCAGCTCGTTGCAATTTGTCCACAGGTCTAAAGGCCCCCTAACAGAATTCCAAATACATGTCGACAGCCGTCGATTGTTATCGATAACGTCTAAAATCGACTACGACTACGAAAATATCAATTTTCAACCGTCGACACAAGACGAAGTCGTTTTAGGACTGTCGACGATAACCGGAATAAGGGCAATTTTCTAAATCATTATCTTCATATTCGTAACGAAAAGTTAGTCACTGGAGTCATTGTTTTAATCAATTTCTTGTCTGTTTCCAGCCAACCAACGGAGTTCAGCACGCTAAAAATATATGAAAAAAGTGCAACCCTAGCGACTCTTTAAATAAGTGTTTTTGGAGTCCCCTCAACCTCATTTAAATAACTCGCAAAGACTCCGCTCGGACTCTTTCTTAGCCTCTAATTTTTGAAAAAGGCCTCCTAAAATCATCCGAAAGCGTCCCAGAATAAGTGATTCGTATTGCTTTTCCTAAATGCTCCTAAGTTTATAATTAATTAAAAACACAAGTAATCTTCATAAGGCATCTTCAATATTCTCTGCAATGCAATCTGTTTTTCTTTAAAATAAATTTTTTAAAAAATAGTATTTTTTTAATATTTCTTCCGGTAATTTTGTAGGAGTTTCTAATGATTCAATGCTCCTAAAACAATCCTATGCGGTACGAAGTACGAAGACAATAAAATGACAATATGAATCAACGGTCCTAAAACAATCCTATGCGAAGCTCTTTCGGACGCCCTTAATAATTACACTCCGCATACACTCCTTTGATGTGCGCTATGGGAGTCCCTACACGCTCGTTTTTTTGGAGCGGTCCGAATTTGGCTAGCTGGGTTAGGTTAGGTTTAGGACACGTGACAACAAGAGTGAGTATAAGTATAAAACTTATTGTCACTACACTCGGCGGTCGGTTGACCCATTGTGATTGTCCATATATATGTATGAAGATGAGATAGAGAAGGGAGAGAAGAGAGGGGGCGAGCCCCACTGATAGTGAAAATTTAAAAAGTTAGATAGACGTAGGACAGACAGAAGAACCACCCAATGCTCCCAGTGTATATATACGTACACCACCTCATAATCCCTGATAAATACATACAATACCATCCGAGATGAAGATCCATATGTGCAGGTCAAGCTTTACCATTCCAGATTCCCAGTGGGGTAGAAAGAACCAACAGACAAATCATAAGAGAATTCCATCAAATCTTCAATGGCCACATCGCGCAAAGAGGCCAGGCCCTCTGCCTGAAACCAACCAAAACAACGGCGACGCCTACGTTGCAGGCCTGGGCACTGACATAGAAGGTGCTCAATGGTTTCCACCACTTCTTCGTCACCACAAGCACAGCAGTAATCAACTCTGTTCACAATCCAGTTGCGAGAGAAGCCTCCGGCGTCACAGTGACCCGTAATTACCCCAGTGAGGAGTCGAAAGTCAGCCTTGTCCAGTCAAAGAAGGGACATAGTTCTCCCTGATTCTACTGCTGGCCATATGTCCCTCGAAATTCTGCAATCTAGTCTGGCCTGCCAGGCAGCGTTGATCTCATCCAGAAATCGATCAAGCCATACAAGTAACAGATCGGTGGATTTGCAGAGGCAGTCAATCTCAATTCAGCAGAAGTGCATCCTGCTCTAGCAAGACAGTCTGCTTCAATATTCCCTATGACATTACTCTGTCCCGGAACCCAGCAGAGTCTTAGCTTGCCGGGCACTATACTATTCAAGATCCGCTTGCAATCCCTAACCAATTTGGATGTGCACATGAGTGACCTGATCGCACTGATGGCTGGCTTACTATCAACGCAAATTACGAATTCAACCGCTGGGTACAAGCATGAGTCCATTATCTAAGTTGCAGCTCTCATAATCGCCACGGCTGGGTTTTATCAAATTCACAGCAAAGGAATGAAAAACGGGAAACAATCTGCTGACTAATATAAAGTTTTGTAATATTAACGGTAACCTTTGGAATATACTAACATATGCTTATCGAGATACGGAAACAAATCTACATTGCTTCCGAAAGGGCGAGTGTAAACATAATTTGTCTTTAGGTAGGATAAAAGTGTTAAATAACCTCACCTTATTATATTTAAAACGAAAATTAACGATAACTTTCTGCTAATAGTCTTCTCACCGATTATGAAAGGTGATTGCCTGTGGTATTTTATTACTTGACTTTGTCCACCACCCCCATTTTTGGCGGAGCATACAAAACCTGCTTCCAAAATACAAATACCTTGTAAGGAATTAACAGTTTAATGCCTTACGCCGCCAGCCTGGCTATTATGTTATAATATTTATGGTTGACTTTTTTTGTGTTCGTTTTCATGATGCTTTTCAGGGGTTTGGCTGACTGGCCAGTACTCTGTCCAATTTGCGTGTTGTTGTCCATTAGAGTGTTTGTGCTTGCGTTGTGTTTAGTTTTGTTGTATATGGCTAATGTGCGTATACGGATGGGTAATACATAAGATGGAATTTAGCTTTTCCTGTTTAACGTATAAGCAAACATACACAAATCCGTACGTACAGATTTTGTATGTTTATTTTTATTTTCATTTTGGAAATGATTTGTCTTCATTTTCAACAAATGATAAACATTTTATTATTTCGTAAATTTATATTATAAATTAGTTCTTTTTAAAACGTCCATGCGTACGGGTTTGCGCTCTCCTCGGTTTTGCGTTCGTTCATTTAGCGTAAGGTGTGGTGTTGGCGTTTGCTTATAAAATCGTAGCTTCTATAGTTAAACAAAATTACGTGCATACTTGCTGATAGACACGTGCAGTGTATACGGTGGTCCAATTTATAATGCTTTATGCTCGATTACGTGCTTGGTTTAAGGTCTCAAATTGCTCTTCTGTTAACCTCAACTTGCACAGTGGGAGAATTGGTTCCCCTTTTGCGAATTTTTATTTTCAACGTCAAGGTGTCCAGCATTTTCTCTTAACACATGTCATCGTTTTTCAAATATCCACTCCACCGTGCCAAATTTTAACTGGTATGCGTGCATAGTAAAGGGAGAGAGAGGAATGGAAAAATACATTTGAGGTCCTAATGTTATTTAACATATGGTGTTTGACTACCAGAGAACTGCAAGAGCGCGCATGCTCAACATTTTGTATCCTGAAGTTGACACCATAATTAAGGTTAAGGAAATGCCTCGACAATGTGGTCAATTGTAGTAGTCAGTATAGGGAAACCATGCTAGCAGCAAGCATTTATTCGGATACTCGCATGAAAATAGCACGATTTGAAAAAAAAAATCATTAAAACATTTGCCGATTATAGTTGAAGTGTGTAAAAATGTATTTGTTTAATAAATGATGCAAAAGACTGCACAAACCTCGAACACTTTCTCTACTCATGTAAAGTAAAACCAAAGATGTTTCTGCTGTGTGCACGAAACGCCCGACTCTTCCCACTAAACAATAGCGGCGGTAGAAAGCGTTGAGTATGAACAGCTACTGGAGAGCTTTATTCGGTTGTTGTTTTTAAATCCCCCCAATCATCATCACTGTTATCAAGAGCAGTAGTAGCATCTTTGGTTCATTCAGTCCATTAGCTGTTACAGTGCGAAATACATAATTTTGCAGTTATTTCTTAAGTGGTTGTGTTTCGCTACGCTTGTAACAAGTGAACAAGTTTTTGTAATTTCATTTTCTAAAATATCTCAACGTGTTGTATTTGATTTGCTTTTTGTTCACTTCTTAAGATATTAACCTTAACTCGCAATGTGTACGGTCGGTATGGTGCAGTGATATCTCCGTAGTACGTGAAAATTTCAAAGAAACACGATTAGATAAAAAAAAAATGTAATCTACAGCAACGGCATAGAAGAATATAAGCAAATATGCATATGCAGGGACTGGAGACATCCCAAAAATGATGTCATGAATGCTGGCAATTACAAGTGTTTTAACAAAACTGCATTCCAATACTGAATACTGCGTTATAATAAATGTGATAAACTCCAAAATATATTATATTTGATTTGAATTGGTAGTAGAGTTTCAGAAAGATCCTCGCTTTAATATGTTAAATGGTCCTAAACCCAATACAAAGTGAATATAAGAAAATAAAATTAAAATATAAAAAAAATTGAGAAATTATTGAAGAAAACTGTGAAAGTCCAATAAATATCAAACACAAATATGAACATTTTTGCCCAACGAACAAGTAAAAATAGAAAATGATTATTATATACACATAGATAGATATGTATTTATCATGGAAGTGTGTATACTTCTATACATGTATACAATTTTTGCATCGTATATGTATGAAGAATTATAATAAATTTATTGAATTTGTTTGTACAATTATAGAAATATACAAAATATTATGGTATGCTTTCCGTTTAAATTCTGCAAGATATTGGAATTTCTATTAAAACAACCAGATTTTTTGAATTACCTGCCGGATACATCAAACGGATTTCCCGAACTTTTGCCCAGTAAATGATATCACTTATCAATGGGCGAGGTTTTTATTTTATCAGTCTCTCAGTTAACCTGAAGTATTGGGCGTGTTATGTACTCGTAACTTTTTTTTTGCCACGTGAAAATTTAATTGTGATAACAACATTCTTCCTTTTTATTTTCACCCGGTGTTTTACTTTTCATTTCGTTCATGTCCCGGCTTGACCTACTTTTCTCTATGTTACATTCATATGCGTGTGTATGTGTACACACAGTTTCGTGAGAACTGTATCTTCTCTCATTAAGGATATTTCTTCTCAGCCCTTTCAAAACTCACCGCAGAGTGAGTATAAGAGTTGGCAGCGACAGTCGTTTATGTTTTGTGTCAGTAATATTTGAAACTTTTGACTTCATGAATGTGTGTTCGTTCTTGTTAACGCACACAAATGAATGGTTTAATAAAATAATGTAAATGCAGACGAGGGTCTCCCTAAAACAAATACAATTTTAATACAAAAGAAACCGAGACTTGTGAAAAAAAAAGTTCCTAAACAAATAGTAGGTTTTATAAAGTTCATTGACTGTTGCTGTTGGTGGTAGAAAGAAAACACTTCAAAAGAAACAAGGAAGTTGAATTTATGTTCTAGGTTCAGGGATGTCAGAATACAAATAAAGACTATATTCAAACCATATAAAATAAAACTACAGTCACTGCAATAATTGAGTGCTCATCTCGTCTTTGGAAATTTAAATTGCTATTATACTTGAGTCGGCCGTCGGTGGTGCAATGTTTAGTGTGCGCGCCTCTTGTACAGGACATCCTGGGTTCGATCCCTGCTCCGACCACCTTAAAATTTCTTTCGACGACGTTCACCTCGCTTAGTGACGGCGACACTATCGAGTACTTAGCCAAGAAAAGCTTCTCAAAATACGGCTCGGAACCGGTGTAAAAACTGTAGGTTCCAATCAGTGAGTATAAAACTATAAAGCGCATTGCTCATGGGATGTAATGGGAAACCATTTATTTTTATTTATTATAACTTGATAGACCCTGTGTCTTGATTTTATTCAATAAAGTAACTAAAAATATTTTTAGAATCTCTACAACAACAAATTTCAAACTGGGGTAATATTCAACTCCAAAAAGCTCGTATTTAAAACAAAATCAGTTTAATATTTTGTATGAGATCCATTTGAATAACTTCTTTTATGCTCAGTTTCACAGTTTAAAATTCTCTACTTAAATTGACTTTAAATGCCCGATGTTTGTCAATTAATATGAACATTTTCTGTGAGTTCTTAAATTGAGCTTTTAAATGACGAGTATGAAACTCGCCCTTAATCTTCTTGGAATATAATTTTCCAAGTTTTAAATAATTTATCTTGGAATACGGCTCAGCGATCACTGGAGATCTTTCTCTTTTTCATGAATGAATCCTTTCATGAATCCTATTAATAAATCCATCTCCCTTAATGAATCCTGAGATTTTAACTAGTGTTTGTATGGAGATTGGGGAAGAACTTCCATCGAATTTGGGCTTTGAACGAATGTCCTGTGTAAATATATAACTGAATATGACACCTCAAATGCCCACAGGCGTAACCCTCAAAAAATTAAAATTGTTTTTTGATTGATTATAACACACCAGGCTAAAATTTATATCTACGCAATCGTAGACTTCCTAAGGGTAGATGTGAAAAACGAGTTTAAAAACAGAATACTTTTCTCAGGATTTTCTTCTCCTGTAACATTTTGAGGGTCTTTGGTCATTTTAGGTGACGAGATGCTTTTTAAAATATTTCAGTATATGTTTTGTGATCCACAATACCCATTAATTATATGCGATGCCATATTATCAATAATAATCTGAGCGCTCATAAAATAAATAAATAAATGGTTACCCATTACATCCCATGAAGGAATTGGAGGAATTGGTTTTATATTCACTGGTTCGGATCTATAGTTTTACACCGGTTCCGAACGGTATTTTGAGAAGCTTTTTCATGGCTAATTACTTGATAGTGTCGCCGTCACTACGCGAGGTGACCGTCTTCGAAGCAAATTTAAGGTGGTCGGAGCAGGGTTCGAAACCACGATCTCGTATACAAGAGCCGCGCACACTAACCATTGCACCACCATCGTGACCACAAATACAGAATAATCATTACTATGCGAAAACAAATCGATTCCAGAACTCCTCTATAGTGTCATTTTAGTTTATTTTTATTTATTTTATTTGAAATTCATTTGTAATACACAAGCCTCATGGCGAATATAACATATTACAATTCTTAAGTACCTGAATAAAATAAGTTCATTAACAATTAAATATATATAAAAATTCATTAAATGTCTATATAGAAAATAATACAACTCCACAAGTAGTTGTAACCTGTTGGCTCCCCAGCCATAACAATGTAAAACAATAAAAAAGATCATGACAGTCCTGAAAACGAGCAATAACTCCAAACTAAACTGCATAAAAGACAGCAAATAAACACGTGAATAAGTATCTCAACATTCATTTCATAGACGTGAAAAATGTTCAAAAATATGGAGATAGGCAAATGTAGAGTTTAAAGACTGAAATGTACGAGCATATGTACATATCGTTAGCTAAAATGCAAAAAGGCGTAACTAACAAAAGTATAATTTTACAGGAGAAGCAAAAAACTTTGTAAAATTAAAACTATAAATATTTTTAACGCAGTTTTTTCTAATTTCACTTTAAGCACACAGACAGATTTTTGATCGCAGAAGTGTACAATTTTTTCAAGACATGTAGTTTAATGGCATTCATAACAATCAATAAAAAACTGGATTTTTGAATTTTTGGTTAGTTACGCCTTTTTGCATTTTAGCTAACGATATGCATGTCCTACGTGTTATGCTGTACTCTATTGTATGATCGCAGATGGAACTTTATTTTTACACATGATTAATACTATTGTGGATCACAAACAATATTTTGTAATTTAAAAACACAATTATGTGTTTTCACAGGATATTTACCCAAGGCACCATGTGCATACAACGCCAACATTTGTCTTTTGTAAAACAGTATAAAATGAATTGAAACTCCTCCCCAAACTCCAGATATACAAACCCGAGCAAAAATCTTCAGGATCATGGAGAGCGAAATATTTGTGAAAGAGAATTCGAAGTAGTGACTGATGTTCTGATCACTTCTCTCCAGTGCTCGATCGCCCGTGTTCCAAGAGAGATTATAACAAACTTTGAAAATTCTATTTCAAAAAGAAATGAAAGAAATTGTTAAAAACAATTAAAACATTAAATGTATTTGTAGAAGTTTTCAATTAAGTTATGGATTTTATTATTCGACCTTTTTTTACCATTGATTATTTCTCTTCAAAAATTCAAGTTCGAGGTCAAAAACACAAAACCCCAAAGAAAGAAATCGCACGGCATTAAATCGCATGATCTTGGTGGCCAGTTTACATGAAAATTTCTTGAGATAATTAGTTCTGGATATCGTTGCTGCAATAAGTCGATTGTTTCATGTGCGGTGTGGCAGGTGGCGCCGTCTTGCTGAAACCACATTTCGTCCAGATCCATGCCTTACAGTTGAGGCCACAAGAACTCCGTTATCATGATCCTGTAATGAATTCCGTTCACAGTCACTGCAATTTCGGCCTCACATTCAAAAAAGTAAGGCCCAATCACGCCGCCTGACCAAAATCCGCACCAGACCGTTGCTCGTTGTGGGTGCATTTGTTTCTCATGGATTGCATGAAGATTTTCTGAGCCCCAAATGTGTATTGACAAAGCCATTCAGATGTAAATGCGCTTCATCGGAGAACATGATTTTTTTGTTTGATAAATTGGCATTGACTTCACTTTGCTCCGTTACCCATTGAACGATTTGCCGGCGCTTTCCATGGTCCTCTAGTTTGAGCTCCTGAATAAGCTGAATTTTGTTCGAATGAAGGTTTAGGTCTTTTGTAAAAATTCGCTGCGTAGTGCTTCGTGGAATTTGAAGTTGTTGAGAACGATGCCTAATTGATGTTGTCGGATTTTCGGCGACACTCATTTACAGCAGCAATGTTTTCAAGAGACCGACCGGTACGTTGACGTATAGGAAGGAGTCTTACTGTTCATAACCGACCTAGTTTCTTAAAATTTTTTGACCAGTCTTCGAATGGTTGACACATTAGGTGGACTTTCTCGACTGAAAATTTTTCGAAGTTTGCGAGCAGTATCAGTTATACTTTCAAAATTGTTGTAATAAGTTTTCACAATTATAACGCGTTGTTCTTTCGCAAAACGCTCCCGTTTTAATAATCTGAATAAATATACAGTATTGGCCAAAACTTACGCACCCCCCAAGGTAATTTTTTTCATATGATAAATTCTTAAAGAAAAATAAGTTATTAATTTATTTTGTTGTTTTTGTTTATTTATTTATATCTTTATTATTGATAAACAAAAACCTAAGGAATTCAGAAATTTATAGATAAAAAATTGAAATCCAAAAACCATTTTACGTCGCAAATCTAAGTGGAAAAAACTAAAAAAATAACTTTGGAGGGTGCTTAAGTTTTGGCCAATACTGTCTGTGACAGCTGCCAAATTTCAGAGTTGTCATTTGCAAAAAAATACACTAAATTTAAAAAGTGCAATCTTTCTGAGACCTCCTTTACTATTTTTTTTTAAATTGAAGGGTAAACTATAACAACTTTTTCAATTTCTAAAGGCAAGATGGGCACTCATTTTTTGGAGTGACTGTATTTAGTACAGTTTTTTTTTGAAGTGTACACCGAGTCGAACTAGGAGAGGAAGGTTGCAAAATATTTTTTCGTGAAATTTATGGTTTTCGTTCTTAGATAAATGTAAAATATAAATCGATTAAATATAATAAATTGATTTATATCTGTGTTGAATATGTACATACAGATCTTCTTTATTGTACAACTGACGGTTTTGAAACGGACAATAAACTACCACTATGTTATCAATATTACTCTATAATGCTGCAATTAGTCCCACAGTATAGTATAATATGATCGAAAGGGATAGAATTGTCAGCGTACTTATTCAGAAGAAATCTCTAAACTACAAACGATTTAAGTTATATACTACTTATTAAATTAAATTTATTTTTATACTCCAAATTTTGATATAACGATTTTCTCATATTTTATTTTCCGGCTATTTTAAATATCATAATTCGAGAATAGACATTAATGAAGTTAACCTAACACAGTCTACATTTCATATACTAATAAATTAAATGAAATGAAATTCAAAACTTTCAACGGAAATATTAAATTTCTCACTAATACCTTATTGATATCCTTCCATGGAAGTCATTGTAATTTTTAGAAATATAAGACAATTTAAAATTTAACAAAAATGTTTTCGTGTTGTCGTGCAAATCCAAAAAAATCGAAACAAGTAATTGAAGATGATAGTGAACACAACAAAGTTAAAGAAATCGAAAATATTGCATCGACTAATGATAGTAACAAACTTATAATACCTACGATTACCATTGAGAATGGTAAAACAATTGACGAATCAAATACTGCAACAACAACAACGAATACGACAAGTGAGAAACTAGTAAATGGCGTCAATCAAATTGAGACTAACGAGAGCATTGTGGCGCCGGCAAACGACGTCACAAAGGAAGTTTCCGAAAAAGAATCGTTAGCGGAAACGGAAACAGTAACCTCAACAGCAACGATAATTGAAAACACAACGAATGAGAGCGAGAACAGCGTACCATTAGCTAACGGGACAACGGATATAAATGGTATTATTTTCTTGTTTTGTTGTTAATAATTTTAATATCATTTCTGGTTATAACATTTGAACTTTATGAACAAAACACAGCCTACAAACTTCACACACTTCCTCAATCTTGAAATAATTCCGTCTAAATAAGCAAATTTTTATTTTGTGAATATTTTAAATTTTGTACCGTAATCAATCAAACATAGTTATAAATTAAAAATTAAAAAGGAAACCAAATACAATTATGTTCACTTTACAGTCGGTAATGTTGCTGATGATATTTGTCACAATGATGCGGATAGTAGCAATAGTCCCAACTTGTTATGTGATAACAACCTAGACGAAAGATCACAAACAAAGGACGATAATACTCAAGCAAATTATAACAATGGGAGCAGTGACATAATTGCGACCACAAATGAGGAAGAAAATCGAAAAAATCATGCATCTCCACCTATAGTTTCTACTAATTCTGATGCAGCAACAAGTGGACACCCTAAATCATGCCTTTCACGTCACAACTCCATGCATACATCTATTAAGAAACGTGTAAACATTAGTACACATGCAGAAATTATCGAACCGGAACCATTGCCGCCACTTCTAGTAAAATCAGCCTCTTTGGGCGATGAAGAGGACGATGTTTTTTCCGATTCTTTGCCACCACCAAAACGTGATAGTATGTGTGCTCCATATATCGAGCGTGACTATGATATCAATGATGTTATATCGGACTCATTAGCCTACTCTCATGGCTTACCAGAATGGTTCAATGATGAACGGATTAATGACATGTAATAAAAATGTTTCTTTTTGTTTAGTAGACCTCCCCATTTTGATTCTGATCTCATTTCCCGACTCTACAACAAAATATTACATTAACGACAGTGCAATGGTCTTTGTTTGGTTTCACACATGTGAAAATATTTATCTATGCGAACCACACGTAAATGTTTTGTTACGTCTCAAAAAAATAAAATCACAATGTTTTAATTTAATCAAAATTATTAAATTTTCTAATATTTTTATAGAGACTATTGCACTGCAACAATAAGATTAACTATTTTACTTCTTTATTTTTCCCTGTTGCGATCGATTTGGTTATTATGAATTAATGCTGCATAACAAGAGATTTAATTTTTCATTTGCGTTCCTTCGTTTTGTAGGGGTTGTATTGAGCCACCAGTAACGCCTGTTGGACGCGACGAGCTTGAACTTAAACGCCAACGTCTCTACGAAGATTTGTTGCGTGCAGCGCAGGCTGCTGTTGAACATAGTACACGTTTTCAACCATTGCCGCTTAGTTATGCTGCAAACCCATCAACATTGTTGCAGCAACCACCACCACCACCACCGTTAGATCGTGGGGGAGGTGAATATTCATAGCGTTCTTTTCAAATGTTTATTCTCATTTTCATTCGTTTGTTTCACCACCACTTAGATTGTGTTTGTGTTTTTATTTTTTATTTGAGAATATAAAAGCTCTTTAAGTTTGTTGTTAAATTCCGTCCACTTTTTCGTGAGGGGTTTAAGAGAGAGAGGAGAGGAGGTAGGTCAGTCACACAAAATCTTATTGTTTTCTTGTATCAAAACGGATGCGTCACAACAAACTATGATAGACATAACAGATATTAAAATAAAAATAGATTTCCATATGGAACAAACAAACAATGTTGAAGAACAAAATAAAAATCGGTATTTTTTTCCTTTAAGATTGAAGGAATAGTAAAATATGAATATTTTTTTGTATTGAAATATTGTTCTATTAACGAAATTGTATAGGCAAAGTGAGTGCCACTAGTTTTTGGAAATTCTTTATACAATGAATTTTTGTACACATTTAAGTTGTGCTGAGTCACATTACAACTACTCAGCCAGTGTTGTACAAAGGTACACTTAGTCATCTTCCTACCGTTTTTTGTCAATACATTTACTTATAGTCTCTCTCAAATCGCTCGCACCTCACTTTATTTATTGCCGTGAGTCATTTTCAATTATTTGCATGTTTTTCTTAAGCATTAATCACAGAATAAAAACGTTATTTATTATCTTATCGTCAATTTTACTTAACTATAAATACAACATAGTACATATTAGTGTTCTCTTCATACTGTTCAAAGACCCATGAAACCATATAACTTGTTTACTACACCATTTCCAATAGAAATTTAAAAATATCAATTGAAATTAAAAATTCTATTTGAAATTAGGAAGATCTATAGAGATTTTAAAAACATCAGTTTAAATGTAAAAGACATCAATTGAAATTTAAAACATCAACAAAAATTTTAAATTTGAAATACAATTGAATTTTAAAAGACATCACTTGAAATTTAAAGCATATCAATTGAAATTTAAAACACATCATTGGAATTTTAAACACATCAATTGAAATTTAAAAATCTAATACATAAAATCGGTTTATCATTTTTAAAATTTGAACTAACGGGTATTAAATTTCAATTGCTGATGTTTTCAAATTTCAATTGATTTATTTTTAATTTAAATTGATGACTTTTAAATATCCATTGATGGCTTTTAAATTTCAATTAATATTATTTCAAATAAACTAGATTTATTTTTGATATTCACTTGGAATTGGTGTAGTTAATTTACACACTCCAGTTCACCCGATTAAAGTGTAGTAGAGTTTAAAACTTAATTTATTTTTAAGCGTAGTATGAACGCAGCTAAGACATGTATACAAGCTGTCGGACTATATGGACAAATAAAATATATAAATTTACCGCCTTATTTGGAAAATAAGTTGTGGGCGTGACAAAGTTTTAGAATCTGTTTTTTTTTTACCGTAACTCGGATATTAATAGTCCGATTTTTACGTTTGATATATCATTTGAAACAGATTTATAAGGGCTCTGTTGACAATATTATACACTAGTACCTAGCATCACTTTCTAAAAGTTTTAGAACCAGTTTCTTCGATTGTTTTCTCATCTGTTATTAAATATAGAGCTTATTACAATCTGTATTTAGTAAAAGAATAGAAAACAATCGAACTTCATGGTCCTAAAATAAAAACAACGAGGGTGACGTGATGTGACATAGGGTGGCACTTTCTGTGGAAATGCCCATATTGAAATGATCGATTGTAGTAAAGTTCACATAACAGAACCAGCATGTTTACAGTTATTTTTACAAAGTGAATTGTCGGATTATCAATATTCGAAAATTCCAGGTAATATGCTGGAAAAAATTATAATACAATTTTTCTCATACCGCGTTAAACGTTTTAAACAGACGTTCTATGTCATTCATAAAATACTGAGCGTTACGTTCATATTGTAAGTGAATCTGCTAGCGCGGTAACGAATGGAGAACTTCTGGGCCATACTTTTACCAAGATTGATAGACGTCAGCGTTACAGCCTGTTCGAATCGCGGAAAGATTTGTTTCAATACTTAATTTCAAATTGAGCAATCATTGACCCGGTGCTCATTTGTACCGAAACTTTGTAGCTATATAACTTTTTTTGTTTATAAGCAAAAGTATACATTTATCAGGGATAATTTGTATTTATTCTGAATTTTTATTGGTACTTTTTATTTTATTATTCAAGCTCGAGGCCATTCTATATCTCTATTAAAAGCGACTGTTTTCTTGTGTGTTTTGCTTGCGATATTTTTCGAACACTTGATTAGTTGAAAATTCTCAATTGAAATGAGTTTTCATTTGCATTTAGTTTGATGAATTTTTTGGTGGATCTGAAATACCTACGGTTTGCCAGGAATCATAGGAATACATTTGCAAAACTCCTTTTCGAAAACTATATCTCTATTAATAGAGACAAAGAATGGCCTCGAGCTTGAATAAAAAAAAGTTTAAAGTAATAAAAGTTTACACTTTTTTCTAAAATGTTTAATAGTTTTGAAAGAGCTTCAATTCAGCATCAGGTGGAAAAAAAGCCTCTGTTCTTGTGTTGGATTATAGCCCTTTCAGTGTGGGATCTTCGATCGATACTAATTCTCATATGTAAATTACATAACTCAGTTTGTATATATACGATTGATGATCAACCGAAGGTATCAATTCAGGCACAGTAGTTAGGCATTATCTCATGATGAACTTAACTTGTCACGGAGTTCGA
Source organism: Phaonia tiefii (assembly GCA_963931995.1). Classification (NCBI taxonomy): domain Eukaryota; kingdom Metazoa; phylum Arthropoda; class Insecta; order Diptera; family Muscidae; genus Phaonia; species Phaonia tiefii. Next base: position 338,120,910 of record OZ008368.1, read on the forward strand.
AACTAGTCATGCCAGTGAGTGTGCTTAACTGAATTGTCTATTATTCCAACAAAAACCAACCTGACCTTATAAGCTTGCAGTATGAATTTCTCATGCATGAACTAAAACTAACAAAATCGGTCATTAAATTCAAATTGAATTGAATTAAATTCAAATTAGAAGGTAAAAGGTTTTCAGTAAGTGATGCGCTGGGTATTAGTGGAAGATAATGACGCAGTTCAAAGGTTTTAATGTTCGAACAGAGCCCTAATTAACCCCTTTCCAACGATTTATCAAACCTAAAATTCGAACTTCAAATAGCTGAGACACGGTAAAAACTAGATTTTCAACAATTTGCCACGCCCACCAAAATATTCACTCCTGATATTTTGCCGATATAACTGTGAAAATAAGGCGGTAACATTCAACAATTTTTCTTTGATACAGCTTAATGTATACATGTGTTGTCCTGCTCGAAAAGTTTGTTCGTTAATTTGGTTGTGCCCTTCGCAATACATAAACTTAATAATATTTCTTTTCAAACAGTGTGAGCGGCTTTTATAAGTTTATGACAAATTTCACAATCCAATCGATCGATTTAAATCGAATACGATTTGACATAATAATGATGTTTATGTTTGCAAATAATGAATACCAATTAATTTATTTCTCTTTTTATACCATTAAATAAAGTATATATAAAGTATTAGTTCCCCAAAATTAGGAATTATGGCAATAAAATTCATCAAACACTCAAATCGTTTTCGATTTTGACTCGATCGATTTTCATCACATACCGGAATATCAGCTGTTTATTGTTTATCTTTTTGGGGGTTCGTCGATACATGGATACAGAGTACCGTAGACAGCGATTGCTCACACTGATGAAATATGAATAAAAACATGAAATACTAATTGTATTTAGTTCATTGTCTAATAATTTCTTATTTGATAACAGTTTTTGGGCCTCTTTTTTGTTTAAGAAATATAGTAAAACCTACAGTAAACAATAAAAACACTCTGCCACCTAAAATGCATATGGTCCAGAAAGATCAAATAATTTGAGAAGTTCCCATAATGCCCATACATTTATAGTAGTAATACATTGTCATTATTAAATTTTGTTTACATACATATCAGATATGTATGTATATATTTCGGTTATATGTTAGTTTATATGGATGTATGTATAAGTATACAGGGTGATTCAGGAAGTTCCGGACAAATTTCTCCAGCGTATTCAATGGCTCATTTCATGAAGAAAGTCCACTTGGACCATGTCCGAAAATGCAAGGATGCGAAATGGCAGCGGGTTCAAAAAAATTGTATTGGCGGTTGCTAACTTCTGAGCCAGTAGTCGGATTTTTTAGGCTTATTGGAAAAGTCATTAAGAGGCCTTTCAGAATCAATAAAAACAGTAGAAAAAATTCAAATCGCCGAGATTCAGAGCTTTCGGAAAAAAATAGAAAAAAAAATTCACATAACCTCAATTTGCTCAGCAATATGGCAGGTAACTTATGTTTCTGTTGAAAGATAGCTATACCTCTTACCTTTCCAAAATGACCTAAACGAGGTTTTACCGTTCCTAAGTTATGACCATTTTACTGAAATGCAAAAATGTCTGTTTCTGTTTTTGGAAGCGAAATAATTTATTTGTTTTTGTAAATTAACACGTTTAAGATTTTATTTTATTGAAATTTTCAGAAATGGTAATTTTATAGATTTTTTGGATTCTGAAAGGCCTCTTAAAGACCTTTCCAACAAGCCCAAAAACAAAAAAATCCGACCACTGACTCAGAAGTTAGCAACTTTACCCTCCGACCGCCAATCCGAAAATTTTTAACCCGCTGCCATTTCGCACCCTTGCATTTTCGGACATGGTCCTAGTGGAGTTTTCTTCATGAAATGAGCCAGGGAATACGCTGGAGAAATTTGTCCGGAACTTCCTGAATCACCCTTATCACAACAATTATAAGTAGTTAATTTTCAATTATAATTGAAGAAAAAAAGCAATACCCCTACGCATTTTGTAAAGCTATGATCAGAAATATAGCAGAGCTAGAAATTATATTAAACACTAGACACTAGACCAGAATAGTTTGGAAGTAATATTTTTGTATCATAGAATTAGTTCTTATTTTGTCAACTAGTAGCGGACAATTCCAGACCTTTTTTACTATTTTACCAACGAGGGCCATGAAATAACTTCATATTGTATTAATTGTTTCTTATCATCCATCCATGTGATGAAAAATAAATATCAAGATAAATTTTAATGTTTGTAATTAACTAATAATTTATCGGTGATATTTGTTCGTTAATGCTTTTGCATCGGTAGGTGCCAAAAATTTATAATTGCGAAATAACAAAATATTCCATGAAGTTTTGGAACAATTTCAAGCAAATTGTATCTTCTGTGATAATGAATTTGAATCCACTATAGATGAAAATGAAATGCAGAATACACCAATATAAAATGCTCTTCAAATTTTAAATATACTTTCAGAAAACTAGTGGATATCTATCTCAGGACTAAAGGGTACCCTTTATTTCTTTCGTTGAGGGTCACCTTGCTTATGTTGCTACACAACATGAACTTAATAAACGCTTGAAAGGGAACATTAACTGCATGTCCCATCAGTGATTTTGTTAAAGGGACGTTTAATCAGTCAGGGATGTAATGAGGTATCAAGTTTTGCGGGCATTTCTGTAATTGCATAACATTGATATTAATTTGACCGCAGTTGTTAAGCATATAAATATATTTATATGTACATAAGTGTGTAATATTCGAATGATTACGATTGACAAAAGCTGCCACTGTACAGCAGCAATAATACGTGTAACAATACCAACAAAAATAACATTTAAAAACACCACAATCGAACAAACTTAAACATCTGTACAATAAAGTTCATATACACGTACATACATATGTATGTACATTGTATATAAAACTTTGTCATCAGTTGAGTGTATTTTATATTTTGTATAAAACTTAATATACTCAAAACGAATGGCGACGGGCGAGTACACCCAACAATTGTAATGAATCAGCCAGCCGCTTAAACTTTAAAAATTGTCACGAACGATATATTCGGTCAGTGCATTTCTGCTGGTACGAAACGTCTCCTGAAAGTTTCAAACGCCAAGTAAAAATATCTCCGGTTGTGTTTTCTCGTATTATTTATACACACTATGTACGTCACTGTAATTTTCTCATAAAGTACAAGTTGTCTTCCGGGCTTCCCTAGCCTACAACATTCCCATAGATATAAATGCAGTTCTTCCATCCCCCACATTGAGTTAATGGGTCAAACACTCAGTTCTTGCTGTGGCAGAACTTTAATTATTCATGACATAAAGAATTGTAATAATCCAGGTAAATAAAGAACAACCCACAACTGCAACAACAACAGCAAGCGGTGAAATACCCCGAAAGCTAAAATGAAAAGAAAACAAAATTTTATTACATCCCAATTCTTTGTGGAGTCTTGTTTTAAAAATAATGTCCATCAGTGTAGGAAACAGTTGTATACTATTATCAGATGTGATAGCACAATTTTAAATAATTTACGTCGGTGTATATGAACAAAATATCAACGGATTATTTATATATTTATTTTATATACGTGACCTTCTCACCATATGAGAAATATTTTGTGGTAGTTTTTACATATATGATCGAATTCGTATTTTCTCAGACACTGTTTAAATAATATGAGAAAACTTATTATTATTTGACGACACATCTTCCGAAATGGGTTTTGTGTTAAAAGTGAATTGTAAAGTATGAATTTATATAGAAGTTATATTATCTAATGTAAAATCCTGATGCTGATTAGTTAAAAGCGGTGTTTTAACTGAAGCGGTGATATATGTCACATATACTTTTGTATTTCTTGGAATCAACAATTAAATCCAGTATACGATAGAGTTGCAAAGATCACCTATGACTTTACCTTGATTGGGACCCAATAATACCAGGAGTGTGTCATTGTTTATTATATAAGTATTTAAAACAAAAATTTCTCATTTCCTGCTGCATGCAAAACAAGTTTTTCGTTCAACTTTTCAATCTGCACTTTTTTTTTATCTCTATAGTTTTAAGTTTATGTCGTTTTTTGCTTAATATAGACAGTTTGTAAACTACAGCCATGTCTCTCAATAATAAATACAAATTTTTCATTTGCATTTCTTTGTGTAGATTGTGATCCCAATTTAAAATCTTCGGTTGCTGAGAATCTTGAAATTTTGGTAAATCGCCTTGAGAAACTTGTCGAGCGTTTGGAACGTTCTGTTAGTGCTCGAGAATTGGATATTGCCAATCGTACCTTTGACACGGTTTTGGAACACAAACGGGTTAGTTGTAATTTGGAAGCTACCGAGAAACTCTCTTCTCCCCCGGCATTAGAAGCAGCGGCGGATTTAGACGAACAAGCGGGACAACTTAATCAACGAATTGAACGCATTGAAGAGTCTTTAAGTCGCATTAACGAACGTCATAGCCTTAGCAGTCACAGCGAGTGCATACTGCAGCAGGAAAAAGACGATAGTCTTGAAAATATCCCCACAGTTTTAGACGATTTCTCTTCGTTACCGCCACCACCACCTCCGCTAGAACTCAGTATGAGTGTGTTGGGTTATCAAGATATTGTGAATGGATCACTTAGCAAATATCTGGCTTTGTCTACCAAAATTGGCGGAGATGTGGCCAAACATGCCGATTTCGTCAAAAAGGCTTTTGAGTAAGTTAATTATATTGATATTTCGTGTTCAAGCTCATTTACTAATGCATGAATTTTCTTTGATTGTAGCGCTCAAATGCAATATGTTACATTGGCCACTCAATGTTCTCAGCCAAATCAGAATAAGCAAATGGAGTTGTTGAAACCGACATCGGATCAGATAACGGCTATACAAGATTTCCGCGAAAAGAATCGCGCATCGCAGTTTTTCAATCATTTGTCAGCTGTTAGCGAAAGTATTCCAGCCTTGGGATGGGTTTGTGTGGTAAGTAAAAATACATATATGTTTCATATTTTATTTGTTTATTTAAAAAAAACTAGTTATTTTCCAAATTATAGTATTTTAAGTAGTTATATTTTGCAGAGCTGTATACACGTTAGCGTGTTGCATGATTTTTAATATCCGTAGTAATATTTACTACGTTTCAGTAGAGATATACTGACACAATGTGGTAGGTATAATATTAATTTGCATATTATATTTTTCCAGTCACCTACACCTGGTCCTCACGTCAAAGAAATGAATGACGCTGGTCAATTCTATACTAACCGTGTATTAAAAGAATGGAAGGAAAAAGACGCAAAACACGTGGAATGGGCTCGTGCCTGGGTACAAACATTGACCGAATTACAACAATACATTAAGCAATATCATACCACTGGCTTAGTGTGGTCTGGAAAGGGTGCAGCTCCAGCAGTTGGTTCTGCTCCACCACCACCACCTATGGGTGGTTGTCCGCCTCCACCACCTCCACCAACATTCGATATGTCCAACATGAGTTTGGGCGAAGGACCAGACGATCGGAGTGCCCTGTTTGCAGAAATCAACCAAGGCGAGAATATAACTAAAAGTAATTTTATAGTTTCTCTCCAATAGAACAAATTCAATTATTGTATTTTTGTTTGTCCCTTTTGATGTAGGCCTTAAGAAAGTTACTGCCGACATGCAAACCCATAAGAATCCAACGTTGCGTAGCGGACCTGCTCCCTTCAAGACACCTACACAATTTGGTTCTGCTTCAGCTGCTCCTGTCGCCAAGGAGCCCGTATTTACACGAGACGGCAAAAAATGGCTAATTGAATATCAGAAAAATAATGCCGGTTTATTGGTAGAAAATGCTGAAATGAACAATGTTGTCTACATGTTCAGATGTGAAGGTTCCACTTTAACTGTAAAGGGCAAAGTTAACAATGTTGTTCTGGATTCCTGCAAGAAATGCTCGCTAGTCGTCGACTCTGTGGTGGCCTCCATTGAATTCGTCAACTGTCAGTCGGTGCAAATGCAAGTGTTAGGCAATGTACCCACTATCTCCATTGACAAAACTGATGGCTGTCAAATGTATTTGTCCAAGGATTCCATGCGAGTTGAAATAGTCAGCTCAAAGTCATCCGAAATGAATGTTATGTTGCCTGCAGATAGTGGAGATTATGTAAGTGTAGCATTACTCTCTACATTGTATATAATTAAAGTTTTAACGTATTCTGTTCGTTTTTCCTCAGACTGAACTGCCTTTGCCAGAGCAATTTAAGACGACCATTAGTGGCAAAACATTGAAGACTGTTTGCGTTGATAGTCTCGGTTAAATGCTGCATGTGTTTCGCTCGCTATAAATCATCGTATCATTCGTTTTCTATAAGGGATGGCCGACTTTGTTGCCGCCTGCCCACAAGAAGGATGCCAATAAATCAAAACCATTTGCTAAACATATAATCATAACATATAGGAAACATAAAAACAAAACAAAAAAATCACTTTTGATAACAACTCTTTTTAAATTATTTATTCTAAAATAAATCAACAAAAAGTTCTACACCACACACAATTTTGCCCGTTTTGTATTATCATCATTAAGTGATCCAGTAGTATTTAAAAATTATGCAATTTATTTAATTTGTTGTTTTTTACGTTTTATTTTTATTTATATTAAATTTTCTTTTTTTTTCTACTATAAATATTTTTTATTTTTCTGTTTTCACTAATATGTACCTTGTTATTTTGTATTCTGTTCCCTGTTTACTTTTAATTTTGGCCAATAAAAAAGCGTAACCGAGAACATTATTAAGGACATTTATGTATACCAATATACTGATTAAGCATATCTGGATTAAGCATATTTCGTGGCATTTTAAAAAACAAGTTCTATCAAATTTAGTTTTTCCTGTTGAAGTTTTTAGTATACATGCGTTTAAATTTTTCAAATCAAACAATAAATTGTTTCCCTTGTATTGTTAAAGATAATTCCCAAAACAAATATCAAGTAGATGAAGCAAATAATCAACGTTTGTGCATGTTAATGTATAAAAGCCAGCCAACGCACAGAGAGGTATTTTGCCAATCTGGGCGGCTAACATTCAATTTTTCAAAAGTCAATGTTTTTAATAATTACCGATTGTAGGGTAACGGGAATAGAATTATTAACTAGATTCCGTAATTTTTTTCATTCCTTTTTGCTTACATCCGTTTTCTACACGCTGTCCAAGTTTCTTGTTGCTGATTGTGCATTTACTATTTTGTTGCGTTCAAGTAAAGTAACAGTTTTAGCAGGCTGTGCGAAGGCGTGTGTTCAGTTTAAAAATTTAAATAAAATGGAAAATTGTAAAGCAGGTAAATATTATTTAATCCACTTAGCTAAATAAAATTATAATTTAAATTCCTACTAGTAAAGCAGCATTGAAAAATATGGTATTTTTGTTAATTTCAATGGGTACTAAAAGCGAAATCTGGTCAAAAAGTTATGCTCATCACCACATTGTTCAGATGGAAAAACAAAAATTTTCCGTTTATTGCGGTTTTGTGTTTTATAGCCATTTACATATTGCGGAAAAATATACCATAATTACTGCTGCTTTACAGTACCACTTTCGTTGCCATTCTGGGTATCCAATATTTATATGCATTTATACGTGGTAGGACTCTAAAATGCAACCCTGTGATGATATATAGGAAATAAACACTTGGAATCTTATCTTTTTTTATCAAAACCCCTTTTTTTTGTATAAAAACGGTCGTCAGAGCTAAAAAGTTGTATAAAAATTTAAACATTCGGTTTTGAAACAAAGAAGCCGCTGAGGTCAGAAATAAACACTTTCACCAATACCGTCAAAACTATGTGCGAAAGTTTTCAAGAGAGGCCTGCAATAGGGATGTTATAAATAGATTGCTGCTAACTTCCGATCCTTTGCTAATGGGCATTAGGTCGAAGCCAAACAAATTACCAACACCTTTCTCGAGGGACAGCCACGAAAATATGGCGGACATAATGAACGAAAATACATCATGCTCAAGCGATGACCATAATAATTAAGTTAGCTCTGAATAACAAGTTCCTTAAATTTTTAAAATATGTCTAAATACTTCTTTAAAGTGCACATAACTTTTGATTTTTTTTAAATCTTTATATTAAACATTACTTCAAATCTTCTTAAAATTCTGATATAAGTAGTTTTTTTTTGATAACTTAAAACCTTTTTTCCTAAATCTTTAACTCAATTACTACATACATATGAATTTTTTTTAACCAACAATAACAACAATTTTTGTATATTTTTTTATTATTGAATAAAAACCGGATTTGTTTGCTTTATTTCATATCTAGCATTGTTAACATGTAAAATTTGAGGTATTTTCTTCCAAATGCTGTAAAAGATCCCCTCTACCCACCAAATGTTAACAAATTATTATTTTTACGCCTCACTGAGTAATTTTTTAACATTCTGCTTCAAAAATTTACTTGAAATAATTTTGGCCGCCCAGATCGTTAAAATACCCCTCTGTGCAACGGGTAGAGTAGTTTTTAATTTGTTTTTTTGTTGTAGCAAATTTAAGAAAATGTGAGTCTCCGGGTGATTATGGTAGGCATTTGCAAGTTCAACTCGGGCACCTTTAAAAAATAAACTCAATTTTCAGCATAGACCTCTATAGATGAATTGTTAGACTTTACACTTGGAAACAATGCGCAAAATCAATCAGGAGTCGGATGATCGCATCCGTTTCGTATCGTAATCGGTATTTTGGAAATGAAATAAAGTTGAAAATTGCATTGAAACTTAAGAAATAGTTGTATGAATCAAATATATAGAGGAATAGGATTTCATCAATATTAGTTTTTTAGAAGTTACCATCAAATTGACCCTTTACAGTACTCGCAATTGAGATTACAAATTGGATACGGTAATTAGGTTCCAGGCTAACTAACCCTAGTGCGTTATTTACCAATGTATTCGTGACCATATAATTGGTCTTGTGAGCGGCTCGTATTTCGTTCTGAAAGTGATACTAAAGATTGTATCACTGCAATAGAAAATATAAATTTTTGGTAACATCATCAAATTGTACATTCGAAACGCCATTGTCTTAAATCAATGTTATATTTGAAATGCCAAATGATGCAACGATTTCAATAGAAAATTAATTTTTTTTAATTCGACATCTTTTGTAAATCAAAGCCTTTTTGGACAATTGAAGCAAATTACAATATGCATTAAATGAAGATCTTTAAAACAGATTTCTTCAGATATGATTTCTGAATTCGATTGGATAATACGAATATTTTTATCCAATAGGAAATACATTTTCTTTTCTGAGTATGGACTTATTGGAAAATGATCCACCCGCTTTACATCTGATGCGCAGCACGTTCGTAAATACAACATCTGACTACTTTGAAGGTGTTTTGATTTCCGAACAGGATGCTATCTGATCAAAAATTAATTCAAATTGTTATTTTGCATTTGATATTCTTAGATATGTATGTACATCTCTTTAAACAATGTTTTTAGAGTCCTCCAGATCTCACTATCATAAAACTATGAAACGAAAAATAATGAAATTATCGAGTTATATTTTAAAAAAATCTACATTTTATTTTTAAATCCATACAACCATACATGTACAATATACTTATATGTATGTAATACGATGTACATAATTGGTATAATTAACATAGATTGAGAATATTGTAAACGTAACATTAAAACTTGCACACCAAATGTCTTATAGAGATTTCCTCTTAAATCTTCTTATATTCAATTCTTTCGACTTTAACTTCATCTCCTATCAATTGATACACGTAAGTAACAACAGTGGAACTTTGTATGTCCATTAGCACAAACGACGGCACAACATTGGTGTCCAAGGGGTTGAAGGCCCCAGTCGCCGAGCCGGGATTAATGTAAAACTTATTACCATGTTCGTAGGCTTCAAATTTATACGTGTGTCCCGTTATGAGTATATCCACATCCAGTTGGCGCTGTACCAAAGCCAAAGCTTCGGGATCACCCCTTGGAACAACCTGATGGCCGTGACACAGTCCAATACGAAATTGGCCCACAGCTACAACTTTTTGTTCGGGATACGAGAGATTGTCATCGAAATCGCCACGAACAATGTGTACATCATTGGCCAATGTTTTGAGATAATCGTGTGACTCCTTGGTGCATAGATTACCAGTAACTAGAATGTGATGAATACGTCCGGGCACCAGTAGTTTCTTGAATTTCGCTGGCAAACTACTACAACGATGGGGTATGTGTAAATCACCCAACACTAATACCAACATTATGGCGAGGTTTAGGAATGTTGTTTATAATGTAAAGAATTTCCAAACACTCTAATCTTCTGCTCCTCGAAAGATACGCCCAATTTCTTTACAAAACAACAATTTTATTTGTGTAATCTCCAATTGTTTTTCTTCTTTTACCCAATGACGTTTTACAGCCAATGCCAGAATTGTAGTAGATTTGATGGCTGAACGAACTTGACAGTTAACAGTTGTTGATGATAAGGAAGTGTCAAAAAAGAAATAAATTAAAAATGGATAAACCCGCGGCAGAAGTAGAGGGTAAAAATTGATTATTTTTTATTACAATCAAATAAATTAAATTGCAAAATTTTGTTAAATTGTTTAGACCTTGGAGGTGTGAGTCTGTTGGTGATTGCGGTTGACACAAATCCTTCACAACGAATTGTGCGGCAGAATCCTGAAAACCTTTCACAATGTTTGGATGCCATTGTGGCCTTTGGCAATGCCCATTTGATGCAGAAGGCTCAAAACAAGTTGGCAGTATTATCATGTCATCATCATGCCACGTTAGTTGGAAACATAACTTTCAAATGAGGAGGCATATTGACTAAGTTGTGTTTGTTTTCTTGGTTTCCAGAGATTTCTTGTATCCCATGCCCGTGAAACAATTGGAAGTGCGTCAAGTCGATGGTCAATATGAAGTCTTCAGTTTGGTGGAGAAGACAGTCAAAGAGCGATTAAGTCACATCATAACAAATGCTCCGAAACTAAGCCAGCCCACTGAGAGTCTTTTGGCCGGAAGCATGTCCATGGCATTGTGTTATATCTCTAGGGTAAGGACCATAGAGTTTATTTCATCCAACTGTTTAAACTATTGAATGGTACCTTTACATTTAGTTGTGTACAGTATTTATTTGCTTAATTGTTCGATGTTTCCAAACCAGAACCGGCCAAATATTATATTTCTCCATTAAAATTTTCATGTCTTTCATTCGGTTTCTATCAGGATCCCTGAATGGATTGTTTTATGATTCTATTTACGATGTTGTATCATATTATCGGGTTTTTTTCAGATGCAACGTAATGCAGCCCCAGGAGTAAAAATACATTCGCGTATCCTGGTCTTAACGGGCAGTAATGAATGTGCCTCCCAATATATGACATATATGAATGTCTTTTTCACCGCCCAGAAACTTGGCATAGTCATTGATGTTTGCGCTTTAGATAAATCTTTAAGTTTGCTGCAGCAAGGATGCGACATAACTGGTGGACAGTATTTGAAATTGGCTCAGCTGGAAGGGTTGCTGCAATATCTTTTGTGGGTATTTTTGCCAGATCCCAAAACGAGACAGAAACTGGTACTGCCACCGCCCACAAAAGTCGATTACAGAGCCGCGTGTTTTTGTCATCGCGAGCTTATAGATATAGGCTACGTGTGCTCGGTGTGTTTGTCAAGTAAGTGCTTCTGGTAAATTTACAAAAAATACATTTAATTTTAGTGGACATTTATTTTTGTTTTAGTTTTCTGCAAATTTAGTCCAATCTGCACAACATGCCAGTAAGTATTCAACAACAACTGTTAATTAATCTATTTCAAGATGGCGAAGAAGTGACCGTGTTTGAAAGTACAAGTATTAACATTTCATTATAGGGTTATAAATACGTGTACCTATATAGATTCGTTGTACTTGCACTTAATACATGATCAACCAAGTAGACTGGTAGCACATTAACGATAGTCCAGTCAGGATTCCTAGGAATGGCTCTCACGACCATAATTTCAATTTTAGAAGTGGCAATTATCGTGCCATCATTGTAGTTTCATGATTTCCCTAATTATATATATAGTGTAGTCAGACGGTTCGATTTTACTTTTTTAAACAATTGATTTATCTTTATTTCAGCACGGTCTTCAAAGTTCCTGGACCACTTCCGCTCAAGCCCAAAAAGAAGAAAAAGGTGTAATAAAATTAAATTACTCAATTTCTTACTATAAAACATTTTATGTAGCTCTAGTTATCTTACAAAAATACATTGGCCCAAAATTTGCCGGTAAATATGGTATAACCATTTGACCATACTTTAAACCTTTTGGATATTCAAAATGATAGATGTCACTAAACAAGTAAATCAATTGGCTCAAATCTTTGATCACAAATGTTAAACCAAATTCACTAAATACTTTTTGTAAAGCCATATGAACTACACCATCGTTTTGCACTGGTGACAATGAGCAGGTGGAGTACATTAAACTACCACCGGGCTTTAACAGACGCAAGCAATTCGCCAATATACCTGCCTGCAATTCGGGAATTCTTAATCGTTCCTTAATGCGCGCAGGCTTGAAAATGTTATTATCGTTCGCCATCAATGAATGTCTATCGTTCGTGCATGGAACATCGACCAATACCTTATCATATGTACCATATTCGTCCAAATTTCGAGCATCGCATTGGTTTAATATCAACCGCTTATTCTCCCAACTTTCGTGAAAATCGAATAAATATTCTTTCATAACTTTTTGTACTCGGTTGACTCGAGATTCCATCACATCGTTACACGTCAATTGGTCAGGATACAGAGTCTGCAACATTAACAGTGACTTGCCACCTGGGGCAGAACAAGCATCAAGAACACGGTCGCCACATTTCACATCTAGTAAAAGTGGTGGCAATATGGAAGCACCATCCATCAGATAATGAGACAATACTCCTGCAAAAGGTAAGTCAATTGAAATTAATTTTTGCTCTCAATAAAACATTTTCATTACCTGTCACACATTTGCTTGGTGGACGAAACACGGCACAATTACCAATTTCATATGTGTACAGCGATAAGTTTTCGGGAAATGCGAACTGGGTTTCAGTCTCGAATTCTAGTGGAAAATCAGTAGTTGTCTGGTAATATTTGTAATGTTCTGACTCAGGAACCCAGTCCTCCATGCCTTTTATGCTAGTGGCTGGAATAAATTCATACATCGCCCCAGTACCATGTTGAGTATCAACAATACGTGAATGATCGATGCAAACGGAAGCCTGGCCCATACTCGTGTTGGTTTGTGTCTCGAAATGGGTGTCTTCTGTTGCATGTTTCTCTGAACTGCCGCTTGCGTTATATTCTAAATTGTCTGGTAATTCTGATGCTTCAATATTCCCTGGATATATCGATTGGATTTCTTTATCCTTTTGCTCTTTGGCTATAGCACTTATTTTTTCGCCCAATTGATAAACATTTTTTTCCGATCCCAATTGTTGTTCCGTGCCATCTGAACGTTCTTTGGCCAACTGGGTCAAAGCCTTGATATTTACTGCTCCTGTAGGGGAAATTTAAATTCTATGTACAAGACATTTCTAAGTTTTTTTTTTATTTGATTACCATCCAGCTCTAAGCGACTGCAAGTCTTCTCTGTGTCTCCGAAGTTATTGACCATGGCTACATACTTGTGCTCTGTCAACAGAGCGACCCTAATGTTTTTCCATCTTATCCCGAAAACAGAACCATAGAAATCATCAAAACTCTCCAGAGCTTTATCGGTATTTGTCTTCTTTCGCTGTTGAGTAGACCATCGTTGTTTCCCACTTTTCAATCGTTGCTGTATTGACCATATATTACGTGAGCGCAACATTTCGTTCCTATTTCAAAACGTTGATGCCTCAAATGCTTCACGTTGTGTTTGTTGTTCTGTCCGGCTGGATTGCATTTGTTTTGATTTTCACTACAGCTGTTAGAACATGTGGTCAAAATTGTAATAGACTTGAAGGAATTCTCTAAAAGAAATGCCAAAATATGAAACTATATGGTAGCGTCCATGTTAGAATTATTTATCGCGTAAACGCGTCAGCCAAGCTGATTTAGTTAACATAAACGCAAAATCTAACGCGAACGCCAAAGTCAAAAAATGGTAGTTTATATATCACTTCGTGCTTGCGTTTGTTTACGAATGCTGTCACTGACATATGCGGTGTAAAGAGTTGCCAAACTAAAATAAACAATTATAGATCAGAAAAAGTTATCTTGAGTGAAATGCTCAGAATCAAAAAGATTAAAAAATATAGCTCTATTTCAGTAGATCAACAGATTTTAAGATTGCTATTATATATAATACTGCAAATACCAACAATATTCACATAAAATGTGTAAAAAACCTATTTTATTTTGGGGTTCGATATCCAATAAATTTCCCCATCTATTTTAAATAACTTGTCTTTTCAAAAATACGTGCCATTTGGCGGTATGTATTGATTGTAATGTATTGGTTCTTTTGTTTATTATAATTATAATAGTTTTGAAACGCATTATTTATTTGAACGTTCCACTTCTAATTTTATTATTGTAAATAAGAATTTCAGTGCGTAATCAGTATAATTTTGAATTATTAAAAAAAAAAGTTTGAGCTCTATCCGTCGAATGCATTTCACCCAAAATGGGCAACTACTTACATATAAGCAATGAAATGCAAAATACTTCCATCTGCTTATCGTCGATAGACATTTTTCTTTAAATTTGAAATTTCTTCAACTAACGCGAAGATTTGTGGGTTTTATAAACTACCCATTAAATAACGTAACTCAACGCAGGTAGTCACCGAACAGCTGTAGCGTTTTATAAACTACCAAAACGACAAAAGTATAACGAAGTGACTGATTCACGACTTATAGAATACCACCCTTATAGTTTTTTCGTCTTTTCTGCGGTTAAGCTGTCAAGTTTTTTTTTGTTGGTTAATAAAATTCGGCTTATGTCTATTATAGCTTACTCTCCAAAAATTAAAAATTTTGTTGCGTCGGGTAGAACATGTTATTTTAAGCAAAGTAAATAAAATTACAAAATCAGGACAAATTAGTAGTTTTGGAGTTATGGGCCCCGAAATTTCGGATGTGTGAGAGGGTTATGGCGTTAAGATACTGTGTAAAGCTATTGATACATCACTTTTTCTATAAAACAAGCCAAAATAAACTAAAAAATTATCCAGCATTTTCGAAAACTCGCGTAGTTATCAAGTTATCGGATGTTGAAATTTTGAAAAATTATCGAATATTTTTTTTTCAAAATTGGAACATCCGATAACTTGATAACTAAGCGAGGATATAATGTGAAGAAGGATGAAGTAATATGCGAATTGTTAAAACTTGATTTTAAATTTTACTTTATTAGCACTTATGACTTTTAAAATAACTTCATATGCAATTAATAAGTTTTGATTTTAACGAGCATTACAATTTTCTTACGTTCAAATTCTGGCATAAATAAAAACACTATCAATTAGCCCAGAGACCAAGATTTATTTATTCAGGTTGTAGCAGCAGCTGTTGATGAAATTAAAGTGCTTAATATGTCAAAGTCAAATGATGTAAACTACTTACTTAAGTCATAATTACACTATCTGAGTTCTCACCTGAGTCGCACAACTGAAACGGGGTCTGGTAATGTAAAATTCTTTATATTAACTTCACCTGTCTGTATGCATGCCGGGGAAACTTTGGATTGATTTTTAACCCAATCCAATCGAGCTGAAACTTCGGAGGCAAACTAATGGCGACGACAAAAATTAACTATCAAAATATGGGCGGGATTGGACAAAGGGGCGTGGTATCTCCCATAAAAAATTGGGTATGTTGGTTAGGTGTACATATTCTAAGATCTGCTGCTAATATGGGCGGGATTGGACAAAGGGGCGTGGTCATATATAAAGAATTTATAGTCAAAAACTATGTTTTTTACGGGTTGGGTTTTTTTTAACTTGTTTTCCATCTGAGATTTGGTTATCAAGTCTTTGATGTTGCCGGACTCATCGTTTGTAGTTAGTTTTTGAATTCGGGTTTTTATTTTTATATTTGGTACGACAATACAACCCATAGACGAATATAGTATACCCACATTTATTATCTCAATATATTACACGTCAAAGGTATGGTTGCAAGTAAACATTGGATGGTGGAAAACATGGGTTCAATAATACCAGATAGAGGCAATAGTAAATAACGTCCAATAAAGGAACAACAACCGCATTTCGTGTTTTTGTGGCAAACTAGTTGTGTTAAATACAATACAAATGTATACCAACGACAAAAGTTAACAAAACAGTGCAAAATTTAAGTGAACATATTTTGTAACTCCACCTGGTGTAAGTTAATTTTAAATTTAATTTCTCTCATTTCCACAAACCTACGACGAAGAGTGTGAAATGAAACGTCAGATGAGAGAATAAATGTATCTATACCTATATTAGTCTATGGTTTAGTCTATTCAACAACCAATGCATGATTACTTTTTTCGTAGAAAATATAACAAATATAATAATAAGCGAGAACATTAGCTCTGTTGGAGTACTTTCCCAGTAAAAATTTGCAAGAATCTACTTTTGAGAGCGAAACAACAATTTTACTCTCTTTATGAAAATTTGCAAATAAAGTTTCGCGAACGACTTCCAGTAATAATTTGCAATGAAACAGCTGATGCCACATACATACATTCTGGCGTGTATTTCCATACCTTTGCTACTGCCACAGTTGTCCAATAATGACGTCGCCGGTTCACCAGAATTTCCTGAATGCCACTGCACATTATTGTTTTCCATTTTGTTTCTACATTTCACAAATATATTGAATAAAATATTAAACAAAATAATTTGTACTTACCTCTGTCGTTGTTAATTTATTTTTGTGTTTTGTTTCTTTACATAAAACAGCTGATTTCAAACAGCTGTTCTATCTTGCAATTTTATGTTGGCTAAAATTTCTCCAACCAAAATTTGCAAAATCTCTAACATCGAACTGTCAAAATTTTCGCTCTCTGGCTCTCATTTACTGGACTTTTGGAGTAAACGAACAGAGTTCAGTAAAAATTTGTAAAAATTTGCACAAATTGTCGAGTACTCGAACAGAGCTATAGTAATTAGTAAAAATTATTACTATAAGTCTGTTCGCGTACTGGATAATTTGTGCAAATTTGTACAAATTATTACTATTTCGTACTTGATAGTAGCTTTGCCTGTTTACTTTTCCAGCAAGATTTATCCAGTAACTTTTAGCAGAGAGTAAAAAAAATTTTACCAAAAAAGTAAACAGACAACATTTTGTGAAATATTGCAAGAAAACAGCAACAAGTGTAAACAATTGAAATGACAAAGGAAATAAGAATTTACGTCTGCACTTGCATTACGGTCGCACTGTATGTATGGACGTTTCTAGCATAAAAACAAATGTTTTTATATTCTAATTTACAATTGACGTTAAAAAACAATACAATTTTAAACACTTACCTCTGCCATTGTTAAATTTCAACTTTATTCTTCTTTTTCACACAAAAATATTGCAATCAAAATGTAAATAAAAAACAGCTGATCGAACTTGCAAAATCTTGATAGAAGAAATTCCTCCAGTAACATTTTGCAAGTTCTCTATCATCCAACTGTCAAAAAATTCTCTCTTTGGCTCTCTCGTTGCAAAAGTTTTGCAGTAAACAGACAACATTAGGTCCATAGAGTAAATATGGGTAGAGAAAATCTTTCACTCACCAAATTTCTGACATTTGTCCTCGTGTGATGTATACGTTTGATGTTGAAAAGAATTGCTTTACTAATACCAGATAGATGCAATGGTTCAAAACAACGAACAAAATAACAACAACGGCATTTCGTTTTGTGTGTTAAAATTAATGTGTTAAATACAACACAAATGTATGCTAACAATAACAGTCAATAAAAAAGTTTAAAACACATTTAAATTTCACAGTTTTTCACCAAAATGGCATGAAAAATTAAAGCAAGAAGTTATTGTAATTCCACCTGGTGTATATCACTTTTCGTCAAACATCTCTCTATCACACCGACCGCATCACGAAGAGTGTGAAATGAAACGTCAGATGAGAGAATAAGTTTATCTAGGTATGTATTAGTCTATGATTAGGTCTGTCTGCGTACACATATTTTGCATCATTTTATGCAAAATGTTGCAAAATGTTGTCTGCGTACTCCAAATCTCTTGCAGCGAGAGAGCGAAAAAGAGAATTTTTTGACAGTTGGAAGTTAGAGAACTTGCAAAATGTTGCTGGAGAAATTTCTTCTTGCAAGATTTTGCAACTAGTTTGAACAGCTGTTTTTGTTTACTGTTTGAATGAAATAATTTTTGTGAAATGAAAATAAAAATTGAAATTTAACAATGGCAGAGGTAAGTAGTTAGAATTGTGTTGATTTTTAACGTTTATAATAAATTATAATAAACAAAACATTTTACTTCATGCTTGAAACGTGCAAATATACAGTGCGACCGTGCGACACATTTGCTAAAATTCTTTTGCTTTGCTATTTTAATTGTTTACACACCGATCAGCTGTTTTCTTGCAAGATTTCACTGGATGCTGTCTGCGTACT
Organism: Phaonia tiefii; assembly: GCA_963931995.1. NCBI lineage: Eukaryota > Metazoa > Arthropoda > Insecta > Diptera > Muscidae > Phaonia > Phaonia tiefii. Next base: position 338,139,530 of record OZ008368.1, read on the forward strand.
TATTGATATATTTTCAACCGAGAGAGTAAAATTGTTCTTACTCTCCCAAAAAAAGTTACTGAGTATTTGCTACTGGAAAAGTACGCAGAAAGACCTATTTTGTACAATATTGTACAATATTGCAGTAAACAGACAGACCTATTATCGGCAAAATAGAAATAAATATACCAAAAATATAAGTAGCATAAACATTATCGGAAAAATGGAAATTAAATAAATATGTATTTTAGTGTTATTTACAAATATAAAGAGAATAAAAATAGAGTTTTTCGTAAAAATTGCTATTATTTTTGCACTGCCCTCATCACCTTTCGTTTTGACGTTTGGCAAGAAAATAAAATTTCTTCAACTTGTTTGAGAATGTAAGGGCAAAATTGAAGTTGATGTCAACTTGAAGTCCCTCAACTTATCCATAGGTCTAAGGGCGCCTTGAGACATCTGTATGGGCAGACAACCATATTTTAGAACATTATATACATAGCTGTACGCGTGGAATATTTTTCTCTAGGGAGGATCCGACACCGGCTTTGTTTCTTCGCCATTGTAATTTTGTGTTTTAAAACTTTCTTCGGTTGGGCTTAGGGTTTTTATCCAACACCGGCATCACTGCTTCGGCATAGTCTTTTGTGCAATAAAGCCGTCTTAGTAGGCGGCCTTTGGTCAGGCTTAGGCATTGTTTACTCTGGGGAGGGTTTAAAGCAAGGGGTACCGATGAGACAGCTGATCAAGTTAGTACTTGGAGAACTTATAGAGAAAATGCTTTCAAAGAAGAAACGGTGATAGGTGACTTCGTTGAGAGGTACGATTTTCATACTTTTGCAGCAACGTGTCAAGCCAAAAATACAAAACACATCAACTGGGAGTAAATTTTGCCAATAAAATCTATTAAAAAAAGGGATATTCAGTGAAAAAATCAAAATGTAGTGAAGTTTTAGAATAAAATTATTTGTGTAGATCCCAATTAAGTTCTTGCGAAATTTTCGTAAGAAATTTTGTCATTAATGCTCGGTATTCAGTTTTTATGTATAGAAAATAACGAAAATTTCATGAACCGAAAATTTCATTCACATTTCATTTTCTTGGTACTTGGTAATTTCGTAGGGAAAATCAAGTACAGGGTTGTTACGCCAAGTTATTTCGTTCGAAAACAATTGTTTCAGACCGGAATTTTGACATTTCGATTATGTTAGTAAACAAATGTAATACCACACGCATTAAAAAATTGTTGTTTAGGTTTGTTCGATCGTCTCATCGTGGTTCCTACGATTTGGATCACCTTCTAACCACGAAATGTCAACTTCGGCAAATATTCTTTGAATGTAATTGTTCTTTTTACTTTTTTGAAGATACACAACTTCGGTGGGATAAATGTTTTTCTTTTCCGAACTGCGCCCACATACATACGTCAGTTTCCTCGCCAAAAGTTTTTTTTGCCAAATCAAATGAAGAAAATAAATTATCGGCCGTTATATTTTGAACTTTCAAGCCTTCAGTCATGTCTAACAAGACGCGCTCTGCTTGGCTTTTCTCAGGCTGTTCATTTCGTGCTTTTCCGAAATATGGTTGTATCTTCCATTCATAACCTGTCTTAGAGTCAACGAAAATGTTAACCTATATCTGGCAGGTTTTGATGGCATATATTGTCGAAAAGCTATTCGACCTCTGAAAGCCACCAGTTGTTTATCAATAGTCACATTTTCGTGGCAGTTGTAAAACTTTGAAAGGACTTCCCAACTAAACTTAAACTTATTAGTAAACTTATTGCTACTTCGCATTTGTCTTCGACTGATAGCATCATCGAAGCGGAGCGCGCGTGTTATGATGTGAAAAGTGTCTTCAGACAAATTGATCGGAAAATAGGACGACCAAAATATCAAAGCAAATTTTTCACGTCTTCATTTTTCCGCTTCCACAAAAAAAAATATTTCCCAACTATTTTTCTAAAGCAAAATATCGAAATATGTTTATTTACCGACACACTCCAGCAGTCAGCAGCGATATACGCACGCAAGTGGCTGTATCTAAGTATATCTTTCCATTTACCATCGAGTTTGACTCTGCCATACATGTTGGTTTTTTCTCTAATGATGGAGGAAAAAATAGCAATAACGTAGACATATGGATATGCCAAATCGAGTTGATCCTAGTTGTATGGAAACAATATTCTCAGCAGGAGTTCCAATGGGACTGGGTAACGAAGTTGCACACCACTGCATTTTATTTTTTACAACAGATAACGGATTTGTAGTGCCGCCGGCAGTAACATCTTCACTTTCTGATTCAGAATGACTTATCTCGGAATTCTTGTAGTCGATATTGTCATTTATAATGCTCGATATTGAAATATCTGAGTCACTTGCTTTTAATATTTCAGCAATATCATTCGAGTTCAAATTACTCTAGTTTTTCATTTTATAAACGAAACAAACACGACACACACTCAACGCATACTGAACTGAAGCTAATACGAACAAATATGAAATAGTATGACTGCGTAATGAAATGGATTTGGGCGAATTACAAAAATATGAGACAGCTGATCAAGTAAGTACTTGGAGAATTTATAGAAAAGATGCTTTCAAAGAAGAAACGGTGATAGGTGACTGGGTTGAGTTGTACGAATTTCATACTTTTGCAGGCGCGTTTCAAACCAAAAGTACAAAACAGATCAACTGCGAGTAAATTTTGCCATTTAAATCGATTAAAAAAAGTGATATTCAGTGAAAAAAAATTAAACTGTAATGAATTGTTCTAGTAAAATTACTTGTTAGATCCCAAGTAACACACAAATTGTTAAATTAAAGCATTCTCTCATTCTCTATATGTTTTCCAAGTCTTCCACGGACTTTTTCGAACATAAAACAGCTGTTGCAAACTCTTGTTAATATTACTCGGTGGATGTTAACGCCTGATTTAACTGCATAATAAAATTAAAATAGGGGAATCACAAGAATAATTTTGAGTTTTAAACAGCTTTGCCGTTGGCTTTTAATGTTTAGTCAAACAATCTTCAAACATTTCAATCAAATCATATGATACCCAGAATAAACAATCCCCAAGTTTGATCGAAAATATCGCAATCCAATCCAAATCGCAAAAATAACAAATTTTTATGGGTTTCTCACAGAGTGTTCCAATTTGCATGAAATATTTTTTTAAAAAAATCGACAAAATATGAAAATCGCTATAATAAAAAAATGGCTATATCTCGGAAATGGTGCGTCCAATCGCAAAAATAATAAATTTTGTACCTCCTTTTGTATCCAATTAAAAAATTATTGTTTTTACTTTTTTTTCTATAAAATTCATAATGGGTTACAGTATCACCAAATGGTTGTGACAGCCATCAAATTCAAGTACGCAATTAGTTGAGCATACCAATATATTACTTGGTACAACCGAATTAGTTTTTTAATTTTTCGTTCATCCAACTAATAGAATATTCACCACTACACCAACCTGAAATATCCTTTCTAGCCAATATCTTTTCAATGGTCTTTGTCTCTCTTGGAAGATTTCGTCAAGCAAATAATCTTAAAAATTCCTTTAATACTGTATAAGTTACAGGTCTTCAAAACACGAACAGCACCAAAGTGGTCCACATTGACACCCTGTAATAATAGGGTGTCTCTAAATGCAATATCCTAAAAGCCGGACTCCTCCTCTACACACCTCTAGTACATCCTTAAACGATCGGACAAATAGTTTACAAGTTCTGATAATATTAACACTTTTTTCTTTACTTTTGGGCAATTTTGTCTTTTTGTGAGAGCATTTTTGGTTTACTCTCATTTTACCCAACTTTGCCCAAAAAGTAAAGAAACAAACCTCTTACGGTACTAATGTAACCTTCTGTAAGGCCCAATGTTTGACTGGTTATTTAAATTGATAATCAGTTGATTTTGAGTTATGTTTGATCTGATTTTAAATACGAAAAGAGTTTTTCAGTGATTTGTCAAATAATTTTACTACCATCTGGCAACAGTGGAAAATGCTACGAAAAATAACCGGTATTCATACATTTATCGGCTAATCGTTACAATGCATCAAGCTGATGCCATTTGCAAAAGAAAAGTGAAGTCATAAAATACAAAATATTTAATGAAATTTGAAGTATTTCAGCAGAAATGAAGTTCCAACCGCACTTAGAGTTAAATGATACATTTTTATTCTTATTTCAACAAGGATGGTGATTATAATTGTTCACATTAACAATTAAAGAAGCTTAGTGTTTGTTCTTCTTGTTGTTTTCTGTTAAAATCATATGGTAACTTGATCATAGTTTAAATGCCAAACTTTGGCTGTTTAAACAGCAATCAACTATTAACATAAAAAATTAATTCAGAGTTTAGTTTACTTTTATTGACCATTTTACAACCTCATGTCAGACGTCTTACACATATTAATTAAACAAACAAATTAAATATATTTCAACATATTCTTCCAACTGGCTCCATCCTTCGCCTTTTCTCGCCAGTTGGTAACACCAAGGATACGAAGGAATTCTTCTGCCTGGTCTTTCCAGCGGAGTCTTGGTCGTCCTCTTTTCCTGCTTCCATCGGGTACGTTATCGAAAACCTTTCGCGCTGGGTCATCTTCATTCATTCTGATAACATGGCCCAGCCAACGCAATTGGCCTAATTACATTCGTCTAGTTATGTCCACGTCAGAATATAGATTATATAGCTCTGCGTTCCAGCGGCGTCGGTACTCGCCGTTTTCTCTAACTGGACCATATATTTTTCGGACAATTTTTCTCTCGATAACTCCCAGGTGTTTTTCATCCGCTTGCGATATGACCCAATTTTCGTAGCCATATGTCGAGACAGGTAAAATGAGAGTCTGATATAGCTGGACTTTGTCCGTAGAGAGAGGGCTTTGTTCCTAAACTGCTTGCTGAGCCCAAAATAGCATGTATTTGCAAGCACAATTCTCCTATCTATCTCCAGGCTGACGTTATTGTCCTTGTTCACTGCGGATCCAAGGTACACAAATTCATCTACCACTTCAAAATTAAATCGGTTGTCAACGTTCAAGTGCGGACCAAGTCGAGAGGTTTCTCTAGTCGTTGACACCATCAATTTTGTCTTGCCCTCATTAACAGAAAGACCAACCTTCGCTGATTCCTTTTCGATTCTTGAGAATGCTGCAGTAACCTCTCGCAAATTTCGCCCAATGTTGTCTATGTCGTCAGCATACGCCAGCAACATATGGCTTTTCATGTTAATGGTCTTGTTCGTATTTTCTGCAGCCTTTCTCATTATTATCTCCATTAAGATGTTGAAGAGATTGCCTTGTCTAAGTCCTCGCTTGGTACAGAATGGTTCAGTGAGGTCTTTCCCCACTTTCACTGCTGATTTGGTGTTGGGCAGCGTCATTCTACAGATTCGGATTAGTTTTTCCGGAATACCAAGTTCAGACATAGTTTCGTACAGTTTCCCCGTATGGGGCAAACTATCTTCCATTAGCATTACCTCCTGATCTTCAGTGGAAGAATCTGAGTGGAGTTGTGCTGAAAACTGGTATCTCCACATTTTGAGCACACACTGCTTCTTAGTCACCCGTCCTTGCAGGAAGGCAGCCCATTATTAGACTCGTTTTTCAATCTTCTCACCCTCTGGAAACACTTTCGGGATTCACCATTCATCCTGCACATTTCGGTTTTTCCACTCTCTGCTCTCACTGCCTTTTTCCCCACCTAAATAAAAAATTCAGAGTTTAAATCATGTTTAGTCGTTGATCAAAATTCCTACCCTGCTCCGAATGCAGTTCTAAAGGGACACCAAAACGACTTATCCAGTTGTTCACGATAGATTTGCTTATTGTTTTCGCTTCTTTATTTGGAATAGCGTACACCTCGAGCCATTTACTGAAGTAGTCCATAACGACTAGGGCATATTGGATCCCAGAGCTACTTGTTGGATATGGACCAGTCACACTCATGGATATTCGCTCGAAGGGATCACTTGGGCTCTCCTGATTTCTCTGTCCGCAGCTCCTCCGCGTTGGTCCTTTAGTTGTCAAGCACTGTGTGCAGCCTGCAATCCACTCGGATACAGCTTTTTGACGGCCAACCCAATAGAAACGTTCACTTAGTTTCTCCATAGTTTTACCTTTACCGAGGTGCCTACCACTCGGACCATTATGAGATTCTGCAATTATCTCTTTCACTTTCAAGGCAGGTACCACAATTAGATTTTTCTCCGTTTTACCATCTTCACTTTCCCATACACGGTATAGACAGCCATCTAGCAATCTCAGGCTATTCCAAACGGGGCTTTCTGAAGCGATTTCATTCCGCGTTAATTGTCTATCCTCTTCCTTTGCCAAAATAATTTTTGCCAATACAGGATCACTCCTATGTGCCGTGAACCACTCGTCGTTCGATTCAATTCGCAGGGATTGGACGTCAATAATTTGCTCTTTTATCTCAGCATTAGAATCCTGCGTACGCTCGATTAGCTTCCGAAGGTGGATCCAAAAATGGAAGATTGGCGGATACATAAACGCACAATTTTGCTGTCACAAACAAGGCGACGATGTGTCTTTTTTGGTATCCCTTTCGGATCCTAAAACGGACATTTCATCCGCCAACAGTCTGTTTTTTATTCCCTTTGGACACGTTTCCAGACTTCAATGTCAAGTGGGAAGATATAAAGAGTGTGCATGTGTGTTTCAGTTCCACCAAATTCTCGTCGAAAGGCACTGGGCTGACGACAGTTTTGATTACAGGGGGTATCGATGAAACAGCTGTTCGACTTCCTAGCTGCAAATTTGATACAGGATAGCATTTGAAGGAGAATGAGCGAAAGGCGAATTGATAAAGTTGATTTTAAATTTAGTTTTATTGGTACTTATGACTTTTAAATTAATTTTATATGAAAAAAATTTTGTATTGATTTGACGAACGGAACAATTTTCTTTAATTTGTATTTGTATTACGTTCAAATTCTGGCAGAAAAAACTGGCATAAAATCGACAATATAAGAACCGCGAACTGTATTTCGACATCGACGTATTTCGCTGGATAGCTCATGTTAGTAGAATAAATCTAAACGAAAAAGCGCTAATGATATTCGAAGGCTTCGAGTACGCCTTCGAAGAAAAGAGTCACCAAGATTTCGGTGGAAAGACTAGGTTAAAGGGAGATTTTGGTGTTACCAACTGGCAGAAAGAAACAATATATCGAGCCGGTTGCAGATATATTTTAACTCGTATGTAACGCCCCTGACCCTCTTGAGTTGTCAGTGGCCCTCTAAGTAAGTAAGTAAGTAACAATGACAATGCTTTCTGTGGTTCCATTCATTAAAGTAACGGAAATGAAACTTGTATACTTGTTAAAAATGCCAGCACTGATCCTACTTCCGACTGTTTACATGTTTTTGTTTACTAACAGAACATAAGTACCGTTAACTCATAAGGAGTGCGTACCAAAAAATAATGCATACTTTTAGGCTTAAAACTTTTTGTATCCAAAACATTTAGATGGCATTGATATGTTGACATCTGTCACTGCCATCAAAAACCACGTGCTTAATATAACGTAAATCGTTCCTTTAGTTTTTTTTTAAATTTTCATCGAAAATGAATGACGTCCATATAAAACAATTGCTATAATGGCAAGGGTGTCCCCTTTCTAGAGTTATAAAACAATATAAGGAACTTCTGACGATCGATAGAAAATCTGTTTGTGTACGAAAAAGGGCTTTTTCAGACGTCAGGAAGGCAAAGAAAATATTAGACAGAACAAAAGTTGCTCAGAAGACCAATTGCTTGGAGTCTTTGGTAAGAAAATTGAAAAAGGGGCAGGTCTCAAAACTTACAAAGTTCAAAAAGTGCCCGATAGAAATGCCAAAAAAAAATCGGAAGCAATAGTGCGAGCTAAAAATTTACAAAGAGATTTCATCCCAAATTATGGATGATGAAACCTACGTGCTGTCCGACTTTTTACAACTATCTGGCCAGGAGTTTTATATTGCAGATTGTAGACGAAATGATGCAGAAGAGTACAGAGTAAAAAAAAACAAAATTTTCGTCTAAATTGTTGGTGTGGCCAGTCGCCAGTTTTTTTAAAGGCGAAATCCCCGAATCGTTATTTTTAATCCCCGAAAATCCCCAAAAAAAATTTAAAATCCCCGGAAAATCCCCTTAGTTTTAAAGGAAGTTCGAGAAAGTTCTAAGTTTTAATATAAAAATTTATTTAGAATTCAGTTTAACAAAACGAAAACTTAAATATTGAAAAATGTAAACATAATAAATTATTATATTATTATTAAATTATAAATATTATATTATTAATATTTTAATAATAATTAGTTATAACAAAAAGATTCTGACAAATGAGATCTGGATTTTGATCTGGACATTATTGGTTAAAGTCATTAAGGCTTAGTATATCAAATACTTAAGTCTCATAATCTTTAGATTCATCTAGTTCATTATTTGTTTTGTACATAGTTTTAGTATTTATCGTTATTTCTTCTCCACTGCTTCTATTCTTTTCAGCAACGCCAAATATCAAAAATGTTTGTTACTGGTTTTATTGTTGTCATCACGTACAGCCTTGCCAGTAAAACATTTTGATATTTTCTGGGACTGACAAGTGCATAGAGTAAATCTTACTATAGAGAATATTTGACTCTTCTGACGTTTCCTTTCACACTCTTCGTGATGCGGTCGGTGTGATAGAGAGATGTTTGACGAAAAGTGGCATACACCAGGTGGAATTACAATAACTTTTGACTTTAATTTTTCATGTCGTTTTGGTGAAAAACTGTGAAATTTAAATGTGTTTTAAACTTTTTTATTGACTGTTATTGTTAGCATACATTTGTGTTGTATTTAACACAATAATTTTAACACACAAAACGAAATGCCGTTGTTGTTATTTTGTTCGTTGTTTTGAACCATTGCCTCTATCTGGTATTATTAAAGCAATTCTTTTCAACATCCAACGTAAATATCACACCAGGCCAAATGTCATAAATTTGCTGAGAGAACTGTTAAGTCTAGTATAGTAATTAGTCTATGGACAAGTGTATGCAATTCTTTTTGCTGACGACATTTAGTAATAACGATTTGCAAGTGTTTACTGGCAACGCAAAAAAACAGTATAGACTTGCCACAGTATAGACTTTCTTCCTTTTGTTTTTGCAATCACACATACCCAAAACCAAATATTATTTGTGTGTGTATGCTTGCTTCGATTTAGGTAGTGCCAGATCAAAACTTTCAAACAATGATACAAAAGAAGCGCTTTTAATAAATATATCTTCAATTTTCATCCCCAAAAAATCCCCGGATCCCCATACCATAAAAACAATCCCCTGTTTTGAAAAAAATCCCCAATTTGGGGATAAATCCCCTAAACTGGCAAGCCATTTGCAGTTATGAACAAAAGAGCAACTCACTCGTTACAACTGGCACGTTAAATACTGAAGTGTATATCAAGGAATGCCCACAAAAACGACTTCTTCCATTTTTAAGAAAGCAGAGAGAGTACAGATGCAGAAGAGTACAGAATAAAATACAAAGTTTTCGAATAAATTGTTAGTGTGGCAAGCCATTTGCACTTGTGAACAAAAGAGCAGCTCATTCGTTACAACTGGCACGATAAATACTGAAGTGAACGTCAAGGAATGTCTACAAAAGCGACTTCTTCCATTTTTATGAAAGCACGAAGATTCTACATTCTTTTGGCCCGACCTCGCATCCTGCCATTACATCAAACGAGCTATTGACTGGTACCAAAACAATAATGTAGTGCTTGTACCAAAGGAGGAAAATCGTCGAACCTAACTGTTCAGAACTCCGTCCGATCGAAAGATACTGGGCCTTAGTTAAGCGGCATTTAAAGTCTTCAGAAAGTCTTTAGTTTTTAGAAAAGAGTGGGCTACAATCGCTAATATAATACCAGAGAGTACAATTAAACCCCTAATGGAAGGCATCCCACAAAAATAAAAAAAAATATAAATAGAAACTAAATATTTGTAAGCCAGTGTAAAAAGTGAATTTGTACTTAATTTTTGTTAATAAATAAATACTTGTGTACAAATTAATCCATGCATCTTGATTGTTTACTAAAAATGTGGGCACCATTTATTTCGTACGCACTCCTTAAGAAATTTTAACCTTTAATAACAATTCAGATTGACTCCTCTATAATAATTATGGGAATAATTGACTTCAGGCTGAGTTCGTACTGAGGGATTTTCGATCGATAGTTTGTATATACTATACGATTCATGGTCTTACCCAAAAGTAAAGGGTTTTCCAATTTGAGTAATGTGATTTCTAAGTGACGTTTCGGCCATTTGTAGTATGTCATGATCTGTAATTTTTTTTCATTGTATTCAGTAATGTTTACAATTTCATCGTGGAGAGATATACGCAAGAACAATGTTTAAAAATTATTCAATTTTTTTTGTCAAAATAACAGTTCTCCAATTGTAACTTTTCGTGCGCTTTTGCCATTTTATGGTCGTAATAATCGTCCACCTGTTCTCGCTATTCGTCGAATTATTGCAAATTATGAGGAGTGTACATTTTCTTTACGTAATGTTCAAGTGACAATAAGACAAAGAACCGCTCGAAGTAATGAAAATATTGCTGCCGTTCAGGCAAGTGTTGCTGAAGACCGCAATTCTTCGAAACGAAGCTGGTAACACCGTCAATGGTAACACTGTCAATGGAGTGTGGTATAGATCGATGATAACCAACTTTTTATGGGCGAAATTGGAAGAAGTTGATGTTGACAACATTCTGATTTCAGCAAGACGGGGCTACGTGCCACACAGCACATGCATTTATTATTTCAAGACATTGTGACATTGAATGGCCTCCAAGAAGATGTGATTTAACACCATTAGACAATTTCTTGTGGGGTTATTTGAAGTCATTGGTCTTTAGCAATAAACCAGACTCTCTTCAAGCTTTCCAAGTAAATATTGAACGTGCTATTCATGACATACGATTTGATTTAGTGGAAAATTGCTCGAAAATTGGGTTTATCGAATTCGTTCCTGCAAAAGAAGACATGGAGGCCATTTGAAATACGTTTTATTCAGAACTTAGTTGTATCGATTGTACTTGATATTAAAAGAAAAATATTTGTATGTCCTTAACAATTATTGTGTTTTGTTTTTAATAGAAATCATATCACTCAAATTGGAAAACCCTTTACTAATTCAGGCACAGTGAGTCGGCATCTGATGATGAACTTGTCACGGAGTTCGAAACTAGTCACGTCAGCGAGTGTGCTTTCCTGAATTATCTATTATTCCAACGAAAACCAAGCATTTTCCACTTAGAAAAATGTATCAGACCTTGAAAACTTGTAGTATGAACCATAGATAAAGTAAACTAATAGATGAAGTACAAGTGTTGGGAAAATTTTAGTGTAATGGGTAATTTTCTAGATGTCGTTGAAAGCAATAAATGGGATTTTTTTGTTCCCAGGAAAAAAAGTCAATAAATATGACAATAAAATACTAAAATTTCATATCAAAAAGAAAAATTATTTTCAACAAAAGTATCAAGAATAAAAGAATAGAACACGTTACTTAATGTAGAATATCTGATGACCAACGAATTGCAAAGCCATGTCACCACCGTGTATGTCCAAATAAATTGGGTCTTTCTCCGGTTCAGCTACCATTCCTTGTTGAGGGTCCACAGACACTCTAACGGTTTTGGCGACCACAGAAGTTGCTATAGTTTTTGCGACCACAGAAGTTGCTATAGTTTTTTGGCGGGGAAGTTTTTACATTAAAAAGGTATCCCAACACCAGCCTCATGGCTTTGAAATAGTTTTTTATATAAGAAACAAATGCTATTACATAAAATCTCATAAATTTTGTCACATTTTCCATTGTTTAAATTACTTTCACAAAAATTTCCCACAATTTTGAATAAACGTCAATGAGAATTATGGGGAAACTTCAGTGAAAGTGACAGTAGTCCAGGACAGTTGACAATGGTCGCGCTATATCTATTATTTCCTTTATCTATGGTATGAACTTCTCATACAATAATATTCAAAACTAACGAAAATAAGGTAATTTCTAAAAATTCAGAGAGCGATATATTGCTCCTACTGTTTCCGATCGCCTATGTGCTGATGGTGGGTTTTCATCCATATATTTAAGTAAAGTAAATTAAATATTAAATTAAACACCGGCTTGAGTACACTACTTTTTAAACTTAAGCATATAAATATATATTTTATAAAAATAATACAGGATCAAATACATTTTAGTTTAGGTAAGTACAACGGCGGCAGGGTTATATCTTTAAGAGGTAGTCTTGCGCATGCTCTACAAGTTGCTACGTAAAAAAATCATTAAATCAAAGAAAGAAATTTAAACATTTACAGACATTCCATACAATAGTATTTATTCACTTAACTAATATTAAAATTAAATCAAAGTTTTCTTAAATCCAACTTCCTTGGTCTTAGGACCCATTTTTATTGTTGATACTTTTCAATGGAGTAATCTCGTCACTTAAACCTTGTTCCGTATCTTTTTTCTGTTGCGTTTTGTTCCATGGCTGCTCTTCGCCAGAACCAAAGATAACGAATACAATAAATTCGATGGTAAATAGCACGATAGTTACGAAGAAGATGATACGCCAGGCTTCAATATTTTGCTATAATTGTGGAAAAAGAATAGGTAAATTATGTGGCGTTCCAACAAAGAGACAAATTCACATTACTACTCGTAGTACTTACATTTCCTTTGGTAATATAACCCACAAACAGTGGTACTATAATTCCGGGTAATGTAGCTACCGTGTTAGTTAAAGCCACCAAAGTACCAGCATAATTTGGAGCAATGTCAATATGATTCGATAGGAAACCGGAGAACATGCCGCCCATGGCAATAATACCAATGGCCATGACAATTACAGCTGCCGTATGTTTGCATCCAATGTAACACAAAACAAAAAGACAAATGGCCGGAATAATGGTACAAATGCTGGTGGCAGATTTTCGGGCAATCGTGGTAGTGATTAAATCTGGAAATTTAGGATAATTGTTAATAAAATTTCGTTATGTAAACAGAAATCAAAATATAATCAATAATCTATCTGAACTCTATTCTTAATTCTCAATTCTAGAGAATAGAATCCTATGGCTTTGCAAGATAAAGTTATCCCCAGTCAGCTGTGAACAAAGTTTCCTCAGTAGAACCTGGTTGAAGTCAATCATATGTTTTTACATTTAATACTGAATGTTATTGTAGTTATTCCTAGGCTAATTGTTCTATACAAAAAATGTTGCACAACCAAATTTTTCTCAGCTACGAGTATTTGAAGACAAAACTTTATTTAGTTAAATTATTATTTTTTATTTTATTATTCCAGCTCAAAACCATTCTACTTATATATCTCTATTGATCATAAACCCTGCAGTTTCACAAGTAGTGGCTGGCAACATTTCATCGACTACATCGCCATTGATTTTTCATTGACTACATCGCCGATTACATTGGTACTCAGTGGTAATCTGTAAGGTAGTGTCTCCAGAGATTTTCTATTGTTTTTCTTAACCTGTGGACGAAATGTTACCGATAAATGCGTCGACGAAATGTTACCGATAAATGCGTCGACGAAATGTTACCGATGAAGTAATCGACGAACAGTAAGGCATTACCAAAGCGGACATCGCCTTGTTAAATTCGCCGCTCAAAAGCATTGCTGGTAGTTTAGCGAGTAGTCGACGAAAGGTTTGTGGTAGTCGATGAACTCATCAGCGTAGAGTCGATTACCAATACTGCAGGGAAGTTTATTAGCTGTTATCCGTGAACGTAGTGTTGGTTTCTACCAACGATGCAAATCAAAAAGTAGTCACTTTCCGATTCCATCCTAGTGTTAGCCTCGCTTCTCTGCTCCTAACTTCATAAAAACATCCATTGATCATAAAATATAGTTTTAAAACCGAAGTTTTGTAAAATGCATCCTCATGTTTTCTGGCATAAATTCTATTTAGAATTAATTCGCGAATCCGTCATGCATTGAATTGGCAAAATTTTGAATTAATTAATTTCACAAAAAAAAAAAACGATTTGATTGAAATTTGAATCAATTCATATGTATTTGCCAAAAATAAATTGCAATTCGTATCCTATTGACATGTATTTGCAAAATGAATTGCAATTCATTTCCAATTGAATTGAATTTGCAAAATGAATTGCAATTCATTTCCAATTCCAATGAATTTGGCATTCATTCACAAAACAACGAATTGAATAAAATTTGTATGTATTTGCCAAAAATTAATTGCAATTCGTTTCCAATGCAATTCATTTCCGATTCAAATGAATTTGGCATTCATGCATTGAATTGGCAAAATTTTGAATATTATTTTTTGCCAATATATATATTTTTTGCCAATAATATATTTATTTGCCAAAAATGAATTGCAATTAGTATCTAATTGAAATGTATTTGCCAAAAGAATTGGAATTCCTTTCCAATTCAAATGAATTTGGCACACACTAATTTTAAATGAATCATTTTAAATGGAAAAATTAATTTGCAATTCCTATCCACTTCATTTACATTGATTTTGAAAAAAGATTAACCACCATTTCCAATTGAAATTTGAAAAATATCAATTTAAATTTGAAAATTATATTTGAAATACATCAATTGAAATTTAAAAAACATCAATTGAAATTTGAAAGACAATAATTTAAATTTGAGAGACAGACATCAATTGAAATTTAAAACACATCAATTGCAATTTAAAACACATCAATTGAAATTTAAAACACATCAATTGAAATTTAAAACACATCAATTGAAATTTGAAACACTTGAAATTCAAAAATTATTAACCTATTTTAGGTATTAGATTTTTAAATTTCAATTGGTGTATTCTAAATTTGACTTGATGTGTTTTAAATTTCAATTGATGTCTTTTAAATTTCAATTTATGTGTTTCAAATTTCAATTGATGTATTTTAAATTTCAATTGATGTATTCCAAATTTCAATTGACGTTTTTTAAATTTCAATTGATGTTTGTTAAATTTCAATTGATGTGCTTCAAATTTAATTGATGTATTTTAAATTTCAATTAATGTTTTTCAAATTTAAATTGATATATTTCAAATTTCATATAGAATTTTCAAATTTCAATTGATGTATTTCAAATACCATTTCTAAATTTCAATTGATTTTTTTCAAATTTCAATTGGAAATCGTGTAGTGTAAGTAAATCTAGAGTAAGCATCACTCTAGATTTGTTATCCAACTCATTTTTTATATCAAAAACATCAAGCACTACTCTCGTTTTGCAATTCATGTTTTTAATTGATTGTAATTAATTTAAAATCAATTCAACTCAAATGAATTGCAATTCTTCTTGCCAAATTAATTTGAATTGAAAATGAATTGCAATTCGTTTTTGGCAAATTCATTTGAATTGATTAAAATTTCATTCAATTCTTTTTTTTTTGGTGAAAATAATTAATTCAAAATTTAGATAATTCGTAATGAATTGAAATCGAAAAAGGATGTTTCATTTACAGCTCTGCCGCGTAAATATTTCAGAGCTAGCCACAGATCTCCATCAGCTTTTTTTTAGAATAGTATGCAATTGACAATTTCCCACTATTGCTTGCTATATTTTTCGAACACTTGCATAGTGGGAAATATTCAATTACAATGAGTTTTCGTTTGCATTTAGTTCAATGTATATTTCAATGGAATCATTCCAAATAACCGCTGATGAAGATCTGTGGCCAGATCTGAAATAGCAATACGGTTTGCCAGGAATCATGACGATGCATTTTGCAAAACTTTTTTTAAAAACTATTACTAGAGATGTAATTGAGCTTGAACAATAAAATATAAAGACAAAATAAATAAAAATCATCGCGGATGAATTTAAATTATTAAAACAATTGTCATAGTTTGGTGGCAGAAATCTAGAACATATCCCAGTGGAAAAATATATTAGTCCGGAACTAGTTGTTTCATACCACAGAATTACTTTTTCTTCATACAATCAAATGTAGAAATTGATATTGTGAAGTCATTGGGTTGGGAATCCTCTTACTTACACCTACTATTACTTTGGAACTTGTTGTTGACCGGTTAAAAACATAGTGGTTGCGGGACTGAATGAACTAGTTACATACCGGAGACTACAATATTGTTCACGTACGTACTATAGGGTGATGTTTTGTTCAAACGAAGAACGCTTATAAAGAGTGTCTCAGTACGATTGCACAATTTAAATTTAGTCAAATTTTTTTGTGTGCAAGTGACAGCTCTGAAATTTATCAGCTGTCACATATGTTTATTCCGATTATTAAAAATGTAGCGCTTTATGAAAGCACAACGTGTTATAATTGTGAAAACTTATTACAGATATTTGAAAAGTCATGCTGAGACCGGTCGCAAACTTCGAAGAATTTTCAATCGAGAAAGTGCACCTAATGTGTCAACCATTCGAGGAGTGGTCAACAAATTTTAAGAACTGGGTCGGTTATTGATAGTCAAACTCCTGTGCGTCAACGTACCGGTCGGTCTCTTGAAATCATTGGTGCTGTAAACGAGAGTGTCGCCGAAATCAAAAATATGGCATCGTTCTCAACAACTTCAAATTTCACGAAGCACAACGCAGTGAATTTTGACATAAGACCACCACCTTCATGCGTACAAAATTCAGCTTACTCAGGAGCTCAAACCAGCAGACCATGAAAAGCGCTGGCAATTCGTTCAATGGGTAATGGAGCAAAGTGAAGTCAATGCCAATTTTCCAAAAAAATCATCTTCTTCGATGAAGCGTATTTCTATCTGAATGACTTCGTGAATACACAAAATTGTCGAATTTGGGGTTCAGAAAATCCCAATGCAATCCATGGGAAATAAACGCATCCACAACGAGCAACTGTCTGGTGCGAATTTTGGTCACGCGGCGTGATTGGGCCTTACTTTTTTGAAGATGAAGCCGAAATTGCAGTGACTGTGAATGGCATTCGTTACAGGAACATGATGACGGAGTTGTTGTGGCCTCAACTGGACGGCATGGATCTGGACGACATGTGGTTTCAGCAAAACGGCGCCACCTGCCACACCGCGCATGAAACATTGCAGCAACGATTTCCAGAACAAATTATCTCAAGAAATTCTAAAGTCAACTGTCTACCAAGATCATGCGATTTAACGCCGTGCGATTTCTCTCTTTTGGGTTTTGTGAAATCTCGGTTTTATGCTAATAAACCAGAAACAATTCCTAAGCGCAAATCCGAGATCCAACACATCATCGGTGAAATACATCCACATCTCTGTGAAAAAGTCATGGAAAATTTCACGAAAAGAGCCTGTCATCAGAGCCGTGGGGGTCATTTGACGGATATTTTATTTCATACTTAATCCGAACATGTCTTCTCTACAATCTAATAAAAAAATCACAACTATCTCAAAAAATACGTGTCTTTATTTTAAAATGAAAAAGTGCACTCTTCCTGAGACACCCTTTATATCATTAAGTTTTATTATCAACATTCGTGCTCTGTGAAAAATGTGTTTCGCAAGATGCGTTCATTTTATGGTCTTCAGTGACGAGGCTCATTTTTGGCTCAATGGGTACTTTAATAAACAGAATTGCCGAATTTGGTCCGAAGAGCAGCCAGAGGCTGTACTTCCAATGCACCTTCAAAAATGAGGTGTTTTGTGCTGTTTATGGGCCGGTGGCATCATTGGACCATACTTTTTCAAAGACGACGATTCTTCGAAACGTTACAGCCAATAGAGCAAGGTACCACCGTTCGATGATCACGCACTTCTTTTGTCCAAAATAGAAGAATTGGACTTGGTTGGCATGTAGTTTCAATTGAACGGTGCCACGCCACATGTCACACTGCACGGGATACCATGAACCAATTGAGATACGAGTTTACCGAGCAATTAATCTCAGGTTGTCGGGGCTGGCAATTGACGGCCTCGTTCGTGCGATTTGACCCAACTAGAATATTTTTTGAGGCAAAACGGCGAGGTCACCGTCTTTAGGGGCAATCCAAAATCGATTGCCGCCTTGGAAGACAACATTACACGTGTCTGGTGATAACCGGCCGAAATGTTGGAAAAAGTGTGCCTTAATTGGACTTTCAGAATGGACCACGTGAAGCGCAGCCGTGGGCAACATTTGCATGAAATAATAAGATGCAAATAAATATTTCATTCGTTTGTACACTGTTGGTGTGTTTTCTTCAATTTTCAAAAACAAAATTGCAAAAAATCGCCCATTAGTACCACATCAGAAGTTGTTGAAACTACGCGGATGGATCAATACATCCGTGACTTTTCGAACTTCCCTCGTAGTTATATGAAATGCAACACTGCTCCCATCAAGTACCACCTGTTAATAGACAACTGTCAAATTTTGAGCAAGTTCCGTCATTTACTTTGCGTTTAACAGCTGTTCAAAATATACAACCTCGTGCACTTTTTTAAAAATGAAAAAAAATTAATTTCGAGTTCTCATTAAACATTAATTTTTGCGAAAAAAACCGTCAATCAAACCAATGAAAAGCTTGATAAATACTCCGGGGACTCTTCACCATCGATTTCAATGGTAAAAAAGTAGTTTACTGACTTGACGCTGTACGTTCTGGACGGTCAATTGAGGTCAATACACCTGAAAATTTCGAAAAAATTCACAATATGGTGTTGGCCGATCGAAGAGTAAAATTGCGTGAGATTGTTGATGCCATACGCATTTCATATAGCAGCGTTGTTTCGATTTTCAATTATCAGTTGGGTTTAAGAAAGCTGTGTGCAAGATGGGTGCCGCGTTTGCTCTCAATTGACCATAAACGCACGGGTGCACACGTGTGCAGTCTCAATGGCAAAATTCCATGAATTGGGCTACGCATTGGTACCTCATACGCCATATTCTCCGGATTTAGCCCCCAGTGACTATTTCCTATTTCCAAACCTAAAGAAATGGCTCGGTGGAAAGAGATTTAGCTCCAACGATGAAATTATTGATCAAACAAATGCCTATTTTTTGGACCTTGAAAAATCCTATTTTTTGGAAGGGATACAAAAATTGGAGAAACGTTGGACTAAGTGTGTGTATTGAGCTAAAAGGATATTATGTTGAAAAGTATTTTTTTTTTGGAAAAAAAAACTGTGTTTCATCCAAAAAGACACGAACTTATTGATCCGCCCTCGTAGTTCCATTATTTTGATATGAGATATAGTTTCAATATAGTTTAAATATTATATTATTAAATTTGAAAATCATGTTTGATAGCACTTACATCAACTGAAATGTAAAATTCGTCACTTGAAATTTAAAAATTATTAACCGATTTTATGTATTAGATTTTTAAATTTCAATTGGTGTATTTTAAATTTGAATTGATGTGTTTTAAATTTCAATTGATGTCTTTCAAATTTCAATTGATGTTTTCCAAATTTCAATTGATGTGTTTTAAATTTCACTTGATGTCTTTTAAATTTCAATTGATGTTTTTCAAATTTCAATTGATGTATTTCAAATTTCAATTGATGTATTTCAAATTTCAAATATAATTTTTAAATTTCAATTGATTTTTTTCAAATTTCAATTGGAAATGGGTAGACTATGCTCAAGTGTCATAGCAACTAGTCCCAATTTTACAAAATATTTCACAAAATAGTAGCATTGATTAACTACACAAACATGATTAACTACATAACAGTGATTAGTAAAAATTAATAAAAATATGAATTTATTATATATTATTGTACTTACTTTTCGCTTTAAGGGTATCCAAAGTTTTACCCAATATAATACTGAAGACTAACATGGGGAAATAGGGCAAAGCACTTGCAACTGCATTACTGGAGACATTGAAGGCCAAGACTTGTTTCATGTAGAACGGAATTTCTATAAGGAACATGTACCATCCCCAATTGTTACAGCAGTGGGCAATTAATATAGCCCAAAATGGCACCGATGTAAATACTTGCTTCCACGGCACAGGAGGATGTTCCTCTTTTGATTTTCCTTCCTCCTGTTGATCATTGCCCAACGATGATGCTATCATTAGTCTCTCTTCCAGACTGATAAACCTTTGTTTGTTGGGATTATCTTGGGCAAGAATTACCCACAGGATCATCCACAAACAACTCAGGCCACCCATGACATAGAAGACAGATTCCCAACCATATTGAGCTGATAACACACCAGCCATTAGAATGGACATGGCTGTGCCAAATGAAGTTCCCACATAAATGATGGTGGACATGACGGAACGTTCATTGGGTGGTGCCCAGGCAGCAATCATGCAATGCATGGCTGGGAAAGTGGCGCCACCACCAACACCCTCCAACACGCGCATTACAATAAGACCCACAAAATGTAATTTGGTCAAGACGGGAGTTAGAAGGGTGCAAACGACATTAATAGCCACAGAGAATAACATGACCCATTTGGCAGAGAAGTTCTCAGCTACTCGAGCACCGGGAATTTGGGACACTAAATAACCCCAAAAGTAGCAACTCAATAACGTGCCCTGCAGGGGTTCACTCCAATTAAAGGGACCATCCTAAAAATATAAGAAGACAAGGATTTGGTGTAAAAAACAAACATATGTATAAAATCATAAGTATAGGCCTTAAAATAGTGGAATAACTTAAGGTCATTCAAAATTCTAAGACCTTTGTAACGTTGAAGTGTAATCAAAATTTTGGTCTCACCTCTATTACTGTAGTTGTATTTGCATCTCCTCCACCTGGTGCTGTACACACTTCAAAATCTTGCGTTGCATTCACCTCAGATTGTTGGGCTCCATGCGAGCCATGACCTACGGCCGTGTGGTTTAACATTGCCACCATAGACACACTGAGATTCACCTTGAGGCCGTATATAATTGCCATACCTATCGAGCCTAAAAGGGCCAAAACATAACGAGCTGGGAGGCATTCTGAAACAAGCAATAGAAACATAATACATATTTTAGTAATTAAGTGTTTTGTGACGAGTGGTAGAGATTCATTCATGTTAAATGATGGTTGAGATAACGTTACCCAGCTAATGCCCTTTCATTAACATTATATGACTCTGGCAGACTCAAGAGCCCTTACAAAAGAGGTTTGACATCCATTTAACCTTTGCTATAAAATGCATGTGTCAAAAGATGAGCAGGGTTTTGGGGAAAGCGACATTTTGCTAACACTGTGTAATACTGGGTTTATTTAATTGTGTTCAATACTGTTACAGCTGTGTAGTCTTTTTTTAATCTAAAAATTTTGTTTCATAATGTATTTGGGCCGATTTAAAAAGGAGCGTCTGATATACACATGTACTAACCAAATCAAGCTCATGTCCCAAATGTGAGTTTTAGATTAAACCAGGCATTGCAAACGCACGCTCGCAGCTCGCTGACTCGCCACGAGGCTCAAAACGAGGAGTACAAAAACGAACCTACTCGTTAGTCGTGAGATGTAAGTTCCAAAATACACGACTCGTGAGCGCGTGCGTAAAAGAAAACTAAAAATTCACGCGAGCGAGCTGCGCTCGTTTATTCATATGCATTCCCGCACGCTCCTTTTCGTCTTAAAGGAGTAAAATTAGCGACTCAGGAGCAGCTTGTGTACCGCACGCGAGACGTAAAAGCTATTATATAGAGGTAGGGAAAAATGAATCCAATATATGAATATGAACGGTGTTCTTGTTATTAGCATAATTTGTACAAAATATATTTACATGTCATTAACAAAAAGTACATAGCATACTCACGAAGTACATAAAATCTTGCAGAAGGTACAAAAATGTATATAAATTGTACAAAATGATATACACCCCCATCCCCATGGGTGAGGGTATAAAGAGCACTAATTGCACAAAACGTATATAATGGGTAGTAAAAAAGTACATAAAGTGTAAGGTAAAATACATTAAGTGTACCAAATAGTACATATACGGACACCACTACGTGATAAAATACCAAAAACAGAAAACACCCCTGTCTCTAAGTTTTGCCCAAAGTCCTCCAGGTTTTTTTTATGGGCCCCCAAAGAAGTGGGGCCTCGGTGTGATTTTTGCAAAAAGTGATCATTTTCTCAAGCTCATATCTAGCAAACCGTTCGGAATTTTGATTTACCCTCTGAGGCAAAGTTGTAGCTCTTGTCATAAAGAACAAAAATTGTAAACATATAAATCCGCTCCATTTGTTATCCGCTCTGGTTGAGTTGGGTATCATTGAGCAGACCTTTGAAAACGCTATAAATCTGTATATAAATATGTTAATTTTTATTAACTCATTGAGGCAAATTAAAACAAAAATGTTTTTTAACCTCACTATTTTTAATAAAAATCTGGTTTTCTCAAAAAATAGCCCTAGTAAACTATTTTCTTCCTAGTAAAATACAACACTTCAAGCTAGTTTTTAAGGTATAATACTCCGCATTAACCCTTCTAAGACCGGAGATAGTGAGGTTTTTCTAACAAAAGTACTCTCTGGGAGCCAAAATTTCGCTTAAAAAGAATTGAAGTGTATGTATGCTATTTGTTTATGACATCCTCCATTCATTATAGTTCCATTAATGCGAATAGGCAGTGAATTAATTAATTTATGAAATTAATTTTTGCCAAATTTGGTCCACTTCACGTGGACGTGGAATCATCTCTAAGGATGATTAATGAATTAAAAGTGCGCCCATTTTTATTACGTATTCCCCAAACGTTTTCCACAGGATGTAAGTGTGAACATTGTGGTGGCCAATCTAAAACTGCAATATTTCTATCGTCAAAAAACTGTTTTATTATTCTCGCCGGGTTAGAGGTTTACGCCGATTGTTTCTGCTTCGGCGGCGGCTGTTATTTGGAAATTGACCCGGCTGCTGCTGTGCAGAGTTCCATTCTTAGTAAATTTGACCTGCTGTTATAGTTGTAATGTGTACTACTCGTATAACCTGTTAGGGAATGTGACTGGCTGTTGGTGTTGTAGCCTGGCCGTTGGTATGCAAAATTCAAATTTTTGTTCAACTCCATAAGTTTTTTCTTGGAAAATTAAGCTGACTGTTATTAGGAAATATTCTGATTGTAGTTGTGTGTAGTTTATTGTTTGTAGTATTTTGCATGTTGTGCACGCAAAGAAAAAACTCGTTCCTCCCAAATGAAATCTCAGATAACTGAAGTTCGTTTGGTGAAAAAAACGTTTGCGAGAAACGAAAAACGGTTTCGCCAACAGCAACCGAATTGTAGTTGATCTCAACTAAAAAAAACGTTTGCGAGAACTGAAAAACGTTTGCAGTAAACGAGTTATGAAAAATTAAAGCTGAAAAACGTTTGTCAGAAACGAAAAACGGTTCCACCAACTGCTCTTTCGGTTAAAGCAACCGAGTTGTAATTAAAACTTTTAATTTATGGCTTCCATAAGCTCTTTTTTGTTTAAATTTCTAACTTTTATGATTTTGGTAAAGTTTGTTTCAAAAAAAAGTTGTTTGTTTTAAAAAAGTTGAAATTTTTGTCTATTTTTCACTGCATACCTACACGTCTGTCTCGCTTTGCATTCAAATAACAACTACAAGTGCAGCAAACTACAACCCCTCAATTGCGTGTGGTTGCAACGTGTGTTGTAAATATGGCGACGGCGTTGCAAATAACTCTAGTAGGGAAGCATTGTCTTGCTGAAATACAAAATTGTTTCCAAAATTTGTTTGAGCAAAGTCTATTAAAACATTCTCTAATAATTCCATATAGTTCTCCGCATTCATTTTATGTGTTATACAGAAAATCGGACAACACTATCTATAACTGAAAGCAACCCAAGTCATCAAGGATCCACCTATAATATTTCGAGACACTCTAATTTGATGTTTTGGATTCTAGATCGCAAATTTTTAAAATTAAAATTTTCGTTTAATATTTGGTTGATTTGATTTTAGAATATCCTTTTATTATTCCAACTTATTTTAATTTTGAAATTTAAAATTGTAACTCTTTACCATATAATTATCTATATATATAAAAGAATAACGTTACTGACTAACTGACTCAACATCGCCCAGCTCTAACCGCTGAAGCTAGGAACTTCCAATTTGGCATGGAGGACCATCCTCTAGCGCTGACGTCCGCTAAGACGGGATTTTGGGAAATTCCTACGGGGAGGGGCAAAAAGCCGAAAAGTCTCTCCCATGGCGGCCTGCCCAAACACCTTTGGCTAAAACGCTGAAATTTTCAATATTTGTTAATTCGGATATGCCATTACTCCCTGGTATGGTACTATTTGCAGTTTAGCTCAGAAACTTGGTAAATTAGCGAGTAAATGGGGGGCGGAAAGTTTAAAAAGTTCATAAAACTACCGATAACGAAGTATCGGGCTTTTCAGCTAGTTTTATATAACGTGGTTCTGAGAATGAATCCCCATCTTTGCACGCTTTTACCCTATACCATATAATTATTTCCGTACCTGTATTAATAACCCTATATACGTTTTATGAGCCCATGTAAGTTTTAATCATATCCATCAAAAAATCTATTTTTAAAATTTAATTTTAAATTTAAATTTGCCCCCTTTGAAGAATGTGTCCCACGCCAACGGATTTGATGTCTGTCGATATACGAACGTTATACTTAATTAGCATTGCATTGTCTCGAATCAGTATTCAATCATTTGTTAATTCATTGCTGACGAGGCAATTACGATAACTCTAATTGATAAAAATTTCCAAACACAAATAGTTCAAAATCATACAAAAATGTTGTTGGTGTAATAATTTCTATAAAATAATTCTTAAATGACACCATAAAGTACGGCAGATTCTTATTGGAGTGGAAACATATCAGAAGTTTCAAAACAAATTTAAAATTCACACATAATGGTGTTGAAATTTATATTAAAGATGTTACAAATAAATAGCTTAACCGTAGTCCTTATACCCGGATACAGGTGTGACCAGTATGTATCTCCTATTAATATACCTCCTAAGCGGCTTAAGAATTTTTGCTGAAACTCAGGATCTAGGAAGATGGTGCAAATCTGCGATGATTGACACCTCAACTACTACAAGAACGTATACCCAAGAACAGAGTACTTTGTGTAATGTTAATGCAAATTTATGAACATAGTCAAAGAATGAATGCTTTTGTTTATGTTTTATGTTATGGTTATGTTTATTTATCTTTTTATTTTTATATTGTAATGATAATAACGTTAATATTATAATAATTATTTATTATAACTTAAATTATATAAATTTTTTCCCCTTATTGCAAATTTCGCACACAAGCGAATTGCTTGAATGCTGCAAACATATTGGCCGTTTATATAAAGAGCACAAGTTACGGGTGCGTCTTCTGCGTTCCTCGCGAATATAACACATGTTGCAGCTTCCAACCTGGGGTTTATTTCCCCGCACATCAGCTGCTGCAGACGTTGATGGTAAAACGTCAGCTCTTTCTTGTAAAGCCTTACTTATAAATCGCGCTATTCCAAGTTTCATGTTGAAGTTGCGCATTTCCTGAACATTAACTGACCCCTCTTCAATGACCGGCATACAAAGTTCCTTGGCGAGCCGGCGAAGAAAGCGTTTACTCCTCAACTTACTGTATGTTGTGTTAGTATTATTTTCAAAATATATGATGTACGCTGCCAATGCCGTCAAATCACTCATATTTATAAAATAGACATACAGGTCAACGCTTCGTCTGTCTTTGGTATATTCTCCAAATAATTGGTCCATAACGTCCACTCGTCCTTTTGGTCCATTATAAAATTCAATGATTTCTGGGTTGCCGCTGGTGCTGATGGCATCGTCATCATGCTTTGATGATAATATAACAACTGCCTTGCTTTTGAGGATATGGAAATGTTGGGCATAAAACCGAAGACTGCCGACTCCACGGGGCGATCTTTATGTGCCAACATTTCTTTGGGTATAAACGACTTATTTTTTTGCACAGTTCCAACCGCTGTTAAATTCTTCGACCATAAGTTTTGAAACAAATTGAGGTTTATAAAAAAATTGTCCATTATTATATTACGTCCGCGTCCACGAAAGCGGCTTACCAAATCCTTAACAACGAGTTCACCCTGATTACTTTCCCGTTCAGTAACAGCTTATATACCGGTATATAAAGGGGTTTTCAATAAGAGCGCTACAAAAGTTTTTTTAAATAAAACAAAACCGGTTTTAGATACCAATAAAATTCTTTATTCCTGTGAAAGTACGTTCGATGCCCTTATGTATGGAACTCGATTTCTTTTGCATGGCCACCACGGGCACGCTTGCAGAATTCCAGACGCTGAACCCAATTTTCGACGGTTTTCAAGCATAAATCGGCCGATACTGCTGCAATTTCACGTTCGATATTCGTACGAAGTTTGTCGCTGGCTTGTTGGCATAGACCATAGACTTGACGTAGCCTGACAGGAAATAATCTAACGGCGTCAAATCGCACGACCGAGGCGGCCAATCGAGATAACACGTTCACCAAACTTGGTTTCCAATAAATTGATTGTGGCATTCGCTGTGTGGCTTGTGGCGCCGTCCTGTTGGGACCACATGT
Organism: Phaonia tiefii; assembly: GCA_963931995.1. Lineage (NCBI taxonomy): Eukaryota > Metazoa > Arthropoda > Insecta > Diptera > Muscidae > Phaonia > Phaonia tiefii. The sequence continues at coordinate 338,166,047 of OZ008368.1, forward strand.
CCTCCTAGTCCATATTATCCAATTGGGGCCAAAAATATTCGGTTATCATTGAACGGTAGCGATTCGCATTCACAGTAATGTACCGGTCTTGATCATCACGGAAGAAGTACGGCCCAATGATGCCGCCGGCCCATAAACCGCACCAAACCGTAATTTTTTCGGGATGCAATGATGACTCATGTATTACGTGTGGATTGCTGTCTGACCAATAGCGCATATTTTGCTTACTGACGAAGCCATTCAGCCAGAAATGAGCCTCATCGCTGAAGATGATTTTCCGATGAAAATCCGAATCATTTTCAAGTTGTTGCTCAGCCCAATTCACGAACATACGACGCTTATGGTGGTCAAGCGGCTTCAGTTCTTGCGACAATTTGATCTTGTAAGGATGTAGGCCAAGATCTTTTCGCCAAATTCGCCACAACCACGTCACAGAGATGCCCAACGCTTGAGAACGACGTGTGAGAGACACATTTGGGCTTTCTTGAACTGAAGCCTCAGCGGCAGCAATATTCTCGACACTATGGCAACTTCTTTGTCTCACTAACACGGGAACATTTTGTACTGTGCCTGTGGATTCAAATTTTTCCACTAGACGCTCAATTGTTGATCTGGTAGGACGATTATGACGACCATAAATTGGACGTAGCGCTCTTAAAGTTGAGGCCACTGACTCGTTGTTGGCTCGTATATCTTTCCATGATGAAATGGCAAACCTTACTGAAGAGAAATGTCAAAAAAAATAAAACATATGGCGTCGTTTGCTGTCCCTATCGATTTACTTTTGTAGCGTCTCTGTTGAAAAACCCGTTATTTGCCCGTGAAGTGGGTAAGAGTTTTTGGCATCACATATCCACCACAGTTTGATACTATACTTTGCCGGTTTAGATGGAATGTATTGCGTGAAACGGGTACGGCTAAGATAGGGAAACAACTGCTACGGTTTGTACAAATGTTAGAATAGAACAAATGTAAATGGGTGAAAATAAAAAATGTTGCACTTTTTGATTCTCAAACTCGGCAATTTCAAATATGGTTTTTTAAGTTATTTTTCTAAACTAAACTCTCATTCTCATGAACGCCGATGTCTCTTTGTTGGCATGGTTGTGTATGTGTGTGTGCGTCTCTAGGCACCGGCTGCCACAATACCGAATCATAGGGACGGAGTTTACGCGGACGGAGTTTACAAACTGTCACATTTTTATATGTAATTAGCAAACGATTTGCCCAAAAATAATAAAAAAAATAGGGAAATTTTAGAGAATTCTATTACACATTTGTTTAAAAAAAGAGCAATTACGTATCGTCAATTTGTGTCGCTAGGAAAACGCGGACGGAGTTTACATTTTTTTTAACCTCAACTGATATTTCATATTTAAACGAGCACAGTTCTTTGAGAGTGTTCAAAATTGACTTTCTAAAGTTTGTGAATAATTATGTGGTATTTTAGCATTTACCTAGTATAGTTGAACAGGATCGACGAAGCTTTTTTATTTCAAACTTGAAGCAAACTTTAGGAGCACAATATTTAGTCTAAATCAAGGGACAATGGTAAATTTTTTTTGTCGTTGTTAAACGTTTCTCAATTGTTTCAATTTTCCGGGAATGTGAAGATTTTGAGTTACTTTATGGGATAGGGTTGTTGGTTTGTTTGAAAATAACGTAATATTAATGGAAAAACTTAGTGAAAAACCATGCCTATACCGGGTGACAGCGGACGGAGTTTACATTTTACATGTTTAAAAGCAATTTACTTTCAAAAATGGTCACCGTTGGGTTTGCGAATGTATGGAAATGCTTGATAATTTATATGAAACAGAAAATAAAATATCATATTATAGATTTTTCATTTACGTATAAAATTATATAGCTGTGACCGTTGAGTGCAACATTGTTTATTTTCACCCAAATATGTATGTTTTTGTCAGAGTTGCAACTCAATAAAAAATTTTGAATTTTTAGGATGTTGACAAAATAGATTGTTGACGTTATCCCGATCACGTTGTATTCTTGTGACCACTTAAAATGTTCGTAAATATATTCGGCTACAAAATCGCATTAAAAAACTTAATGTTTCTTCGAAAATATAAAGAAAAACGGAAAAGGTGACCGGTCATAACGCCCAACGGTCATAAGGCCCAAATTTTTTTTTGGGGCTTATGACTGTTCCGAGGGCGGGCATAACACCCAAATTGGTTTTAGGCCTTATGACCGCTCCGAGGGTGGTCATAACGCCCAACAGATGAAAAGACACAAAGCCCAAAGTTCTTGGACTTCTCCTACAGTACTTGTTATATGGGCCTTGTACAAACGGTCATAACGCCCAAATTTTTTTTGGGGCCTTATGACCGCATTTCGGATGGCCGTATGGCCCAAAACCAAATTAGGCGTTATGGCCACCCTAAGGGCGGACATAAGACCCAAAAAATATTTTGGGCCTTATGACCGTTGGGCGTTATGACCGGTCACCAACGGAAAAAATTGATACTGGCCACACCTGTACTTAGGTATACGTTCTCGTAGTAAAAGTTGGGTATAAGGACTAGGGTTAAACTGAAGATAAATGATATTTATAGTAAATAAGCAATCAGCTCTAGAAGTTCTTTTAGATCAAAATTTGAGTTTATAAGTAAGAAGTTGGATTTGAAATAGAAATATATTAGACAAGTAATTTTTCTATTTATATTTTTCAAATTATAATGCTCAACAAACTTGCGAATTCTTCAAAATAACTATACTACAATATAAATAAACAAATTACAGCAGTTACATAAAGGGTTTTCATCAGTAATTTTCAGTACTTAATACATTCGTATATCTACCTATGAGTATCTTTAGTACTTATTCATACTTCTTTCATTCTTGTGTATACCCATATACCGACAAGCCATACCGCCACTTAACTCTACTTAACTTATTATATTAGAACATGTATCTATTATAATCGTGGAAATCTGAGCGAAATATCTAAAATCAATCCAATCACTCGTAATCTAAAGATTTGTAGATTTCGTGGCCAAACCATCTGTTTTTCCATACACAAATCAGCAGTTCGGGTAAATGAAATCTAGAGAATCGTGATTTCGAAATCAGCTTAAACGCAGCATAACCTACAAAAAGTAACTAAATAGTGGGATCTCAAAAAATGCGAATTGAACAGTTGATTGCAAGAACGTAAAATTTTTTTCGAGGGCATTCATAATACCCTACCAGCCGTTAATGTTTCAATGTGCATTTTTCGAGACACCCCACAGTGTGAAATTCGAAAAAACTAGATTTTCAGTACAACCCTCGTGTACATATTAGAGCATCAAAATACTATGCCTTTCACGCGCGTGCCTAACGCGTTTTGTGGGTGAGAGGTGTGGTGTTGTTGGAGGAGTAGACTTTCACGCACGATATGAAAATTTGTGGGGACTTTTTTCTCTTTCTTCACTTTCGTATTTCTGTAAATTTTTTTGATATTAATTCTCATGTCGAAGTGAAAAGGTGTAATCGATCTGTACAAATATTTACTTGTTAATAAATTAACTGAGAATACACCAATTTTACAACGAAAGTAAGACAACGAATTCAACACAGACAATTTCCTTTTTTGATAAATTTAATTAGAATAGATCACTTTTACAAATTTTGACGAATATAAGAATGAGGGAAATCAGCCGATTAAACGTCAAAAACTGCAATGTAATCTAATCGTGATTTACGTAGGCTTTTTAAAAGAGATTAGCGTGATAATTGCAGGCTGAAAAATATAATCTAAATATGGACTTAGACATCTGCACAAGTCGTCTGGACATTTGGGTTTTTACAAGACATGAACTTCATCGAAATTGCGGCAACCAAATACTTCAGTGTTATGAGAAATCATAGACTAATACTTAGTTCTCCCACCAAATTTATCACATTTGGCCTGGTGTGATATTTACCTTTGATGTTGAAAATAATTGCTTTACTAATACCAGATAGAGGCAATGGTTCAAAACAACGACCAAAATAACAACAACGGCATTTCGTTTTGTGTGTTAAAATAATTGTGTTAAATACAACACAAATGTATTCTAACAATAACAGTCAATAAAAAACTGTAAAACACATTTAAATTTCACAGTTTTTCACCAAAACGACATGAAAAATTAAAGCAAGAAGTTATTGTAATTCCATCTGGTGTATGTCACTTTTCGTCAAACATCTCCCTATCGCACCGACCGCATCAAGAAGAGTGTGAAAGGAAACGTCAGATGAGCCATATATTCTCTCTAGTATGAGATTACTCTATGTGAGAAATAAAGCATTCCTGTATGTGTGTGAAGCTGTAGAACTCAAAAAGACAATACTACTACTTCTACTTCTTTTTGCATTGTTTCGAGTTTTTGTGTACACTCACATACATATCCCACGCATAGAATAACACATACGTAGAAGGTTTTATTCGCTCATCTGACGTTTCATTTCACAATCTCATCCATAGATTAATACTTATAGTAGATCTACTAGTTCTCCCACCAAATTTTTGACATTTTGCCTGGTGAGATATTGACGTTTGATGTTGAAAAGAATTGCTTTACTAATACCAGATAGAGGCAATGGTTCAAAACAACGAACAAAATAACAACAACGGCATTTCGTGTTGTGTGTTAAAATTATTGTGTTAAATACAACACAAATGTATGCTAACAATAACAGTCAATAAAAGTTTAAAACACATTTAAATTTCACAGTTTTTCACCAAAATGGCGTGAAAAATGAAAGCAAGAAGTTATTGTAATTCTACCTGGTGTATATCACTTTTCGTCAAACATCTCTCTATCACACCGACCGCATCACGAAGAGTGTGAAAGGAAACGTCAGATGAGCCAAATATTCTCTCTAGTCTGAGATTACTCTATGATCTCATCGTAGGTTTGTGGAAATGAGAGCAAATTAAATTTAAAATTTACATACACCAGGTGGAGTTACAAAATATGTTCACTTAACTATTTCCTGTCGTTTTGGTATAGAACTGAAAAATTTAAAAGTAGTTTGCACTTTTTTGTTGATTTTTATCGTTGGTATACATTTGTATTGTATTTAACACAACTAGTTTGCCACAAAAACACGAAATTCGGGTGTAGTTCTTTGTGGATCGCTGTATACTATTGCCACCATCTGGTATTATTGAACCCATTTTTTCCACCCTCCACTGTGTAATTTCCATCGTACCTATGACGTTTAATTTATTGAGCGAATAAAAACTTCTACAGTATGTGTTATTCTATGATCCCACGAATCATTGAGTAAATACCCCTGGAGGTGATATCTGTCCATAGAGTAATGACGTATAGAGCTGCCATTCTTCTCATCTGACATTTCCTTTCACACCATTCGTGGTGCGGTCGGTGCGATAGAGAGATATTTGACGTAAAGTGACTAACACCAGGTGGAATTAAAAAAATTGTTGACTTAAAATTTTCATGTCGTTTTGATGAAAAACTGAAATTTAAACGTATTTTGGACTTTTTTTTACATATTTTATTGTTAGTATACATTTGTGGTGTATTTACACAAAAATTTTAGGGCACAAATCGAAATGACGTTGCTGATTTATTGTTGGATGGTTTGAGCCATTGCCTCTATCTGGTATTATTAAAGCAATAATTTGTAACATCCAACCGCCCATCTGCAACACACCAAATGTCATCAATTTTCTGAGAGAGTTGGCGTCTCTATACGTCATTACTCTATGTATCGTCTCATCCAGTGTTGCCAGAGAAAATAATGCCAAATGTCCTCAAAAATTGTTCCGTTTGCAAAACCATTATGCTAAAATTACCTTTTTAGTATTTTTTATAATTCTGAGCCCAAAACACATACAGTCCCTCCAAGAAATGGGTGCTCATCTCGCCTTTAAAAAGTTGTTAAACGTTAACCGTTTAACTTAAATATAAGTATTATGGTTTTAATTTGTTATAGCCTGTATCTTAATTTCATACAAAACACAAACTTAAAATTATTAACAAATTCTACAGCAATAACGAAATACATACTAAGGGTGATTTTTAGCTCTAATAAGTATTAAATTTTTTTAAATAAAACAAGAATTTATTATTTTGTTTGAGGTCCATTGTTTTGAACAATTTCTTTCAATCATGTTGGAATAAAATTTCCCAAGTTTTGGATAATTTCATTTTTAATCCGTTCCACTTATCCTAGCGAACTCATAATGAACCCGGAGATTTTCCCTGGAGTTTATATCTGGAGTTCCGAAAATAACTTCCATCGGATTTAGACAATTTTACAAAAATCAGATCTTGATATTGAAGGAACTACTGTCCAATACGACTAATTTTAAGTTTGTTAATAATCGTCCATATTTTTAATAAATAATAATTCTGTTCGGAACGTTGGAAAAAAGTTTAATCCAGAGAATAAAACGGAAGGAAAATATTCTATATTCTATAAGTCGTGAATCAATCACTTCGCGTTACTTTTGTCGTTTTGGTAGTTTATAAAACGTTCCTTACCGCTGTTCGGTGACTACCACAGCGCAACGTTTTTGATCACTTCAGCTGTCAAATTGAACACGCCACAGTTCTTCGCGTTAGTTGAAGAAATTACAAATTTAAAGAAAAATGTCGATCGAGGATAGGCAGATGGAAGTATTTTGCATTTCATTGCTTATAAGTAGTTGCCAATTTTTGCAGAAATGCATTCGACGTATAGAACTCAAACTTTTTATTTAAATAATTCAAAATTATACTGTTTACGCACTGAAATTCAAATAAATAATGCGTTGAAATTACTCGTATATTTAAAAATTATAGACATCAGTTGATGTTCACAATAATAAACAAAAGAACCGATACATTACAATCAATACATACCGCCAAATGGCACGTGTTTTTGAAAAGACAACTAATTTAATATAGATGGGAACATTTATTGAACATTGAAACCCAAAATAACATCGATTTTTTACACATTTTACACAAATGCTTCGGATGCGATTCCAGCGGAAATGACGGCAAAATTTTGCAACAACATGCCTCGTCGTATAGAAGCTCTTAAAAAAACCAAAGGCTACTGGATAAAATATTGAATCAGAAAACAAATAAATTAACATTTAACCAGAGGGAAAAATTGTAATATTTGCATAACTTTACAATATTTACTGTTCAATTTGTATATAACAACATAGAATAAAGTAGTTTTTGTTTTTATTTACGAGAGAGCAATAAATTGATTTAGTTAATTATACCCTCACCCACACCATTTAATACGGTAAAAAATGACACGTATAGAAGGAGCTATATTAGAGCCTTGGTATCTTTAGACGAAATTCGATTCAGGACATTTTAAGATGATTGAGTCATGTCCGTCTGTCTGTCGGGCTGATCAATACGATAAAATAAATAAATATTTTCCCATCATATCCCATGAAGGGCTAGAGGAGAGCTTCCTACAATCACTGAGCTGTGCGCTTTCCAGTTTTCACTCCCTGTTTGGGACCTACAGTTTTACACCGGTTCCGAACGGGTTTTCGAGAAGCTATTTCATGGATTATTACTCGATAGTGTCGCCGTCACTAAGCGGGGTGACCGTCGTCGAAAGGAGCGTAAGGTGGTCATAGCAGGGATTGAACCCACGTTCTCTCGCACAACAGCCCCGCACACTATCCGTTGCATCACCGATGGCCACGACAACTGCCGTAAATCGTTACCGATCACACTGACTATTATTTGTCCAAATTTAGTTTGGGATTGAAAATGGGCGTTTTGACCATGCCCCTTCTGGTACCTCCCATAACAATCGACACATTCAGTACAAAATCATATTTCTTCTAAAACTTCACGCATTTGTTAATAATCTGTAAATGTCTACTTAACTCGACAAAATGGATTACCACGCCCATTCTGGTACCTCTCATATAAAAGCTTGGTGGTCGACCGGGTTTGCAATCCGATAAATCGCATGAAACACTTCCAACCTTAATGAAATTAGGTTGGCTTCACGTTATTATACGCCAATCACCGCTCAAGTCAAGGATGATTTTGCCACGCCCATTTTGGCACCTCCCACACAAACTTTGGTTGGCTTGGCCGTTTGGTTGTCCGGCACGAGAAGTCTCGCAAAACCGAACCAGTCTTTAAAAAAATTTTGAACAGGTCAATATTAACATCTCCTATGGAAAAAGAGCGGGGTTCCCATACTGGTACCGCCCATGAAAAAGTTGGGCGGGTGTTCGACACTATAACTCTTGTAAACCACAAACGATCGTAATGAAATTCGGTACTAGGCAATATGTTTCTAACAGCTACTGTGTTATTAATATTTGACTACTATGCCACGCCCAGTTTCGCAGCTCCCATACAAAAGTTGACCGTATTTCCGGTTGGCCGACTCGATATCTCTAGTAAACCAGAACGGATCCTAATAAAATTTGGTACTGATCAATATTTTTGGAAAAAAACTACTGTGTAATAAAAAAATTAACAACTACGCCATGCCCATTTTGGTACCTCCCTTGTAAATATTGGGCGGACCATTAGTTGTAGAAGTTTACGCCGGTTGTTTCTGCTTCGGCGGCGGTGTAGAGACCTGAGAAAACCGGCGGCTTGGTCGGCTAACGGCAGCGATTCCTAATTTTTAGGAAAGTGTCCCGGTTGCTGCTGTGCAAAGTTCAAGTCTAAGGAAATTTGACCTGCTGTTGTTCTAGTTGTAATGTGTGCTGTAACCAGTTGGGAAATGGGACTGGATGTTGGTGTTGTAGCGTGTGGAATTTCGACTGGCTGTTGCTATGCAAAATTCAAAGTGTCGTTTAACTCGTTTAATTCTTGGGAAATTAAAGTGTCTGTTTTTAGGAAATATTCTGAGTGTGGTGGCTGCAACATGTGTTGTCAATCAGGACAATGCCATTAATTGATCGATTATATAAAAGATTAAACAAAAAGTTATGCGCCGCCGAACCACGCCGCCGCTGCACCGATTTCTACGTAATCAGGCGGCGGCGCGGCAACAAACTCAAAAAAAAACGGCGGCGGCGTAAAGGTCTAATCGTTTGGTAGTCAGAAAAATTCCCCAAAAACACTTAGGATCCTATCTAAGTTGGGTATTAAAGAATATTTAGCACAATGTTAATCTGCTATTGAATATGGTCACAATAGGAGCGTTTTTTTAACAGAACTCGGACGAAATGGATGACTTAGGGTGAGGGTATGTGTAAGTCGGCTTACCCGACTGCAATTTATATACTGTTTTTTTTTTGTTTTTTATCAGATGTTTAGAATATACAAATTTATTTCCACATTGTGTCAACTTTGTTACAATTTTGCTCGTCACTGTACTTCTGCATTTAAATGCATGCAGCGAACAAAGTTATCTCAAAGAACTTTACCTATCCAAGTATCAATAACAGAGTAAACATCTACTGACATCGATGGTAAAGCCCCGTATTCAATTCTTCCAAAATGTTCGTAAGAAATTTTGTCATTTATCTCTAAAGTCCGGTATTCAGTTTTTATGAAATAGCGAAAATTTCATGAATCGAAAATTTCGATCACTTTTCGTTTGCTTGGTACTCAGCTCTTTGCGAAATTTTCATAGGCAAAATCAATTACAGGGTTGTTACGCCAAGTTATTTCGTACGAAAACAATTGTTTGATAATTGTTTGTGACCGTAATTTTGACATTTCGATAGTATTAGCAACCAGAAGTAACACCGCATATATTAAAAATAAAACGGAGTGCTTAGAGGAATTATAAATTAAGGGTGGTATGCTATAAGTCGTGAATCCGTCACTTCGCGTTACTTTTGTAGTTTTGGTAGTTTATAAAAAGTTACAGGTGTTCGGTGACTACCTGCGTTGAGTTACGTTATTTAGTGGGTAGTTTATGAAACGCAGCGCAACGTTTTTGATCTTCAGCTGTCAAATTGAACACGCCACAGTTCTTCGCGTTAGTTGAAGAAATTACAAATTTAAAGAAAAATGGCGAACTAGGATAGGCAGATGGAAGTATTTTGCATTTCATTGCTTATAAGTAGTTGCCAATTTTGGCTGAAATGCATTCGACTGATAGAGCTGAAACTTTTTTTTTAAATAATTCAAATTTATACTCTTTACGCACTGAAATTCTTATTTACAATAATAAAATTAGAAATGGAACGTTCAAATAAATAATGCTTTGCAAAACTATTATAATTATATTTAAAAATTAAAGACATCAGTTGATGTTGACAATAATAAACAAAAGTACCAATACATTACAGTCAATACATACCGCCAAATGGCACGTGTTTTCGAAAAGACAACTAATTTAATATAGATGGGGAAATTTATTGGACATTGCACCCCAAAATAACATAGGTTTTTTACATATTGTATGTGTACATTGTTGGTATTTGCAGTATTATATATAATAGCTATCTTAAAATCTGTTGATGCTAAATTTGTCGATCTTTTTCATTCTGAGGATTTCACTCAACATAACTTTTTCTGATCTATAATTGTTTATTTTAGTTTGGCAACTCTATAAACCGCATATGTCAGTGACAGTTTTCGTAAACAAACGCAAGCGCGAAGTGATATATTATAAACTACAATTTTTTGACTTTGGCGTTCGCTTTGGCTTCTGCGTTTACGTCCACTCTCGGGACTTTTAGAATACTTCCCTAAATATTTGCAACGTAAAACAAAGATAGGTGGTAACTCTCCGCAGCAGAGAGATAAAAGATAAAGTCAAATTTCGCAAGAACTGAACACAGGGCTTAAACGGGAAATTTTGTTACAGAGAGTTACCACATATCTCTGATTTATTTTTAACGCATGTGTTATTACTTTTGTTTACTAAAATAATCTATATGTCAAAATTCCGGCCGCAAACAATTATCAAACAATTGGCGTAACAACCCTGTACTTGATTCTGCCTACGGAATTTTTGCAAATCAAAAGTGAGCGAAATTTTCGGTTCATGAAATTTTCGTAATTTTTTATACACGTACTTCTTATGGCAACGAACATTTCTGTGGTGACAAGGCATAACAACATAACTTGAGTTATGCTCAAATTACATTTTTCGAGAATCGAGCTGTATATATCGTACTGCACACTATGTAATCCAATTATGAATAATCCAATTTGTAGTTCCCAAGATATTGGAAAAGATTTATTAGCAAATCTCGATCAATCACTAGATTACAAATGAAATTTGAGCCCTTAAAACGCTCTCCTAAAAAGTTGCAAAAATAGACATATTCTGTTATGCCTTGTGACCACAGATTTCATAAACATTGAATACCGGGCCTAAGAAGAAGAAAGAAAGCTGTGTAGCACGAGACAGATTCCTTCGAGAGGACTTTGTGATTGAATGACTGTTGAGGTAATATCACTGTCCTGTCTTAGTGCATTAAAACTGTAATTTGATTTAACATCCCGATTGGTATAAATTCAATTTGCATTAAGTAAAGTGTCGGTTGGTGTAAATGCAGATCGGTTTCTTGGGCATTAAATGTATAGTTTTATAATCGTATCTTGAGCAACATTGGAAGGGTTTCCTTCACGCAAATAACCGCATTAAAATTGTTTAAGTTTCCCTCTCGCAAAAACCACAAATACAATAACCTCGCGCGTACATACAGACGTGGTTACACTGTGTGTTCACCACTTCTAATTATTTCTAATCATTGAGATCTTTATCCGTAATAAATATATCACATGTGCGAGTGCATACGTACAAATGTGTGTACATACTTCATTATTATTCATCAAATAAAAATAAAATATAAATAACCGAAAAATGGCCAGCTATCAGACACAACCGATTTATGTAAATAACCCAACATGTTCCGAAATTAAGATGAACCAAAAGCAACATCGTCTGACTGCTCAGGTATTCCAAACCAAAATAATTTCAAATTTATAAACTTGTCACACAGTTTACGGACTCGACAATAAACTTAATCTTTTTAGTCTTTGCTGTATAATAATGAGTATTTCAAAATTGTATTTATTTTTGCGTATTGAGAAACAACAACAACTACTATTCGATGTAATTCGGTTTGGGAATTATTGAAAACGCTTGACTTCCAAATGACCTTAATGGTAGTTTTGGAAATATTTCGAAATCACGACATCACTTGCACGATACATTTTTATTTGTTTACACTCTGGCAAAAGGTGGAGGAAAATGTCTTTCATGTTTTTATGACACACGGTTGTCCTGCAGGATATATGGGACCGGTATATAGATGTGTGTGTGTGTGGGTGTCTCACAATGACCTTTAAATGTAAACGTAAGGTCACACGTGTAAGTTGTGTTACACATTGTTCCGTTACAAAACGCAATTATGATATTTCGGTTAAATTGATTTCATTAATTATGAAATAAAGCTAAAAATATCAACTACCACCACGTTCCGGCAGAAAAATACCACTCACTTAATTCTTACACTTTTTTAGTTTTTGTTTTAACTTCCACTTACTTCCTAAAATACTTCCTCTGGCCGGCACTTCCTCTACCATTTTTTTTTTTTACTTTATATGTTTTAATATTTTTAATTTTCTTTCAAGTTTATGTATTCGCTAGATTATTTTATTAAATTTTTAAAAAAGTGTATGTATTCCGCGTTTTGAAAACACTTTTGCCGTTTTGTTCTTTGCCGTTTCGTTGAGCTTGAAACACTACCACCAATATCTTATTAACAACTGCCACTGAATTCTGGATAACAGTGGACTTTTTGTTGTTTACTTTTAACCAACTCTCACACGCATACAATCATATCCCCATAAATATTCACGGGCGCACATTGATAGAGAGCTTTGTGCCGCATTTCCTCTCTGTCTGACAGGTATGGGAAAGTAATAGTTGGGTACAGTTCGAATGGAAGGCCTATCGGAATCATTGTACTTTGTATCAGCGGAAATTCATTAGATATTGAGCACTAAATTTCATGTCAACCTATTCCTTAAAAACCCATTATGGTTGGCGTGATTGGACCATACCTGTGTGGCTTTAGGCCTGGAAAATCGACAACTGAGCAGATTTTCAGCTATGCCAAATCCTAGAGAAGATCCACGAAAAACAAATCGACACCTATAATCTATTTGTCGACTATAAGGTGGTCTTCGTTAACCCAATACAGGACTAACTCTACGAAGGAAGTTCTGAGCTTGGTATTCCTGCAAAGCTCATACGCCTTTGCAGGATGACCTTGACGAACACCCAATCCGCAGTGAAAGTTGTTAAGGATCTTACCGAACCTTTTGAAACTAAGCGAGCCCTCAGGCAGGGCGACAGCCTATCGAGCGATCTCTTTAACATCTTAATGGAGATCATTATGAGAAAAGCTGCAGTCAACATGAATAAAACCATCAGCAGCAAAAGTCGCATGCTGCTCGCATATGCTGATGATATGGATATCATTGGGCGCACTGCCTTGTTTTCGAGAATTGAGAAGGAGTCAATAAAAGTGGGTCTGACAAAATTAATGGTTTCAACGAGCAGGGCCTGCATGCGATTAGACTAAAGCGCGAACGTTGATATCCGTTATAATTTCAAGGTGGTGGACGAATTTGTATACCTCGGATCCGCCGTAAATAAAAACAACAGCGTCAGCCTTGAGATCAAGCGGAGAATTGTGCTTGCGAATATATGATATTTTGGGCTAATCAAGCACTTTAGAGATAAAGCCCTCTCTCGAGTAACAAAAGTCCAGCTATAACAGAGTCTCATACAACCTCTCTTGCTGTATGGCGCATAATCCTGGGTCTTATCGACGAAACATCTCTAGGTGTCTTCGAGAGAAAAATACTCCGAAAAATGTGTGGCCCTATAGTGCACATCGGAGAGTATCGGCGTCGCATGAACCATAACCTTTATGAGCTATATACCGACATTGATATTTTGGGCTAATCAAGCACTTTAGAGATAAAGCCCTCTCTCGAGTAACAAAAGTCCAGCTATAACAGAGTCTCATACAACCTCTCTTGCTGTATGGCGCATAATCCTGGGTCTTATCGACGAAACATCTCTAGGTGTCTTCGAGAGAAAAATACTCCGAAAAATGTGTGGCCCTATAGTGCACATCGGCGAGTATCGGCGTCGCATGAACCATAACCTTTATGAGCTATATACCGACATTGACATAGTTAAGCAGATGGAAATAACGCGATTAGAATGGATGAAGACGAACCAGCACGAAGAGTTTTCGAAACAGAACTCAAAGGAAGACGACAAATACGAAGACCAAGACTCCGCTGTAGGGGTTAGATTGACGAATCCCTGCGTACAGTTCATATTACCAACTGGAGAGATAAGGCAAAATATCGAACTGGTTGGCGAAATATGTTTACAAGGTCAGGAACATTTTTCTAATTGAAAAATGGTTGGTTTTTGTTGGAAATAGTACACAATTCAGTTAAGCACGCTCACTGGCATGAACTTCGTGACAAGTTCATCATCAGATGCCTAACTACTGTGCCTGAGTTTATACCATCGGTAGATCATGAATCATATACATATATACAAACTCAATCATGCAATTCATATGTGAGAATTAGTATCGATCGAAGATCCCTAAGTATCAACGCACTCTGAAAGGTCTATATAATTCCAACACACGGTGGAAAAGAGCTGTCTGTCTTGTGTTGTCGCCACAGTCTATGCCCATGTTGGTTCTTCCTTCGGTCAGTAACCATTTCTGGTTGAAAGTCCTCAGGCACTCTAACGGGTTTGGCATCTATGACCACTGAGTTGCTACAGTTTTTTGCCGATGGAAGTTTTTAAGCTAAAAGGCGTTTCGCCATATTCAAACTTTGAGCGGGTTTACGGGGTTTTCCATCTTGATATCTCCAATCGGCCTCACAGCTTTGAAATATCTTTTTATATTAGAAAAAAAGAGGGCCACTGACCCATGTCCGTTGGTTTGACTTTTCGGTAGAATTTACGGCCTCGTCCTCCCTTTTGCATGTTTCAATTTGCTCACTCTAGCGCTTTCTCCACAACCGTTTTTTGTTCCCAAATAAACGGGGTTTCTCTCTTCTCTTCTCCTTATACCGGTCCGTCGCGTTGCAACTAACCGAAGCATTGCCATGCGTGCAGCGTGCTTTTCATTACTTGTCATACGACACTCGTCGTCGGAACATGGTTTGACTTTAAGCGGATTTTCATAACCAAGCTCAATCCCTGCAGCAGTTTTCACAGAGTGCGAAATGGATTCGCACGGGGCTTCAGGATAATGAGGCGGGGGTGAATTCTGCGCCAGAAGTTGAGTGAGCTTCTCTGCATAGGCCGTGGTTATCTATGGTAATTGCGGCTTTCTGATGGCCAGCTTTCTGTATGTCTGGTTTCGTACAACTTTTGCTTTTCCAACCCGGTAGTGATCCGAATCGATATTAGCTCCATTAACCACACGTACGCCCATTACACTAGTTGAGTGCCTTCCATCAATTACCAGCTGACCAATCTGGTTTCTCGTTTGTTGATCAGGGGATATCTAAGTAGCCTTGTAGATGTTTTTGATGCGTTAACATCTATAGCGGCGTATAGGGACTAAATCTATCAAAGTTAGATATTATGCTGCTGCGAAAACCAGATTTTATGCTGCTGCTAAAACCAGAGTTTCTGGGACTGCGAAAGAGAATAATGACGTGTTAAACAAAAATGAGCGAGCAAGAGAGCAATGAAAGAGTGGTGTGGCAGGGGTGAGGCAAACGAAATTGTGTCTATAGCGTATGTATTAACATAATAATGTATGTATGTACATGTGTCTGTTGCTGTTGTTGAACGGAGATATAAAGCATAGCTACGCAAAATTTCGTTTGCAAGCTTGCGCAGTCGTCGTATGGTGACACACTAATACGTCAGCTACTTCGTACAAAGTATGTGTGATGTTGTGTGTTTGGCTGTTTCGTTGCTGTTGATATGGCAAACATGTGGTTATGTGACACACGTATACGTCAGCTACTTCGGACAAAGTATGTGTGATGTTGTGTGTTTGGTTGTTTCGTTGTTGTTGCTATGGCCAAACAAAGCGAGTCATTTGATGTTCAGCATTGCCCGGTGTATACAAAAAAACTATTATTTTTTATTTTCCAATGTAACATTTACTAATGTGTTCATATGAAATCGAACAGGTACCGTCTACCAAAAAGGTGTTAACACATCATCCGTGAGTTCGAACACTCATTGATTTTTTTTTATGTTGGAATCTCGTACTACTGACAACCATGTTTCTCGCCTCGGCAAAATCTAAAAGTCTCATTCCGTTATCCGAAATGATGGCGTGTAGACTGAATTTACCGATGGCTGGTTCAAAGGCAGTTTCCCTGTCGACTTTAGCATTTAAATCACCCAGAAAAATCTTACTGTCATGGGCCGGGCAGTATATTTCTTCTAGGATTATTAACCATGTCGGAAAGTTGTAATTTTTATAAATTAACCCCTGTTTCCAAAAACTGTAGGATGCTTTATCCATATGGATTAGGCCCGCACCTGTACAATAACTTATATTCCAGTTCCAATTTATATTCGATGTCAATACATGTATATCGCACGAATAGTAAGTAGAGTGTTTGTATTTGACCGCGAATTGTTTCTCATTGATTATATTCGACTTTTCGTAGATTTTGTGAATTGCGTTGTTCACACATATTTCGAAGATTTTACTCATGTTGGGAAGCATTTTTCGGATCATTAGCATTTTTGTTCTTTTTTGGTAATAGTACTACTTTTGCAGTTTGCCACATATTTGGGAAATGTGCATTATTTATCATGTTATTGAACAAAGTGCAATATTCGATATTATAGTTTTTGTCAAACATAAACATTTTCCCTCTTCTTTGACAAAAAACATTTTTTGTAAAATATTCATTTAAAAGGCCTTGCAACTAATTTAGTACCATATCAAATAAATTATCTTCACTGTTCAGACTCTCTTGCTTCTTTGGTATAAATTAATACAACTGTATCTCATGGATCTCTTTGTGCTGCGGCTTGTACGGCTGGCTCATTTAGCTTGTAACTATATCAGATACCTCTTAAGAGAACGTTTGTTTTTGTTTGGAAGGAAGCGTTTGTTTTTGTTTGGTTGTTGTTAGTGTATTGTGACGTCATGAGTACACACATACTGTGGGAGAAAATTCTCTACACGTGCTATGTTTCACATATGTATGGATGAGTGTGTGAATATTTGATCCATATTTATTCTCTTATGTTTCATACTTTGAACTTCAATGCAACAGAGTGTGATAAGAGGGATTATACATTTTTTGGAGTAAGGCTGAAGATGTTTTGAAGTCGGCATGTACGCAATGTTGTTGAGTATACAACTTTCTATGGGTGCGTCTAATACATATGTATGTATGTAGCTGCCTGTTTGTCTAAAAGATAAAGGAACACTATACATATGTTTGTTGTGGTGGGAATCCGGTTCGGTCGAAGAGTGGTAAGGCGTAAATAATAAAGTCGTTATTTTTTGCAACGCATGAAAGTCGTGCTGCAGGATGTGTGTTTTCACCCATAAAGTTATTTTACACTGTTCTACAAAAATATAGAATACATTTTTTCAAATATACGTTTTTACCGGCATTTCCATGAAGTAAAAGATTATATGTATTTAATATTGTGATGACTCGAGTTGGCATCTCATATTTTCGAGATTAACACCAATTCAGAGCGTATACTTTAGTCACGTAACTGACCAATAATTGCAAATTTTCTGATGGATTAAGGATACTTTCGTAAAGTCGAGTATACGATTAGCAGAAGTCATCTGGATTGAGCCATTTTTTCATGTTTATGGTTTGGCAGCTCAGGACTACAGGAACCAGTTGATACAACCTGACGTATATATCTCATAAAGATATTCTAGACCCGTACGTACAGTGGCAAGCAAAATTGTAACACGTTTCCCATAATGGAAGTTTAAAACTTTAATTTTTAGCAGCGTTATCAATCAGTGAGTGAAATATTAGAATGAGTGAGCTGTGCGCTTTCTAATATTTCACGCACTGGTTGGAACCTACAGTTTTACACCGATTCCGAACGGTATTTTGAGAAGCTTTTTCATGGCTAAGTACTCGATAGTGTCGCCATCACTAAGCGTGGTGACCGTCGTCGAAGGAAATGTAAGATGGTCAGAGCAGGGATCGAAACCACGATCTCATGGTACAAGAGCCGCGCACACTAGTCATTGCACCACCGACAGCCATGCAAGTAGCAGCATCGAAAATCTTCTCAGCTGACTCTAACAACTACTTCAGTTTGTTTTCAAACCTATAATTTCGAATTTGGGGTATCATTTCCAAATTGAGGTACTTTTCGAAATAGGATTTCAGTAACTGAATAACTCGTTACGATTGGAATCGATGTTTTGGTCCAAATATTGTTGGTATTTTCAAAAACAATCGCATATATATCTGAATTGGATGGATCCGTTCCATTATACTTCAATTTCAGGACATTCTTGATAAATAACATCAATTTAATGACGTATATTCCGTGGAAAGAGGGAGTACTTATCGCTCTCCTGAAAAAGGTTATCTAACGCTGTGCAGGAACTGGAGAGGTATTACATTGCTCAATGTATTAGGCAAAGTACTGCCCACCCTTATACTTCAGCGGATCTCGCCGGTGGTGGAGCGTGGTCGTGAACACACTCCGTATAATCATAGAGCAATTAGTTAAACTACACTCGCCCCTGTATCGTAGACTTTGAACAAGCGTTTGATTGATAGGGAATCATGTACGAGTATAATGAGAGACCAAAGAGACACAGATTATAGAACATGCAGCAAACTAAGTTTAAAAGTGTTTGATTGAAACTAATGACAGCTAAATTATGTTTTATGCTGTTTGCATCGAACGAAAATACGCATTCCCTTTTATTTCTGTCCGTATTATGCCAACAAATGTATAAACTACCAAATCAACTCGAACTCGATGAAATGGCCTACTACCTCTTCGTCATTAAGAGAACACGAAGAGAGGCATAAACGCTCCTTTCTATTGCTTTGTGATTGTGTACACCGTAACTCAATGTGGTTGACATTGACCAAAAAGGGGATACCAGACAGGATTGCGTCAGAGATGCAGCGTATATTCGCCCTAGGTTTGTGCAAATGAGAGAAATTCAACGAAAATTAACTTACTGTTGACTTAACTTTTTCATTTCGTTTTCGTATAGAACTGTGAAATTTAAATGTATTTTGCACTTTTTTTTGACTTTTATCGTTGGTATATATTTGTATTCTAATTAAATATTATACACAACTATTTATTTATATATTTAACACAACTATTTTGCCACACAAACACGAAATTCGGTTGTTGTTGCTTTGTTGCAGCTTTTGTACTAATGCCTCTGTCTGGTATTATTGAAGCCATGCCTTGAAACATCCAATGTTCACTTGCAACCATACCTATGATGTTAAAAATATTGAGAGAATAAATTAATCCATCCTAAATTTCTCTATGGCCGAAACAAGCATCAAACAAAAATTAAAAGACATTAGCGTTAAGAAAACGTATTTTTAAATGCATTGACATCAATCAAACTTCCAGTTTGCTATTTAATAACACCAAATTGTGCGAATATCGAACAAAATTTTCCATTTTTAAATTTCAGCATTCACGATGTCCATCTACTTACATAAATTGCACATTCACAGTAACAATTTCAGCTTTGTTTCATCTGACGTTTCACTTTATGCTTCTTACGAGAGGAATCGAACGTCTGTCAGCTGTTTTGCTGCAACATCGAATAAAATCCTCTATTTTTAATTTTGTGCATTCACGATTTTCATATATTTACAAAAATTGCACATTCACAGTAATAATTTTTGCTTTGTTTATGCAACTTCAGCGACAGAATTCTTCTCCTGTCATTAAAACTTGCAAATTCCAGCCGTTCGATTCACTTCAGTCAAAAATAAAAGAACGAGTTGGGGTATCTCGAATAATTTCAGTCTATGGTTAAGCGAGATAATATATCGGAGCTATAATGTAGGCGTTGAAAATTCGTACATGTATTGTTATTGAAGAAGGACATGAGCTGGCGTTTGACGTCGCTTCTGGCGTAGACGACAAAAATTAGAATTGTTTTTATTTCCCTGGCGTCTAGATGGCAGATTGTTACCAGCTTAATACAAAAATTATTGTGTTGAACAGCATTTTTCTATTTTCGTGACGTTTAAAATAAAATTATTTCAAATTTCTTCAAGAAATGTGAACAGGAATTGTAAATTCATATTCTATAGGGTAAAAAAGAACAGTCGACGCAGTTTTTGTCCTTCCGGTCTGAAGAAAATAATAATTGAAGAAAAATTGCTGAGATTGGTGTTTGTGTGTTAGTGGCCAAAAATTAAAAGTAAACATTGGCGACAAAATTTCAACGCCAAGTGATTGTGTTTATCGACAACGTATTTTGAATTGACGCCAACGTTATCGCCCAGATTGTGGTTATAAACTAAATCTGTTTTTTATTAATATTTTTGTGTGGTCTTCTCTTTTGCTTTATTTGCCCTTTTTGCGTTCTATCAAAGTTGAAATATTTAACGGCTGCGTCAACGATATTTCGGGAGCTCTTAAGGGAACCACAGACTTGTCATTCATGAGCACGAGCTTGGGCGATAACTTTTTATCTGCCTGTTAAATTTGAAAAAATATTACCAACACTTTTTGTGAACATGATAGTGATGCGAACAACTTCGATTACATTCTCAAGTATCAAGTTGGACGGTAAACCGACAATAAACATCAACGATAGCTGATGTTCATGCTCTCAAATGACAAGTCTGTGGTTCGCTTTATAAGAGCACAGGCAAACAATACCTATTGTGAGTGGTTTTCCGTTTTCCGCCCTTGTTTAAGACCGGTATTCAGTTTTTAAGAAATTTTCGTTGCCATAAGAAGTATGTAAAATATCATCAACCGAAAATTTCGCTCACTTTTCATTTGCTTTGTACTCAGCTCTTTGCGAAAATTTCGTAGGCAAAATCAAGTACAGGGTTGTTACGCCGAAGTTATTTCGTACGTAAACAATTGTTTGATAATTGTTTGGGACCGGAATTTGGACATTTCGATTATTTTAGTAAACAAAAGTAATACCACATGCATTAAAAATCGAATGGAGTGCAAAGATGAATTATTAATGAAATATTTGCAAGGTAAATCAGACATATGTGGTAACTCTCTGTAACAAAATTTTCCGTTTAGAGATAAATGACAAAATTTCTTACGAAAATTTCGCAAGAACTGAATACGGGGCTTTAGGAAGAATCATAGATTAATTTGGCTTAACTCTAGAAAATCGCGTGATTTTTTTAAAATAATTTTTGATATATCCCCTGTCTTTCAAGGGCTACTGAGCCGTATTATACCTTGAAAGAAAGCCTGAAATCTTCTCTATTACCGGTGTGTAGAAAAAATGTAGCAACACTACGGTCTATTTTTGAAAAATAATGATTTTAAAGAAAAAAGTGAGGTTATAAAATAATTTTTTTTTTAATTATTCCACAATGGGTTAATAAAAAGTAAAATATTTTTAACCGTATTTATAAAGTTTAAAAAGGCCTTTCTAAAGACATAAATTTCAACGTCGGACAAAATCCTCCATTTTTAGTATTGTGCATTCACGATGTTCATATATTTACATGTTTTGAACATTCACAGTTACAATTTCAACAGTGTTTGTCAAACCTCAGCGTCAGAATTCTCCTCTTGACGTTCAAACACAAGTTCGCTTCCATTCAATCATAAAACCGATGTGCGATTTGACAAATCTATGTGGAAATTAATCTATGGGTAGAGTCCTAATAAAAATCACAAAATACATGACAAGTTGACAACAGCATTAAACTGAGACTGTGAGCATGTTTTTGTTTTTAGTCTTTCAACATGATTTCAAAACTTTAACAAAGTAATTATTTCTATAAAAGTTAATCAATCTTAATTAACATGACAATTATACATTCCAAAGCAATAATCATAGAGTAATTCTATACCTAGAGATGCAATCTGTTTCATCTGACGTTTAATTTCACACTCTTCGGGATGAGGTCGTTGCGATAGAGTGATTTGCAACGTAAATTGACTTACACCAGGTGGAGTTACTGACGGCAGTCTACTTCAAATCAACCTAAACTTATGGTTTAAGCCTCACATATCATCATGCAATTAATTAATGGTATTTTTAAACTCGGTTAATAACACGTGTTTTTTTCTACTACTTCAAGTCAACACAAGTCTACTTCAAATCAACCTAAACTTATGGTTTAAGCCTCACATATCATCATGCAATTAATTAATGGTATTTTTAAACCCGGTTAAAAACACGTGTTTTTTTCTAATAGTATCATTCGAGACCTAGCTATCTTATCTATCACTCGTTGCGAAGGAAGTATTCATTCACTTGCTCGATAATTATCACCGATTATTGCAAAAACAATGCAATGATTAAGGCCCAATTTTTGAGTGGAAGATCATCGTTGATCAATAAGCAAATATAACTTAAACTGTAAATTTAATTTTTACGTTAACAGAAGTACTTGATTGCTGTTTAACAGCTAAATTTGGCAATTCAAGTTATTCTTTTCCCGGTAAATTTATTACCCCGGGAAACGGTATTTATTTTTTTTATATCCCTGGAGTCCCGGATGATAAATAAATTAAGAACGAACATTTATTATTTATTTTGCATTAATAGTTTATTTAAAATGATATTTTTTCCCTACAAATAATATACTTTACACAACACTAGATTAAATAAGTATGTACGTTTATAATCGTATAACAGTACAAGAACAAGAACATAGCTTCTATAATTACACAGTGCAACACGAAAAAATATAACTATATACGGACACCACTACGTAATAAAAGACCAAAAAAAAAGACACGTGTCTCCCAGTTTTGCCCAAAGTCATGCACTTTTTTTTATGGGCCCCCAAAGATTTGAGGCCTCGGTGCCTTTTTTGCAAAAAAGTGATCATTTTGTCAGGCTCATATCTTGCAAACCGTTCGGAATTTTGATTTACTCTCTGAGGGAAAGTTGGAGCTCAAAAAAATCTTCATCTTCAAGGTCAAACTCGCAAAAAACTTTAAAAAAATTCGATTTTTTACCTTTTTCCCCCTGTTTAGGTCCATAGGTAGCAAACCGTTCAAAATTCAAGGAAACAATCAACTTTTTAAAGTGTTTTGCGATTTTGACCTTGAAGATGAAGTTTTTTGATTGATTATATGGTTATATTTCCACGACTTAAAAAATTACACACAGTGTTATTAATGTGAAAAATAATTGAAATAACAATAAAAACGTAACATTTCACTCGTAGTACAGCTTGCCACACTGCCGCTGAAACATTTTAAAATTTCGTTAAATATTTTAAAGTTTAACACTTAACGTTTGTTGTGAAAATGACGTTTGTTGGATTCATTGCCACGATCAGCTGATCATTTGACAAAGCATTTTAATGGCTCGTTCACACTGTCGCTAAATAGAAGTCGTTCACACTGGCATTTGAGTAATTTCGTTGCAAAATGACACCTGTTTGTTTACAAACATTACCATGAGTGAAATTTTCATGCCTGGACACAATAAACCAAATTTTGTTAGGAAATGAAATAAAACAATAAAATAAATGAATGGTGCATGAACCTTAACATGAAGCATTGATTCTAGACCATTTATATTTAATTCTCACTAATCCATGACGATAAAAATACAAATTTCAATTTGATGAATGAGGCGCCATACAATTATTTTGTTATGTTTTGTTGTCATTTTAGTAACCACGTGTTCAGTTAACGAATCTGACCTATAATTACCGGCGGCGGCGGAGCAACAAAAAAAATCGGCGGCGGCGACGGAGATTTTATTCAATGTGCATTGGTTGTGTAAAAAATTTTAAGTTCGAAAGGTCAAATAGCAACCAGAGATACAGATAAAAATTTTGATATTTTTTTTATAACTCGGACCTTTAAAATCGGTCGATGCCGACTGAGTTTTTATTATAAGTGATTTTAGGCTCATCTGTGACCTTTAAAATCGGCTTAGCCGGTAAAATCACTAAACACTTCAAGCGGATGTGAGCCTTAAATGACGGCGGTGTGAACTTCAAAAAGTCATTTACGACGGCAGCGCACCGGGAAATTTTCTGTCGGCTCCGCTCTCGTGCATATATCGTTAGCTGAAATGCAAAATAACGTAACTACA
This sequence comes from Phaonia tiefii, assembly GCA_963931995.1. Lineage (NCBI taxonomy): Eukaryota > Metazoa > Arthropoda > Insecta > Diptera > Muscidae > Phaonia > Phaonia tiefii. The sequence continues at coordinate 338,190,234 of OZ008368.1, forward strand.
ATTATCATTTGTGTACAGGCGTAGAAAAGGAACGCTTAAAAAATGGTAAGGAATGAAGTTTTGGCAGCCACACTATCGGTTCTGAACTTAAGAAAGGTCTTACCTTGAGCAAATTTCGAAAATATAGCTGCCAAAACAGTATTCTTTGCCATTTAATGTTTTTCAATTCTTCTGTTAAAAAAAATGGAAATTGTAGTTACGCTGTTTTGCATTTCAGCTGACGATATGCAATAACAAGTACAAAGTTTATTTTGTGGAGTACATAAAACAACTATGGTATAGAGAAGAAAATTTACTCAGGGATTGGAATGCCAACAAAGAAAACGAGTGAAGCCCGACGTTTCTCTGCCCTCTCTCTTACTCTCTTCGTTGAATGTTTCAATACACGACCAGTTTTCTGATGATGTTATTGTATCTAACTATAGAAATTCCAACCATTTTTAAATAAAATTACACAAAGTATGTAAAATGTAAGAAATAATCAAGTTATGACTCGGGAAAGAAATGCGTTTAAGTGAATGAATTTTTGGTCCTCTTCTACTAGGGTTGCCAAATTGCGGTGGTTTTTTCTTCTCTACTTGTACATCCTTTTTGTGGAGTAAAAACAATAACGATGTACAAATAGACAATCAAAATTTCTCTTCACTCAAATGCCAACAAACAAAACGAGTGAAACCGTAGTACTTCTCTACTCTCTCTCTTACTCTCTTCATTGAATATTTCAATACACGAGCAGCTTTTTGATAGCGTTATTGTATATAACTATACAAATTCCAACCATGTTGAAGTAAAATTACATAAACTATGCACAAAGTATGAAATAATCAAGATATGACGCGAGAGAGAAATGCGTTTGAGTGAACTCCTAGCACTTTTTGGTTCTCTTTTACCAGGGTTGCCAAGTTGCGCACACCTTCTGGTCGTCTAATTGTAAATCGTCTTTGGTAAAAACAGCTTTGTATACGACAATTTCAAGTCAATTGAAATTGAGCAATTTCAACTCAATTTTAGCCCAAATTGCGAGACTTGGCAACCCTGGTAAAAGAGAACCAAAAAGAGCCAGAAATTCACTCAAAGGCATTTTTCTCACGTGTCATATCTTGATTATTTCATACTTTTTGCATAGTTTATGTAATTATACTTCAACATGGTTGGAATTTGTATAGTTATATACAATAACACTATCAAAAAGCTGCTCGTGTATTGAAATATTCAATGAAAAGAGTAAGAGAGAGAACAGAGACTGACTAGGGTTTCACTCGTTGTGTTTGTTGGCATTTGAGTGAAGAGAAATTTTGACTGTCTACTTGTACACCGTTTTTGCGAGACTTCAATTTCACGGAAGCGAGAAGAAGACAGAAAACTCTGCGTATTTAAAATTTAAACCATAATCAACTGAATACGTATTTGTACAACCACTCGAAAATTGAGCCTAAGTGAAACGATTCTTTCTTTTCAAAACGAACTAGAAACACAATGGATTAGGAAGAGGGTGGTGCTCCATTGTCAGTGCTTTCGAGAGACATAAGTTTTTATCTGAAATGAAATGGAGAGATCTTTTGGTGGAGGTTCAGAGGAGTAATTACCTATCAATCTCTTCCGTATAGCTCTTGTCATCAAATTAAAAATTGCATCGTCTAACACACTTTGTTGCAATTTTTGTTAGTATGGGTTTTATGGCGTAGTTGTTCTGACTGATATTATTTTTATGTGTTAACATGTGAGAAGTTCATACTAACCATTTTTGTCAGGCACTCGAACGTTTCCCTTTCGTACCTTCCCCTTTCGAACGAATATGAAAATAAAGTAAGTAATGTCATATAGAGCTGCCAATCTTCTCAGCTGACATTTCATTTGACACTATTCGTGGTGCGGTCGGTGCGATAGAGAGCTATTTGACGGGAATTGAAATTTTTAATTTTTTTTAAACATATTTTGGACTTTTTGTTATCTTTTATTGTTAGTATATATTTGTGGTGTATTTACACACACATTTTAACGCACGAAAGGAAATGTCGTTGCTGATTCATTGTTGGTTGGTTTGAACCATTGCCTCTATCTGGTATTATTAAAGCAATACTTTCCAACATGCAACCACACTACTGAGATAAATCGCTACTCTATACGTCATTACTCTATGACAAAGAACGATGCGATAATATGAACGGAATATATGTGACTTGCACATGTTAACGAGGGTTCTATCTCTGATTGGTGGTTTCGCCGACGCACACTGGGGCAGCTCCATAGAGACCAGTACGCAAAAGGTTACTTTGAAATGTTGGGCAAACAAGAAAAGACTGTTACTTTTCCCAAAGTGTACGGTATCTTGGATGAGAAAAATTAATTGTTTTTATGTTTTGCACTAAGTAAGTCAAGCGATCAAAGTTGACAACTTCATTGTGAAATTTGCATTGAGAAAGTGTAAAAAAAAGTAGCTCTAACTAATTTGTCAATATCTTTGTTATTTATTGTGCGATTAAAAATATAAAATATGTCGGGGGAAGGTAAATATGTGTACATTTTATTTGTTTTATTTAAAATGAAAAAAATATATACTTATAATTAGCAATATGTCAAAAAAAGTGGTTTTTCCAATTTAAAGATATATGTACCAAATTATATGTACTGATTTGGGGATACATTCGGCTATCTGAAATGCTCATTAGGGTGGCCCTCAATTACATGATATGTGAATTATAGGGTGTTCTTGTTGTCATTGATTTTTCAACTGATTACGAATTTTTTCCTGTAATTTTATTAATATCCGAAAAACTGGAGTTTTTTAATTTTTTACAATAAACTGGGTTAGTAGCCTTTCATTTAAGATGAATATATCATTCGTACACTGAGAGAAAAAAAATTATTATAATAATAAGTGGTAAAGGTAGATTTACGACTTTTTCATTTAAAATGGCACAAAAACGGCTAAAGATTTTTGGCCAAAATTTTCTATTTCTCGTTTAGAACCTTAAAATCTTAAATTCTACCAAGGCGCTTCGCAGTACAATGTTTCGTTTGGAAAAAAAATTGAAAAAACTTCAAGAAAAATGGAAAAAATCCAAAATTTTTAGCTTTTTTACCTTCCTCAACTCAAGCTTTGTGACGTGAAGCGCCTTGGTGGAATTTTAGATTTTAAGGTTCTAAACGAGAAATAGAAAATTTTGGCCAAAAATCTTTAGCCGTTTTTGTGCCATTTTAAATGAAAAAGTCGTAAATCTACCTTTACCACTTATTATTATAATAATTTTTTTTCTCTCAGTGTACGACTGAAATATTCATCTTAAATGAAAGGCTACTAACCCAGTTTATTGTAAAAAATTAAAAAATTCCATTTTTTTTTTTTTTTTTAATTTAATTTTTTAATTTTTAAGCCCACGAAAATGGTTAAACTGTGTTATATTTTGAAATACAACTAATTTAAAAAAAAAAACTCGTGGAATAAATATTGTTTCTGAGTCCCCAAAGATTCATATTCAACAATAAAAAAGTTCTTTTTCGCAAAAAGTCGTTTTTGACATATTGCTACTTATAATTAATTAAGCGGTTGAAAGAGCTAGTACTTTTTTGACTTTGTTTTAATTTTTGCATAATATCTTCTGTTCCAGCAAAAGTTAAGCAGATCTTTTAATTGCCCACAATAAGACATATTTACTTAATATAAATGTGAAAAATGTGAAATTATCAAGGCACCAGTACAACATTGCACGAACCATTGCAAAAAATGTGTTCCCTTCTTATAAAGAGGTTCAAAATTAAAAGAAAATTGTTACACTCGTGTAATTAAAATAACAAAAACTAGTGCTGATGTACTTGATCACACTAGCGCAAAAATACTGATCAATCAAATAAACGCTTTGGAATCTTTTCGATTGGAATCTTTCGTTTCGATGGCAGTTCAAAAATATTTAGAGAGCCATGAGAGTGATGCTAATTTAATTTTTATAAAGTGTATGGTCCCACTACAACTTTCATTTAACCAAAAAGTTCTTTCATCTCCGCGTTATTGTCGTCCATTAAAAATTGACATTCAAAAAGAGGGTGAGGAATTTGTAAGGATCGAAAATGATATAACAGAAACACAAATCCAAAATCCTCATGGGTCAAATAACGGGGTTTTCAATAAGAGCGCTACAAAATTTTTTTTAAATAAAACAAAATCGGTTTTAGATACCAATGAAATTCTTTATTCTTGTGAAAGTACGTTCGATGCCATTGAAGTTGATGCCACTGAACCCAATTTTCAAGCATAAATCGGCCGATACTGCTGCAATTTCACGTTCGATATTCGTACGAAGTTCATCAATCGTCGCTGGCTTGTTGGCATAGACCATAGACTTGACGTAGCCCCACAGGAAATACTCTAACGGCATCAAATCGCACGACCGAGGCGGCCAATCGACTGGGCCATTTCATGAGATAACATGTTCACCAAACTTGGTTTCCATTAAACTGATTGTGGCATTCGCTGTGTGGCTTGTGGCGCCGTCCTGTTGGAACCACATGTCCTCCAAGTTCATAGTATCCAATTGGGGCCAAAAATATTCGGTTATCATTGAACGGTAGCGATTCGCATTCACAGTAATGTGCCGGTCTTGATCATCACGGAAGAAGTACGGCCCAATGACGCCAGCGGCCCATAAACCGCACCAAACCGTAATTTTTTCGGGATGCAATGATGACTCATGGATTACGTGTGGATTGCTGCCAGAAATGAGCCTCATCGATCAAGATGATACGACGCTTATGGTGGTCAAGCGGCTTCAGTTCTTGCGTCAATTTGATCTTGTAAGGATGTGGGCCAAGATCTTTTCCCAAAATTCGGCACAACGACGTCACAGAGATGCCCAACGCTTGAGAACGACGTGTGAGAGACACATTTGGGCTTTCTTGAACTGAAGCCTCTGCGGCAGCAATATTCTCGACACTACGGGCACTTCTTTGTCTCACTGGCACGGGAACATTTTGTACTGTGCCTGTGGATTCAAATTTTTCCACTAGACGCTCAATTGTTGATCTGGTAGGACGATTATGACGACCATCAATTGGACGTAGCGCTCTTAAAGTTGAGGCCACTGACTCCATATTTCGGTAGTAAATTTTAATAATTTCGACTCGTTGTTGGCTCGTATATCTTTCCATGATGAAATGGCAAACCTTACTAAAGGGAAAAGAGCGGGAAAAAATATGGCGTCGTTTGCTGTCCCTATCGATTTACTTTTGTAGCGTCTCTGATGAAAACCCCTTTATAACTGTCAATAGCAAAAACTTTGTTGTCAAACATGAATTGGTACTATCAATGACTGATGGCAAGCTTTGCAACAGTTTATCCGCCACAAAATCTTCCATGAGATGTTATTTATGCAATGGTACATGCAAAGAGTTCAACAACGTAGGCAAAATGATCCAATTTCCGGTATCGGAACAATATTTATCATTTAGCTATTCTGTTTTATCTGCACGTTGCATATACACTTCCAGTCCAGGAGTGGAGAACAAGCAAAACAATAGAAGTTGCTGTTAATGAAAATAAAAAGCTAATTTAAAGAGAATTTAAAGAAAAATTTGGCTTAATTGTTGATCATCCTAAGCCGGGATATGGAAATACCAACACAGGTAATGTTCCGAGGAGAATTTTTGAAAAAAGTAATTTATCAGCCACCATCACCGGAATTGATAAATTTTTAATTCAAAAGTTTTATATAATTTTGCAATGCCTTGCAGGTGGTTTCAAGCTCAACAACGAAAAATGCAAAATCTATTGTGAAGATACCGCCCGATATTTCATTACACTGTATCCCTGGTACTATATGAGTACAACAGTGAACAAAATATTAATTCACGGGCATTTAATTGCTTCTACTTGCCTCGTACCGATTTGTCAGTTAAGTGAAGAAGATTTAAAATCACGAAACAAAGATTTTACAATTTTCAGAGAACAATTCAGCCGAAACACGTCAAGAAAAGACAATTTAAGAGATATTTTCAATAGAATGATGACTTCGTCAGATCCTGTGTTATCAAGTCTCAGAATTCAGAACCTTTTTGTTAATAAAAAGGATTTTCATTCAGATGCCATTAATATGTTTGTTGTGAAGAATATTTCTTTTGAAAATGAATAAACATAATTTTATTATTATGTAGTATAAAGTGTAAATTATAAAATTAATTACAAAACATTGTTAATATAAATTTTTGCTTCAAAAATTAAAAATTCTAGCTACTAAGTTTTCATATTTATTTAATTCTTTGTATGTTTATTATTAACAACACATTTGTCTTTGAAAAAAACTTAATCATCCTTGATAATAAACACCAAAATGAAAACCAACGATTTTCTTGATGTAAACACGCAAGTTTATCTTTCAACATCTCTCTAGACTTGTCTTTTCTTAATACAAATTAAATTTGAACTCATTTTTACTCTTATGCACAAAAAGTCACTTGAGACTTTTCAAAATAATTTATCGCACAAAACCACTACTTTTGCCCCACTGTGCGACCGCCGTCTCGCTTAGACCCCTTTCACACTCGGCAAGTTACTTGTGCAAGTCAGTTTTTCAACTTTCCGAGTACAAGCAAGTCTGTACTCAAAATTTATTCCCCTATCCCGACCTTACCTCTGTCATCAACAAACCAAGACTTGGGCAAGAGACTTGCGCAACTAACTTGCCGAGTGTGAAGACCCCACCATCGATGATCATTAAAAAAGCTGCGCAAACCAATCGGTCTACAACTATAGATTCCGATCAGCGTCAATACGATTGTGTATAACTTCTTACCTTTTGTTCATGATTATTATTTGTTCATATTAAAAGGACGTTACTTATCCGGTCTCGGACAACCCCGGGGGGTCTGGGACCTTACAAAACGAAGATAACATATTTCGCCAACCAGTGCGATGTTTCGCTTTCTTTCTCCAGTTGGCAATACCAAGTGTACGCAGGGATTCGTTAACCTGATCCCTCCTGCGGAGTCTTAATCTTCATATTTTTCGTCTTCCTTGGAGTTCGGTTTCGAAAACCCTTCGTGCTGGTTCGTCTTCATCCATTCTACTGGCACGGCTTAGCCAGCGCAATCGCGTTATCTTGATCCGCTTAACTATGTCAATGTCAGGATAAAGCTCATACAGGTCATGATTCATGCGTCGCCGATACTCGCCGTTGTGCACTATAGGGCCATAAATTTTTCGGAGTATTTTTCTCTCGAAGACTCCTACAGATAGACAAGACAGGTTGAATGAGTGTCTGGTACAGCTGGACTTTTGTTACTCGAGAGAGAGGGCTTTATCTCTAAAGTGCTTGCTTAGCCCAAAATAACATCTATTCGCAAGCACAATTCTGCGCTTGATCTCAAGGCTGACGTTGTTGTTTTTGTTTACTGCAGATCCGACGACGTTGCAGCACTTAGTTTTTATTAAATGTGATGTGTCGGCAGACGTTACTTTTAGGTTCATCTCGTTGGTTGTGTGAAAAAATAGATATTTGTTTAGCAATTCGAGCCTTTAAAAGCGGCTTAGGCGATAATATCATCCAAGATTTTAAGTCGAAGCGTGCCTTAATGACGGCGGCGTGAACTTCAAAAAAGTATTTACGACGCCGGCACACTGGAAAATTTTCTGTCGGCTTCGTTCTACTCCATATATGCAAAAAAAGAGTACTAAGTTAATTTTGTTGAGTAAAAACAGCGTTGTATACGACAATTCCAAGTCGATTTCAACGAAATTGTTGTAAATTACTCAATTTCGTACTTGTCGAAATATATGCGAAATTGAGCAATTTCAACTCAATTTCAGCCCAAATTGCGAAAGATTTCGAGGCAGCGTGAACAGGGCATGATTTTAATATTATATGTTGCACATATGTAGCACAAAATTAAAAGCGACGTCCATGGTAGTTATCCACCAGGTATTTGCAATAGGCAATGTTGTAATTGTAGGTAACAACAACAGGAATTTTGTATTTGTTTCATTCGCCTCAAACAACACACACAGAATTAAAATTGTTTCCAATTACATCCCATGAAGGAAATGGTTATTGTACCGGTTCAGAACGATATTTTAAGAAGTTTTTTCATGGCTAAATACTCAATAGTGTCGCTGTCACTAAGCGAGGTGACCGCTGTCGAAAGAAATTTAAGGTGGTCAGAGCAGGGATCGAATCCGCAATCTCTTGTACAAGAGGCGCGCACATTACAATTGCTCCACCGGTACCAACAGTACAAGTATACAAAAAAGTACAAAAACAAACTACCTATGAGTTTGACAACTGAAGCGAAAAAGGGGATGACAAAAACTAAATCAGCTCTTCAAACGCGTGTACCTTTCAGTAATTCTACCATGGTGACGCCATAATCCCATAGTTTTGTGTTGTGTTGTGTCCTTGGTATAATGATCGTTGATGATATACTGACACATTACTAAAACAGCTGATTTCAACTTTTTTTCTAGCTTGGGTATTTATTTCTCTTGTGTCAAATTCATATACATTATGTTGGAAATTGTTGGAATTAAATTGGAAAAATTATTTAATATCGGGACATCAATTATTTTATTGTAAACAAAATCGGAAATACTTAAAGCGAACCCATAGAATAATACATACCATAGAAGCTTTTATTCGCTCAATAAATTAAACGTCATAGGTACGATGGAAAGTAAACATTGGATGGTGGAAAATATGGGTTCAATAATACCAGATAGTGGCAATAGTATACAGCGATCAATAAAGGAACAACAACCGAATTTCGTGTTTTTGTGGCAAACTAGTTGTGTTAAATACAATACAAATGTATGCCAACGATAAAAGTCAACAAAAAAGTGCAAAATATATTTAAATTTTTCAGTTCGACACCAAAATGACAGGAAAAAGTTAAGTGAACATATTTTGTAACTCCACCTGGTGTAAGGTAATTTTAAATTTAATTGCTCTCATTTCCACAAACCTACGATGAAGAGTGTGAAATGAAACGTCAGATGAGAGAATAAGTTTATTTATGTATGTATTATTCTATGAGCGAACCACAGACTTGTCAATCATGAGTATGAACATCAGCTATCGTTGACGCTTATTGTCGGTTTACCGCCCTTCTTGATACCAAATAAGAATGTAATCGAAGTTGTTCGCATCACTATCATGTTTACAAAAATTTTTGGTAATATTTTTTCCAATTCATCAGTCTGATAAAAAGCTATCGACTAAGCTCATGCTTAGTCAAGTCCGTGATTCGCTTCAATAATATAATATTGCTGTGGTCAATTCTAGCAGTGCTGGGGAGTTTCTTTTAGACGTTTCGGATGAGTACCATGTTGTAAACACATTTCTGACTTAAGACTTCGAAAATTTACTATTTTTTGTTCCCGTACTTTCCTAAAACTTGAACTCTCAGAGAGAATTGTTCGTTATATTTGTTTAAACTCTCTTTTACTAGTTTTACAATAAAAAAGTACGGAAACAAACTTATAGCCTGTTTCTCGATGTCGAATGAAAACATAAGCGAACAAAAGACAGTCACTCGAATTCGATTCAATTTAGGTTTATCTATCTCTTAAGTATTCGTTCTTATGCACTTGCGTCTGTCAATTTGTATGTGTTACGTAATTACGCATTTATGAATTGGCAGATCGACATTTGTCATTTAATTACAATTTCCTTAAAAAATACTACTTTATTGTATAGGCTTGAATACAACCCTGCCGATCTATTGATACCGATTGTCAGCCTTTGGTCAGTGGAAAGCAAAGCAAAACAAACAAAAGTAGTCTAACAAATAAAGAAAAATTAAAACCAAATGTTCCCCCACTCCTCCTCCACCGAAAATTTGCTGGCTCCGACAACCGGCACTCCGCTGGCAAACTCTGATTTTTTTTCCATATAGTGAACTAGTGCCTGCAGCTGCTGCATCGTTGACTTTTTCAGACTATAATTTGCCATTCATTTTAATTTGAAAATTTGTATTTGACTTCCTTTCCTTTTTAAATTTCTTTGCCACTCGAAAACAAAACAGAAAGTGACTGAATTTGACACTTCGATTCGCGGTGTTGACAACTCATTCGAAATAGAGAAACCTAATTTTGTATGAAAACCTTTACGTATTCGACATTTTCTTTCGACTTGTCGTTCGAGTCGTCGTTCGCATAAAGTTGAATTAGTGAAACCCAAATCTGATTTCTTTCGATTACAAACGATGCGAATGCATTCTTTCGACATCGAGATACAGGCTATTAGTAAAGGGTTTTTCAACACAGACGCTCCAAAAGTAAATCGATAGGGACACCAAACGACGCCATATTTTTTCCCGCTCTTTTTCCTTCAGTAAGGTTTGCCATTTCATCATGGAAAGATATACGAGCCAACAACGAGTCGAAATTATTAAAATTTACTACCGAAATTTGGAGTCAGTGGCCTAAACTTCAGTGGCCTCAATCATCTTCAGCGATGAGGCTCATTTCTGGCTGAATGGCTTCGTCAATAAGCAAAATATGCGTTATTGGTCAGACAGCAATCCACACGTAATCCATGAGTCATCATTGCATCCCGAAAAAATTACGGTTTGGTGCGGTCTATGGGCCGGCGGCGTCATTGGGCCGTACTTCTTCCGTGATGATCAAGACCGGCACATTACTGTGAATGCGAATCGCTACCGTTCAATGATAACCGAATATTTTTGGCCCCAATTGGATAATATGGACTTGGAGGACATGTGGTTCCAACAGGACGGCGCCACAAGCCAACCAGCGAATGCCACAATCAATTTATTGGAAACCAAGTTTGGTGAACGTGTTATCTCACAAAATGGCCCAGTCGATTGGCCGCCTTGGTCGTGCGATTTGACGCCGTTAGATTATTTCCTGTAGGGCTACGTCAAGTCTATGGTCTATGCCAACAAGCCAGCGACGATTGATGAACTTCGTACGAATATCGAGCGTGAAATTGCAGCAGTATCGGCCGATTTATGCTTGAAAACCGTCGAAAATTGGGTTCAGCGTCTGGACCAAAAACGATGTACAAGTAGACAGTCAAAATTTCTCTTCACTCAACTGCCAACAAACAAAACGAGTGAAACCCTAGTACTTCTCTTTTCTCTCTCTTACTCTCTTCATTGAATATTTCAATTCACGAGCAGCTTTTTGATAGTGTTATTGTATATAACTATACAAATTCCAACCATGTTGAAGTAAAATTACATAAACTATGCAAAAAGTATGAAATAATCAAGATATGACGCGAGAGAGAAATGCGTTTGAGTGAACTCCTAGCACTTTCTGGTTCTCTTTTACCAGGGGTGCCAAGTTGCGCACATCTTCTAAATCGTCTTTGTCTGGACTTCTGCAAGCGTGCCCGTGGTGGCCTTGCAAAAGAAATCGAGTTCCATACATAATGGCATCGAACGTACTTTCACAGGAATACATAATTTCATTGGTATCTAAAACCGTTTTTTTTATTTAAAAAACCTTTTGTAACGCTCTTATTGAAAACCCCGATATAACTAGATGAACTCTAACCTAAAATTAACCCTAAGCGCACTGCTGTAACTGCAGAGTCACTTGCAATATTTATGACGTTGCGTGACATTTTCGTCATTGTTGTTGTTTTAGTAAAAGCTGTACAACAATTCAGCTGTCTCATTAGATATTCATACCCTCAAATGAATAAATAAAAAGTTCATTAATCCCTGCTGCTGACTGAGGTTAAAAAGATCTGCATACAGATGAGTGATTTTGTTTAGATATAAATATTTAAATTATTTCTATTGTTGTACTCGTATTCTTTGATTTCAATTCTGTTTATTTCAGTTCGTATTCATTGTTTTGGTCTTTTGCAAGTGATTTTTTATCATATGCAAATGTGTAATACTTCACATTATTTACGGTGCAGCTAGATTTGGGGTTCCACAAAAGCTGCATACATACATTGCATGTAAAGAGTTTTTCAACAGAGACGCTACAAAAGTAAATCGATAGGGACAGCAAACGACGCCATAGTTTTTCCCGCTCTTTTGACATTTCTCTTCAGTAAGGTTTGCCACTTCATCATGGAAAGATATACGAGCCAACAACGAGTCGAAATTATTAAAATTTACTACCGAAATTTGGAGTCAGTGGCCTCAACTTCAGTGGCCTCAATCATCTTTAGCGATAAGGCTCATTTCTGGCTGAATGGCTTAGTCAATAAGCAAAATATGCGTTATTGGTCAGACAGCAATCCACACGTAATCCATGAGTCATCATTGCATCCCGAAAAAATTACGGTTTGGTGCGGTTTATGGGCCGGCGGCGTCATTGGGCCGTCCTTCTTCCGTGATGATCAAGACCGGCACATTACTGTGAATGCAAATCGCTACCGTTCAATGATAACCGAATAGTTTTGGCCCAATTGGATAATATGGACTTGGAGGACATGTGGTTCCAACAGGACGGCGCCACAAGCCAACCAGCGAATGCCACAATCAATTTATTGGAAACCAAGTTTGGTGAACGTGTTATCTCACGAAATGGCCTAGTCGATTGGCCACCTCGGTCGTGCGATTTGACACCGTTAGATTATTTCCTGTGAGGCTACGTCAAGTCTATGGTCTATGCCAACAAGCCAGCGACGATTGATGAACTTCGTACGAATATCGAACGTGAAATTGCAGCAGTATCGGCCGATTTATGCTTGAAAACCGTCGAAAATCGGGTTCAGCGCCTGGACTTTTGCAAGCGTGCCCGTGGTGGCCATGCAGAAGAAATCGAGTTCCTTAAATAATGGCATCGAACGTACTTTCGTTGGTATCTAAAACCGGGTTTGTTTTATTTAAAAAAAACACTTTTGTAGCGCTCTTATTGAAAACCCCGTTACTTCCATATATCTGAAAATTACTTTTCTGCACATAACTAGTAAAAGTGTAGAAGTATCTAGTGTAAGAGTATCTGTGATTTATCAAATCTTTGGGGGCAAGAGTCACTTACTTCCTTTTTATAGTTATAGCACTTTTGAAATCTTTTTTTCTGTTCTGATTCGCTCATCCCATACAAATATATTGTGTATTTCCATATTTTGCTTTATTATCTTATGGTGAATCATTTCATTATTATCGTAGGGTGATAACATTTAAAAAATATTCCCTCCCATAACCTCTGAAGTGAGAAAAGGAAGTAGAAATGTTGTATTTTCTACCAGCTGCTTTCTTCTATCTGTCATTCGTTCTGTCAAAAACATTACACAAATAAAGAAGCAGTACTTAAGTCGCCTTTAGACGACGTGTATTTTATGCATAGACGAATATAGTATAGACACATTTATACTCTCATCTGACGTTTAATTTCACACTCTTCATCGTAGGATTGTGGAAATGAGAGAAATTAAATTTAAAATTAACTTACACCAGGGGGAGTTACAAAATATGTTCACTTAACTTGTTCATGTCGTTTTGGTGTAGAACTGAAAAATTTAAATGTATTTTGCACTTTTTTTGTTGACATTTATCGTTGGTATACATTTGTATTGTATTTAACACAACTAGTTTGCCACAAAAACACAAAATGCGGTTGTTGTTCCTTTGTTGGACGTTGTTTACTATTGCCTCTATCTGGTATTATTGAACCCATGTTTTCCACCATCCAATATTTACTTGCAACCATACTTATGACGTTTAATTTATTGAGAGAATTAATGTGTCTATACTACATTCGTCTATGATTTTATCTCACTTTAACAACTCATATGTAATTCGGTATGTACTAATGTCAAAATGGCCGTGTACATGCGGTAATTACTCGTGATATAACCTCTGTTTGTCATTAAAACCTGGTTTCATTATGAACGCTTTATTGTTTTGCCAAAAACAGCTGATATCAGATGTATTGACACAAGAAAATAGAGCACGGTCTCATTGAAATATTTCATAGAGTAATACTTAAGAGTTTCCATTACTCTCGTCGATGCCTTTTCATGACGACGACGTCTTTACTTGCTGCTGTATTTTACCAATTTTACACTTTGTTTGGACATACAAGGGACAGAAATCAAAGGGAATGCGTATTTTCGTTAAATGCAAACAACATAAAATATAATTTAGTTGTTATTAGTATCAATAAACACAATTACTTCCTTTACTCTCTCATTCTATATCATCGGCCTAGTACCTTTTCGATCAGCTGTGCCATAGAATCCCCCTGAATATTTCCATATGTCTTACATATGGGGTTTACACATCCACTCCCACTGTGCACAAAAACGGAGGCGTATCCGTTTCGACCCCGTAACGAGTCCGTAAGAGCATGAAAAAACGAAATGTGTGTTGTCGAACCAGTTACGAGTCCGTAAAAACATAATCAGTGAAAATTATTTTCGGCGGATCGGTTTCAAACCCGTTACAAGTCCGTAAAAACGTAATATGTAAAGCGCATCAGTGAAATTGTGATTCGGCGGATCCGTTTCAAACCCATTACGAGTCTCGAAAAACATAAAAACCGATTCAATTTTTGGCAGCACCATTTCGAACTCGTTACGAGTTCGTAAAACATAATAAAGCGAATCACTGGAATTCCGATTTGCCGGATCCGATTCGAACCCATGGTATAGTAATATATTCATGGTAAAGTCGTATGAACAGCTGATTTAATTTTTTTCATGTGATATTTCGTTTTGGGTGTCAAACTCACATGTATTTTGTTTGTGTACTCTTTTTCATTCTTGTGTTGTTGGTATGCATTCGTGTAAAGTTTGACAACTGAAGCCCACAACTACAACAACGCATGCTGCTATTACAATGTAGACATTATTATTATACCATATTCGAACCCGTACGAGTCCGTTAAAACATAAAAAAACGAATATGGAAATTGCGATTTGGCGTATCCATTCGAAGCCGTTATGAGTCCGTGGAAACATAAACATTGGAAACAATGAAATTGCGATTTGGCGGTTCCGTTTTGAACGGTCCCGTAAATGCTAAATGGGAATTTAGGGAGGGAATAAAATAAAAGGAAATAAATTTGGCTGACAACGAAATCCGAACGAAACCGTTTCGAACCCTCAAAAAATTGCTAAAAGTGAATTCGACTCGAATCCATTTTTAAGCATAGGCGGCATTTTTCATATCGACTTGAACACCTTTCAACAGGAACCTGGAAAAATACCAGCTTCCATAAGATTAGCAATCAAGGTCTTGACTTCGTGATAAATTTTTTTTGAAAAGTTTGTATCACAAATTTATTTGTTGTGAGAAATGAAAACAAAATACAATAAAAATCAAACATGTGTATAAATTTCTTTTCTTCTTTATGACTTTTGTTGGCGCCAAATAAGCTTGGGTGTGAATACCTTTGCGTATGATTTGTGTCTACGGAATTTCTATGCGTGATCGAAATAACGCTTGCTCCGGCGAAATGTGAAGTCCTTTGCGAGTTCGAGATGAATCCGAAAACGTGGAAAAAACGATGCGCGATTTCTAGAGAAATTTCAGTCGCAAACGGATTCAATAATTTTCATTCACGGATTTCCGTTTCGAACAAAATGTACAATGATGTGAGTCCGTTTCGAATTCGAAACGAATTCGTATGGTACACTGGGCAGGACTAATGTGAGGAGCCAGCTGTTAACCAAAATTTGGTTATGTTAAAATTATCGGTAATATCTCTAAATGTTGTTTACAGATTATCACATTTAAATGCAGAACATCATTTATTGAAATCCGTAATCGCGGTTCCAATATAATCGATGATTTATTAGAAATTAATAGGATTTACCCACTATTTGTCACCAAGGCGGTCGTCTTCAGGTCGCTGAATTCGAAATCAATCTTCGATTTAAAAATTCAAAATGGCGAGCTCACATGAAAACGATTTTGTAAAATTTTGTTGATTTAATAACATTTCTTGTGCTTGTCGTTTTAATTTTTGAAAATCCAAGGTCACAATCGAATTTTAAGTCCCAATCGAATGATTTTATTTAAAACAAAAACAATTTTGCATTAATACTATTACTGATAACATTAATTTAACCTAATCTTAACGAGCAGATGGTTCACGTAGACGAAGAATGCCTCAAATCTATAATATATTATATGCATATTGAAAGATAGGTCTATCTTTGATACGATTTTGTTTTTAGACTATGAATATTTAGAATGTTAAAGCAAAGTAAATATACACAAGTATTTGTTCAAACACATTTTGAATTAAAAAATAAATAAAAAATAAAGTTATTTGTAAAAAATTTGGGGTTATACAAGCAGGAATCACAATGCAAGCTACAATTTCAACAAGTCTTCACAATGCAAGCAATAATTTACTTCGAATGTCACATGCGTGTTGCATTTATATTATTAACAAAATATTTTAATATATGAAATACAATCTACGGATAAAATTATATTGTAAAATACAGTTTTTGAAAAAAAATGTATATGGGCATTTCCATGGTGTCGCACGGGACAGACAGTCGTACGCACTTAAACTGAAACAAAGGTCATAATAAACCCGGTTTTTATTTTGATGATGATCTTAACTTGCAGCTCTTAGTTAGCCCTATAAGTGGTCGTAAGGTTGATTTTGGGTAATTTTACAGTTTCAAAATACAAACAAAAAAACGTAAGCGGTTTTCGCGGCCAACAACTCAAACGCGGACTTCAACGAATCCTGAGAGAATATTTCAAAGAGCTTTATTTAAGAATGTTGTGGATTGATGTTTCTTAAAAATTACTTTTATTTTACCCAAAAATAATTAATAATTTTTTTTTTATTTAATATTATGCTCGGTCGCACGGGACATGTCACACGGGACATTTTTTTCCATCATGTCATTTATATGGTTTTTTTTACGAATATAAAAATAAGCTTAGTAAATATGTTTTAATATTAACAGAAAAATTCAAGGTATTTATATTGCTATTACAAAAAAAAAATTAAAAAATATTTACATGGATATTGTATAGTATCAAATATAATAATCGAAATAAAGTAAATTTAAATGAAAATATCAGGAATACGCAACAGGGTTTTTCGGAATATGCAGTTCTAGCTTCTTCACCATCACAACAAAAGGAATGCAACTGGGATATACCCGTAATGCTTTTTACGTCTTTCCAGTTTTCGTCTAGATTGTATAAAATGGAATGCGTTTGAACCTGATCAGATGACATGAAATAAATCTTAACCCCAGTTATGTTATTTTGTGCACAATGGTAAAATGGCAATGCATCGAGTATAACAACTACATCTTTCCATGAGAGCTTGCAAAAAAATGACATTCCATTGAGGAACAGCGCAATTGTTTTATAAAGTCAACTTTTACAGGTTTTGCCAACGTTTGCTCGCATTTGTAAGGCTCGCTTTGGTTTTGTTGTGCTTTTCGCATTTCTGCGAGCTTTTCCCGGCTTTGTCTTTTACGCATGCGTTCATACCATACCGCTTTTTCTCTTCAACCATTTCAGCACTTCCTTCATCTCTCCACTTTTGCCTAGTGTTCCGCATTCTTTCCTTGTTCTTCAATTTACAGTTTTGTATTATTCCCTCAAATTTTCTCTCCACCGTTTGCATTTCTCTTTGTTATTATTAACGCGTCATCTAGATTAAATAATTTAAAAATATTTGTTTACATACTTAAATAAATCGTTAATGTAAAAAAAAATTCTCAAATTTTTAAATTTTACAATTACGGTGTCGCACGGGAAAAACTTTATATTATTACCAAGATCGCAAATCTTGTTATATTTTGGCAATTTTTTTTAGTTTAATTGCATACAAAAACTGTGTTTGGAAACAATTTTTTGTGAACTTGCTTCTTTTGCTTTCGACGTACTAATAGCAAATGTTGTTTTGCGGTGTCGCACGGGACACCGAAATATGCAATATCCCGTTACAATTTTCTACAAGCGCATAGTTTCTTATGGTTTCTTAGAGTCTAAACGTAATCAAACACGCTACAGACGACGACGTTTTTTCCACATAGGTTTCTTATGGCAGGGAAAAAACGTGACGGAAATTCGCTGCGGCTGACGACTCGCCGCTAGAATAGAATCTTTTCTAATTTCTTGGCGGCGCTCTCACGAAATCTCTCGATTGAGAGAATGAAGTTGCCACATGTTCCAGAAAATCATAAGAGAAGCCAACACATATGTATATGTATACGATGGTACGTACATGTGAATGCAAAAGAAAATTAAAGAAAGGGTTAAAAATAATTTATTGTTAAACACAATACAATAAAAGTGAATACATTTTTAAAAACAGTAAAAACAATTTTATTCCTATACAACCATAATATTATTTTCAAACAAATTCCAGAAAAGAGCCGCAAAAATTTACGACGCAGAGAGAAAAAATCAACCGTAGTCGCCAGACGCTCTCTCTCCCATTTCGTTTAGACGCTAGAGATTTTTTCCGTCGTCGTCTGAAGCGTGTCTGGTTCTGTTTGAACTCTTATGCATGCTTTTTTAACTCTTTGTTTTCTTAGAAAGATTTGACAGATCAAAAGTCAATGCATAATGTCTCTCTTTAAGAACTATTATCAAAACAAAACGTGCAATAGAAACAACCCAATGAGACAAATTGCGTAATGAATATGTGTGAAATTTGTTTACATTAGTTAAATTTGATTGTTAACCTATTAAAATATGATACAAAAAAGTGATTTCAATAACTTTTTATTTTGTGGTCTCGGTGGACCTTCCGATGGAAATGCCCATATGTACATATTTTCCTATTAATATTTCTTAGTTTGAAAATGAAATTCAAAGTAAAGCGCCATCTAGGTGTCAATTATGTAGCTTGATTCGAACAAAACTGTTGCTGGAGTAGAAGTAGAGCAATTTCTGCGTCAAAGTTCAACTACAGTTTTGAAAAGGAAACGAAAGGTCATTATGTGAAATATCTTGAGTGCGAACGAGAGGGCATGAATGACTAAATTGTTGCTGGCATTTTGAAGGTGGCTTAACTAATTTAGCTTAATTTTGCAAAAGTTCATAGCAATCAAAGGGAATAATTGTAATCTTATATCCATACTTAAACTACATATAGGTCAGGTAATTTTCCTAATTAAATTAGATAAAACTAACAAAATTCAGTAACGTCCGTGACTTTGGAAATATAGTAGAAACTCGATTCTTATACGTAATGAAAACCCGGCTCGGTGCAAGTTTCGAGGTTGTCACAAGCACCGAGTATTAATTTCCCATACAAAATAAAAGGCAAATACATCTGTTTATGACACCGCACCTCTCAATAGTCAGCTTAAAACTGATTCAAATCACAACATTTCATCAGCAGCATAAAACGACGGGGATATCCCGAAATGTATTCAGTCTAAGAAAACGTAAACAAAGCAGTAATACAAAAATGTTGCAAGTATCGAGTTAAAAATTTTCGGATGTCGCAAGTACTGAGTGCGTAATGAAAAATATTTCTATGTTACAAGAATCGAGGTGTGCAAGTATCGAGTATGTGCAAGAATCGAGTTACTACTGTATCCATATACGTTCTTTATTCCTAGCAACGAAATGTAACATACAAAGTTCATATAAAGGGTTCACAAAGAACACACCGATGGCTAAAAATGTAAAGGTCGTATCTAGCTTTTTTACGAAATTTCGTTTTGTGCATATTTTGCTAGGAAATACCCCTTTCGTACAAAAAAGGTTTTTTAATGTTAACAAATAAAGAATTTGTTTTACTAAGACACTGCATTTGAAAACAAATATTGTGCCAAATCGCTTTCATTTTATTCAGTTTTTTCCTTCTTCTGTATAGTAACAAAAAGTTGAGACACTACGTCTTTCCTACTTATTTATTGCCATTGATACATAGGTTGCTTTGTTTTGGTTATGATCATTATTCCTTTTTTAGTCCATAAATGTTAATTTGTGCTATTTTACTGTCCATCTAAAATCGGGCGTATTTAAGAGTGTTTTTTTATATCCCTCTTCACTTATTATTCGACTACTTTGTATGGGGAGCCGCTTAAAATCGCTTAGCTCCCCATACAAAGTGGCCGAAAAATTTGTTTATCAGGGAATAAAAATACAGTTTTATTAATGCGCAAACGATTGGAAATTTCGTCCAAGTTTTAGCTTTTTTTTAAAGACCGGGATCTGGTGTCCATTGTTGAATGGGGTCGAATGAATAGAGTAGATTTTAATGCGGTTAAGACCCAGTGTTGTTTGTTGTCGCATAAGCGGATTGCTGACCCAGGTGTGTCGTCTTTGTCTATGGACGGTGTGGATATTGATGAATCAGACGCTCTTGATGTTCTGGGCATGAAAATACAATGTGATGTCCGTTGGGCAAAACATGTATTTGAAGTGTCGAAAGATGCATTCACGTGTCTGGGCTTTTTAAAGCGGTGCAAGAAATACTTCACTCCATCTGATCTTCTCAATATCTACACCACCTACATCAGGCGAAAGATGGAATATAACTCCCATATATGGGCAGGTGCTCTTAGGACATGTTTGGAGCTTCTCGACCGTGTCGAGAGGAGAGCGATGGTGTTGATAGGGGACAGTAGGGTATCCAACTCTATTGTCTCCCTTGAGCATCGTCGAAATGTGGGTTGCGTGTCGCTGTTCTATCGATATTTCCACGGTATGTGTTCGTGAGGATATTTAACCGAAGCACGCGCCTTTCCAGGAACTCTCATCCGTTTTTTATCGAGTGGCCGGTTGACCGCACTACACACTATAGAGAAAATTCGTTCTTCAGCCGTACAGTCCGTATGTGAAATATACTTCCGGCCAATGTATTTCCCACCAATTGTGACATACAAAGATTCAAGGCAAATGTCAACAGACACTACTCCCTCTTTCCACCCTCCACTACCTCAATTTTCTTTCGCCAACACAATGCACTGCATTTATAGGGGCATCCCCGGAGTGTTGGTTTGATAAAAAAAAGAAGAATATGCATTTCAAGTATTTGTGTTTATAGTTTTTTGATGCTAGGACGAAAATACAATAAAAATTATCATGGTTTTTACGACAACGATTTCTGCTAATTTGCTGTCCATGGCTATAAGTGTTAATAAGCGTGATTTTTGCACCTGCTAAACTAATATTTCGACTAGTTTGTATGGGGGACCGCTTTAAATCACTTAGCTCCCTATACAGAGTGGTCGAAAAATTTGTTTAGCAGGGGATATAAAGACTGGTCTAATGTTGTCTACCGTTCTCCAAATTTTCACCAGTTAAATTATAACTATACCCAGCAGGAAAGTGAAGAATGCATTGAGAATGAATTGTATAATGCATTATAATAGTTACATTATATAAGACATTCCAAAGAATCGAGAGAGTAGTGTCATTTGACAAAATTGCACATTGATTCCCCAGTGCATACCCACATCTACGAAGATGGAATGTGTTGTTTCTGAGTGTGACGATTCTTCTTTCATTCGGAATGCCGTTAACTGTCGCCCCCTTCATAGTGCGTTCAAATTATTTCTTGACAATTTTGTAAAAGTGATTACAATTACAGGGTTGCTAGCTCGCTGTAAAACACATATTTTTTCACATGAAATCTTACATATCTTAAGTAATAGTAGGCAGACACAGAGTTGGCAATCCAGTTCTTTTTGAAGTTTGTCACAATACGTCATCTAACGGGATTTTTTTCTGATGGCTTAACATTGTATTTATAAACCTTGGATTCGTCCATTCGCGTAAATAATTATAAATAATGCATTATAGAATTCATTCCTTATAACATGGTAAATAATGCATTAAAAAGAACAGATTATATAATGCAAAATAATTCATTCTTTGCCTAGGACATCCCTGTGTTAAGAATAATGCATTCTGGAATCAACGTTTAATACACGCTACACATTATTTTCTGGCTTCCTATTCATTCCCTTTACCTGCTGGGTAGTGTTACGGTCGGTCGTATTCACAGAAAGTTATGAGAGGTTTGAGAGATGAATTAGGGGGTAATACTTTTGTCATGTTTCATGAAAATTCGTCGTAAAATTAGTTATTTTTTAGAAGGTGTTTGTTAAAAATGTATGACTTCTTAACGATGTCAAATTTTCCCCAAATTTTCAGTATACAATTTTTACACCAAGTTCCAAAATATTCCGTCCGGTGAGCATGATATTTCAAAAGTAAAGAAAAATAGGGCACTCTAATAAATTTCTACATACATTCATATATTAACCATAGAGTAATGTCATATAGAGCTGCCATCTTCCTCATACAACGTTTCGTTTCAAACTTTTCGTCGTGCGATAGTTATTTGACGTAAAATACAGAATTACAAAACTTGAAATTTAAAAACTGTGAAATTTAAACGTATTTTGGACTTTTTGTGATATCATTTTTTGGTAGTATATGTTTGTGGTGTATTTATACAAAAATTTTAACGCACAAAACGAAATGCCTTTCCTGGTTTCTTGTTGGTTGGTTTGAGTCATTGCCTCTATCTGGTATTATTAAAGCAATACTTTCCCACATGCAACGTCCATATGCAACACAACAAACTTCGTGAATTTACTGAGTGAAATCGCTTCTCTATATGTAATTTCTCTATGTTATTGACATTCCCAATATCGAAAAATGCGAGTGTATACACAGACTTCAAATAATTGAACAACGATTTAATGATTATTGGATACGATACCATTTAAAACAGTACGTACGCGTGTACAATTTCAATTAACACATTAATAAATTTGAATAAGTCAAATACTGCTGCCGAATGTCTTCGTATGAGTACTCGTAGACCGCGATGCGGGCAAAAATACTAATTGTCCAATTTATTTCTAAATTAAATTGCCCAAAATGAAAATGCCGATAAATATTATGATTTTGATTACGACAGATTGACAACATCAGCACGAGTATACGATATGATGGTGTGAACAAGTACTTTTGATGGGTTTGCATTTGAAAAACGCTCTCAAGTTTTAACAATTTGTTTACAAAACATTCCAGTTTGTTACTCTTTGGTTCAGTCTCTTAATCGTATGGGGCGGTTTCTCTTAACTTGCATGAGTATTCTTATGTATTGCCTGAGTACAGTTGTTATGAATGAATTTTATGCCGGTTTTTATTTCATGTTATTTGACTTTGAGCAATGACGGACGTTCTTTTCCTCACGTACGAGCACATACATGGATAAATCTCTCGCAAACTTGTTGCACAGCCTGTAGCCATAGTTTTTATGTAGTGGGACTTGGTTCAACTTGTGGTAGTTTGTAGTCGTGACGTACATTTAGCTTGTTGGCACAAACATTTTGGATACATCAGTCACAATCTGATAATTTCACAATTAAGCATTAAACTGAAATGAGACTGACTGAAAGTCACCTAAATGAAATAAATAAATAAGTGTGTGTCATATCATTTTTCAACTTACGCGCATTTTTGTCACATTGTCTGGCAATTCAAACACGCGAAACTCAATACAAGGGAGAGTTTGATGTCCGTGGCGCCTGATTGCTTTATCTGAGAGAACACGTCGAAATACGACAATACAAATAAAAAACTAAACCAAATGTTAAAATAAATTGTGATATCACGGGCTAATGAGATTAAGCGCTAGCCATATCGGAGAATCATTTAGTTTACTCCAAGAAGCTCAAAATCCCTTCAACGACTACATAATACTATTCTCTCATGTCCCTAAAGAAGTAGGATCTCATAGTAAAGTAGACATCCTAATGCTGGATAGTGCTATACACGTGCAGAGAAGGTACTTCTTAATAATGAAAGTTTTTACGAAAGTTTATTAATAAATAGAACTACATATGTAATTACTTAGTGAAAAAGCTTCAAAAACACCGTTCACAACCGGTGTAAAACTGTAGGTTTCAATCAGTGAGTGTTAAACTAGAAAATGCAGAGTTCGTTGATGGACTTCTTCTTTCGTTGTATTAACAACTGCTTCGTTACAGCAACGAAATTATTTGCTCAACTATAAACATTGACAAACCTCCCAAATAAATAAATATTAATAATAAACTATTGAAAAAGTAATGGACAGTTTTTCATCAGTGGTCATCTTCGTTTCTTAGTTAAATTGTGGTTAAACTTCGAATTGTGTTTTTCAGTCAATGGTTAACAATGATTTAACCACCTAATGTTTGTTGGTCACATCATAGAATAACACATACTATAGAAGAACTTATTCTCTCATCTGACGTTTCATTTCACACTCTCTCGGTAGGTCTGTGGAAATGTTTACATACACCAGGTGGAGTTACAAAATATGTTCACTTAACTATTTCCTGTCGTTTTGGTGTAGAACTGAAAAATTTAAATGTATTTTGCACTTTTTTGTTGACTTTTAACGTTGGTATTCATTTGTATTGTATTTAACACAACTAGTTTGCCACAAAAACACGAAATTCGGGTGTAGTTCCTTTGCGGATCGCTGTATACTATTGCCACCATCTGGTATTATTGAACCCATATTTTCCACCCTCCGCTGTGTAATTTCCATCGTACCTATGACGTTTAATTTATTGAGCGAATAAAACCTTCTACGTATGTGTTATTCTATGGGTCACATTACTGATTGTCAAAATGACAAATGTAAAATTGTATAAAATACATGTTTCTGTTTTGATTATTTGTACACATACTTTGAGCTTAGGTCGTTAAATTCATAGAATAATACATACATAGATAAACTTATTCTCTCATCAGACGTTTCATTTCACACTCTTCATCGTAGGTTTGTGGAAATGAGAGCAATTAAATTTAAAATTACCTTACACCAGGTGGAGTTACAAAATATGTTCACTTAACTTTTTCCTGTCGTTTTGGTGTAGAACTGAAAAATTTAAATATATTTTGCACTTTTTTGTTGACTTTTATCGTTGGTATACATTTGTATTGTATTTAACACAACTAGTTTGCCACAAAAACACGAAATTCGGTTGTTGTTCCTTTGTTGATCGCTGTATACTATTGCCACTATCTGGTATTATTGAGCCCATATTTTCCACCATCCAATGTTTACTTTCCATCGTACCTATGACGTTTAATTTATTGAGCGAATAAAAGCTTCTATGGTATGTATTATTCTATGGTTAAATTGTAGTTCTTTAATGGGTTTTGCATGGTTTTTAAAATTTTTTGTTATTTTAACAATTTACTCATTTATTTCTTAGTTCACATAATTCAGTGTTGGTTCTTCGTCTTTGTTGTTTTATTATTTAGCCCAAAAAAGATGTTTTTTCCGCAATAAGAATACAAGGATTGCCATAATCGTTATCAATATGAGGATTTACATTAACTCACCACTGAAAACTAATTAACTGTCAATTACGATGAAGTTATCCTATAGTTAACTACCCACTTACAAACTGTGCCGAGTTAATAATAGTTTAAATTCCATACACTTCTTCCTTATTAAATTAAATTTTGGTTAAACATCGATTTGAGTTTTTCTGTCAATGGTGAGCAATGATTTAGCTGGTTAACCTGTAGTCAGAACCATATGATTTTGGCAATCACATTACTGATTTCCAAAATAAGAAATGTAAGATTGTGTAAATTATTAATTAATTATATTAATTTTTAATGTTGAAAATTAATATAATTAATTTTTAATTGTTTTTAGTATTTGTACACATATTTTGAGCCTAGATCGATACATTTTTGGGCCTATATAGTTTTGTATACATACAGAAAAGAGATCCGTTGTCCCAACTATATTTACAGCCAACTAAAATTTGGAGGTTCCTTGGACTATCACATTATTCAGTGGTGATTATCAATAATTGTGTTCCGTTTCACCAAATGTTGTGCATATCAATTGATTTGTAATTCAGTGTTGGTTGAAAGAACTGCAACATTTAGTTGCAGCTACAGCAACAAGAAATAAATGTGATCTGTCAATCGAGTTTTAGTTCTAGCAATGAAATTATCCTGTTTTTTGTTGTTGTCTAAAAGGCATCACAATTTTTACATGAACATTTGCATAATGGTGAATTCTCAATTCATATGAGATTTCGTTTGCATTTAGTTTGATGAATTTTTCAATAGCATCATTCCTAACAATCACTGATGAAGATGTGCGGCTAGGTCTGAAATATCGTACATTTGCAAAACTCCTTTTTGAAAAATATATATCTCCATTAATAGAGATATAGAAAGGCCTCGAGCTTGAATAATAAAATTAAAAAGTACCAATAAAAAGGCCGAATAAATAAAAATCATCCCTGATAAATTTTTTAACTTGCGGAAACTAAAATTTTTCGAGTAAAAAATCGGTAAATAGCCATTATGTCTATATTTCGGAAACGGAGCGTTCAAGTAACCCAAAGTGACCCATCCCCATTTTTAATCAAAAATGGGAAAAATTTGGAAAAAATGTCTATATCTCGGAAACAGAGCGTCGAATCGAAAAAAATAACTAATTTTTGTTGCTTTCTAAGGGTTTTTCGTATAGTGGTCCAATTCGTATGGACGACTTTTTTTTATAAAAAAAATAGCCAAAATAAGAAATAGCTGTAAATGGGAAAAGGTGCGTTCAAACGCAAAAATAATAAATTATTTTAACTCCGTAGGAGTCTTTATCCAATGGATGCCTTTCATACGGCGTCACTTTTTAAAATCCAGTAAACTACAATTTTTGAAATAAAAAATCGCTAAAGCACACATATGTGTTAGCGATTGTTTTAAAAAATAAATGATGCCGTATTAAAGACATTCATTGGTTAAAGTGTCCTATGGTGGTAACAAGGTTATTATTTTTGCGATCTGAGTTATACCCATTTTTTATTTTAGCGATTTTGTTATTTTGACGATTAATCAATCAAAAATTAATCAACTCTTTTTAACACTATTATGCTACAACTCAGTATTATCAACTATATTGGGTACTTTTTCTTTGGTTTGTGTCTAGACTAACATATGGTGGGCAATTTCTTGTTTAATGGGAAGTTTTCTAGGTGGAGCCTGTAACCAAAATTTAGTATATATTGTAGTTTTGCACCCAATTAAAAGAAAATTTAGAAAAGCCAAAGTGAATGAAGTTTAAAATAAGAACAATTTCTTAACTAAATGCATTTTCTTAAAAAAAGTAATTCTTCTCATAAAAATAACTATTCATATTCTTAAATAAAGTACCGTTTCTTAAAAAAATACCTTACCTAAAAAAAAGTAAATTTTCTTACAAAAAGCACCTTTTCTTAAAAAAAGTATTTTTTTGAAATAAGTACCTTTTCTTAAAAAAGTAAATTTTCGTACAACAAATTGCCTTTTCTTAAAAACTAAACTAAAACAAAATAATTTTTCTAGAGATAAGTACCTACTCTTAAAAATGTACCTATTCTTGAAAAAGGACAAATTCTAAAAAAAATTCCCATTTCTTAAAAAAAACCTTTTCTTAAAAAAAAGAATACCTTCATTAAAAAATAAATACTTCTCTTACAAGTACATTTTCTTACAAATAAAATAATACCTTTTCTTTCATTGAGATAAGTAGGATTTCTGAAAATAGTACATTTTCTTAAAAAAATAACCTTTTCCTAAAAAGAGTACCACTTCTTTATAAGTACCTGTTCTTAAAAAAATTACTTCTTTATAAAAAAAATGCACACTCTTGTAGCTTTTTCTTAAAGAAAGTACTTCTTCTGAAAAATGGTACCTTTTCTTAAAAAAACATTAGCATTTTATAAAAGAAGTACCTGTCTTTAAAAAAGGACCTTTTCGGGAAAATATAATACATATTCTTACAAAAAGGATCTAAAAATAGACTTTTTTTTAAAAACAAAATCTATAACAAAAAAGTTTTCTTAAAAAAGTTTATCATTTTACAAAAAGTATCTTTTCTTAAAGATCTATTTAAATTCTCGTATTTTCAACCCTTATTCGTATTTTTGAATAAAATGACTTATCGCTAAATTGCCGTTTTCTTTGCAACCACTATACTAAAAACCTTTAGAAAGCATTTTTTCGATTGGACGCTCCGTTTCCGAGATATATACATTTTTTCTAAATTTTTCACATTTTCGATCAAAAATTGGGTAACCCAGTACACATCGCCGTGAGTAATGAGGAAAGACTGCTTACCCATTTTCCATATGTAATATATAATCGTGCAGTGTAATTTCCCAATGATGTGGGTAGCTGCCCATTATTTTCCCCATACCCTGTGGGTAATGAGTAAAAACGTTCATTACCCATTCCCCACGATGACGATGGGTTACACATGGGGGAGTAATTACGAACTCTGTCGCCACATATAAACAGTTATAATTTAAAAATATCATATGTAAGTTTAAGTTAATTTGTGTCATCCACAAAATTAGTTCCTCCAGACAAGTGTCCGCAATTTGTTGCATGTTTGTGAAGTCGTCAATAGTGGCGTCAGATTCAACAATTGTGTTAAAAGTCTCACTTCACCTCAATTTATGGTAATACTAGTAAAATAAAAAATACATGCGATTCAGAAACTAGTGTGGTGAGATCCATCAACTGGGCATATTCGTCTTGTCGTTAACATTAAAATATACTTACTTTACTTTTATTGACTATTTTACAACCTCATGAGGTCAGACGTCTTACACATATTAATTAAACAAACAAATTAAAGAAATTTCAACATATTCTTCCAACTGGCTCTATCCTTCGCCTTTTCTCGCCAGTTGGTATCACCAAGGATACGGAGGGATTCTTCTGCCTGGTCTTTCCAGCGGAGTCTTGGTCGTCCTCTTTTCCTGCTTCCATCGGGTACCTTATCGAAAACCTTTCGCACTGCGGACCAAGTCGAGAGGTTTGTCTAGTCGTTGACACCACCATTAACAGCGCCTTGTCTCAGTCATTAACAGCGCCTTGTCTCAGTCCTCGCTTGGTACACAATGGTTCAGTGAGGTCTTTCCCCACGTTCACTGCTGATTTGGTGTTGGTCAGCGTCATTCTACAGAGGCGGATCAGTTTTGCAACTGTTGGGCTCCGTCCAATTTTTTTCCAGAACGGTAAACATCGATTTTAGTTTTTTCCGATAGATTTAAAAGTTTTTGTTTTGCCATTTTTACTCGTAAAATGATTAAATAAAAAATAAATGGTTTCCCATTACATCCCATGAAGGGACTGCTCAAAAAAAGTTATTTAGTTAAAAAAAACCACTATTGTCATGATTTTTTTATATATCTCAAGATGTCTAGCTTTAATTTTCAATCTAAAATTCTGCAATCGGTTACAAATTGCAAAAGATACAGGCTGCTGAATATGACATTTTTTAGTAGGGATGGGTATCGATGAATCGGAAAAATCGATGTTTTTAAAAGGTAATCGATGTTTTTTTAACCGATGTGTTCTATGTCCGATTAATCGAATAATCGATGTTAAATATTTAAATACATCGATATTTTTAGGCAAGCCACTTTCTTATACTACGTTTATACGCACTTCTTATTTGCAAATTAAACTATTTGCAAATACTTAAATCACTGTTTATACGCAGATATCATTCAAAAATATTACTATACTTTCGTGATGCCATTCAGCAAAAGTATAGTCATATGGTAACATTAATGGTGAAAATCTTATACAAGTTGGCATCGTTGTGCCAGCTGACTCTTGTGAAGCACATCCATATGTACAAGAAGAGCGTATAAACCTGGTATTAGTAAAGTTGCAATTTGTCATTTTGATCCAACCAGTCTTGTCAAGGTGAAAAATACTGTATCAAAATATACTTTGGAAATGAAAGATGAGGCTCCTGGCCAAAACGAATCTTCAGACTCAGATTCCTCACTTTCAGGTGCTGTATCTTCATCTTTGTTCAAGATGCACAACAAAAATGTGCAAACTGTTACGTAAAAATCAATAAGTCATTGTGCAAAAACTCTGGAAATGCTATTCCAAATGAGTTCAGCCTTTATTTGAGGGCTCCACCAGAAAGGATACAACAGAATCTAATTTTATACTGTAAACATATGGTAGAAACATTTCCAGTACTTTCGTCTCTAGCCCTCAAGTATGTGCCTAGCATTACACCGTCGGTGCCTTCGGAGAGACTGTTTTCGGAAGCCGGCAGAATTTTAAGAGATCAGAGAAGTAGGCTGACAGCGGATCTTGCAAATAAATTATTGTTTTAAAAAGACGTTCCCGATAAGTTTTGGTAAAACATATACATATTATAATAAAAACAAAAATAACATCCATTTTTATTTTATCGGCATTTTTTTCCTTTTTTAATTATAATTATACAATATACTTTAAATTTTTATTGTGTTTTTCATTTTATTCACTACCTACAATATGAGAGAAAATTATTTATAGCAAGAATTATAGGGGAAAAGGGTTTGAAAAAAGCATACTGTTTCTAAAAGGGTTTCTTTTATTATTGAACAATTTTGTTTTGCTATTAAATGACTAAATTTAGTAGCATTAAATTGTTTTCCATTAATTTTCTTATTTTCATGTCGATTAATCGAAAACACCGATTAATCGATGTTTTCATCGGCCATTAATCTGTGAATCGATTATTGCCTTGAAAATAATAATCGATTACAGTAATCGATGTTTTACAGTTCGATACCCATCCCTAATTTTTAGTGCCTTTAAATAAGTGAAGTGAAGTACATATTATCAGTGATGCCAACTTAGCTCTTTTGGGCTAGATTTAGCACTTTTCGACCTTGCAAAACTCGACAAAATTTCATTGGCGCTTTTTTGCAAAAACGCGTAGTGCACGAGTTTTGAGTTTTTATTTTTATTTAGAGTTTTATTTAGTTTTTATTTAGTTTTCTATACAACACCAATTTGGTAAAGAATGTTACATTTGTTTCTTCTACCGTTTAACACCGTTGACTGTTTGCTTTTGTTTTTGTATTGGATATTACTTATAAATTTTTAGATGGAGAGACACTCAAAAATATCGGAAGGTATGGAAAGCAGACTCCTCTTTTAAGAAGTGGTTAAATCCCGAAGGCAAGGCAATATGTATTTATTGCAAATGTATGATTGCTGTAAAACACTTCTATATATGTAACAAACTATTCTAGAGCACAAAAACATATGAAAGACATGGAACCTTTCTACGGAATTCGGTTGGTACAACCAGAGACAAAAGAGAAAACAAAAATGTCAGGCAAAGCTGGTACTCGTCAAATCGGCACTACAAGCATCGTTTTCTTCGGGTGAACATCTGCAAGGATATTCCCACAGAGGATGTTAAAATTTAGTGACACAAGTTGCCGAATTTGTTGTTTTATTTGAAACCTATCAAGAAGATTGTGCGGAATATGCCGTTATTCAAACGACCGCCGCGGCTTCGGTGTATATCAGGCTAAATTTGAACGATGTGGCGGCGAATGTCATCTGAGGGTGGATATTTGTGACCTATTGGCATGGATCTGCGACCTAAAGCAACCCCACAAGAAAAAGTCTAAGTTGGTCAAATCGCACGGTGTCTGTGGCCAGTTCAGAATCGATCCTGCAGAATGCACGTTGTGGCATCGTTGTAGCACGTAGCGACGTCCTGAGGGAACCACAGATCGGTATCACTCTCTGTTGACGGACCACAATCCAGACCAAACAATGAAATTCTGTACAGGCATTGCCACTTGGTAATGATTGGCATCGTCCTAAATCCGGCAATGCCTATTGATATACCCATTTATTAAAAAATGTGTGTCGAAGAGGACACCCATTTTGATAATAAAGTTTTATCATTCGGCACGTGTTGCTCGACAACGGAACTTGCCATGGGATTGTCTCTATTGTCGGAAATATAAATAACAGGAAAATTATCAAGAGAAAAAATAACATAACTGACGTCAACTGTTAAAATCTGCCTGTCCTGCCTGTTTATTAAGCTCGATTTAGCACTTTTGGGATTTTTCTGGCCGTTTTCGCTATTTGACTCGTTTTAGCACTTTTTAGGTACTTCGACGGCGCGTTTCGTTCCTGCAGAGTTGGCATCACTGCTTATTATGGTTGTCGTCGTCGACACAAAACGACGTCGTCTTGAGACGACAGCTGAAAATCGATACTTTTGTAGTCGTTAACGGCATATTTGGTATTTTGTAACTTGAATTGACGTCGATATTGAATTGAAACGACTCTATTTATGTCGTCGACATAGGTTTTGATAACGATTTGAAGAAACTTCGCAATTTTTTTTAAATTAAAGGAATTTCCAGTTTTACTTTTGAATTATGGATTGATAAAATTAAAATTTGTAGATCACAACTTTTAGTTACGGACGTAAATCCCCAAGCAGGATGTGCAGGAGTGTTCCAGAGCAGGAACCGCTTTATAATTACGTATGCCGTCGCTTTATAAGTAAGACTGTCGGTGGTGCAGTGGTTACTGTGCGCGCCTCTTGTACATGACATCCTAGGTTCGATCCCTGCTGTGACCACATTAAAAAAATTCTTTCGGCGGCGGTCACCTCGTATAGTGACGGCGACACAATCGAGTATTTAGCCATGAAAATGCTTCGGAATCGGAAAAATTGTAGGTCCCAAACAGCGAGTGAAAACTCGAAAGCGCACAGCTCAGTGATTGTGAGAAGCTCTCACCTGTCCCTTCATGGGATGTAATGGGGAATCATTTTTTATAGCGTAACAAAGGATTCGTTTTAATGCTAATTTGTTGGTCTTGTCTATACTATAATATTATAAAGAGGAAGTGTTTGTAAGTTTGTATGAAGGGGATAATCTTCTAAACTCATCCGATTTTAAACATTCTTTTACCAGTAGAATGCTACCTTATCACTGAGTGCTGTTGGCTATTTCTTCCGCCCTATTAAAATTCAGGACGAAGTCTGCCGGGTCTGCTAGTTTTTAATAATTTCAACTTATACAAATAGTTGAATGAAATATAATGTTGTGTAAAAATAATGTATTGAACTCGTTTATCTATATTGTGATAATTGTTTTCTGAGCTGTCAACACGGCCACAGCCCTAAACCAAATTTTGCTGCTGGAATTGAGTACCTTCGGGGATCACTTAGAACTACAGGCTTCGGTGTCTTCAGTATCAAGTGTCCACCAGTTGATGCACTGCCTTAGTTATGGTGGTTCCCGTGTGGTGACACATACGCCTGCTCAGCGTGTTTTCGTTCAATTGATGTATTTTTCATTTTAGTCTGATATCTTGCAAACAAGCAGCCGCGAACTAAACGTACAGTTTAAGATTGACGACTGGTCGGTCAATGGTGAATTTCATAATATCATTTTGATTCATTTCACATAAAGCTCTGGGGGTCGATTCTGGTTATGTGAAATTGTGAAATGAAAGAAATCTCCAGTGTTAATTTAGGTACAAGAATTATCACTGAAAAGTTTTCACAGAACCAGAATCCTCCCCCTGGTGCCAGTAAATTCTGCATGTGCCTCCATCGAGAGCTCGTCTCAATTCGCCGATATATTCGCCAAAACGTGGTGGCATTGGCCGTCTATATCCAATAACTTCCAAATCGGAGTCCATATGGTTACGAAAATTAACCACTTTTTAGGAACTTGAATAACTTTTACCAAATTAGTTAAAATAATAGAAGTACAAATGGAAAATATTCTTCTTCCTGTTTTCATTCGCTACGATTGACAACTTTGTTTATGTTTTTAATAAGTTATCGATAAATAGTCGACGTCGTCCCAAGACAGTTAAGCGAACCACAGACTTGTCATTCATGAGCATGGACGACAGCTATCCTTGATGTTTATTGTCTGTTTACCGCCCTTCTTGATACCAAGTAAGAATGTAATCGAAGTTGTTCGCATCACTATCATCAGCCAGTTAAAAAGTTATCGACCAACCTCGTGCTCATGAATGACAAGTCTGTGGTTCGGTTTACAGAATATCAAACTTGCGTTGATGTGGCGACGATGTTGACACGAAGTGCTGTTGATATAAAAGTGACAACGACGTCGATAATAGTAATAAGTGCGACTATTCTCTGAGTCTAACGCGGCCTTAAGATATGTCAATGTAGAAAAAATTCGATTTATTATGTAAATAGATCAAAATCTATGACCCTAGGAAGAGTTCAAGGTCCCAAATTTGTTCCAAACTGTGAGTAAAACAACACATGTATAGGTTTGTAGTTTTTTTTTTATTAAAAATAAAATGTAATAATTTATAAACAAATACAATAACTTATTGACATAAACGAAATCATCTGTGGCCTTATTATGTAAGGCAACGTTGCAACTGAACGTGCTTAACACGTTCGATATGTTTCGAGGCCAAAATCAGCTGATTTTTCATATCAAAACCAGCTGATATCGGTATCAAAACATGTTAAACTTGCTAAGTGCACACGGTATTTAAGAAACGATATCATTTTCATTATCGTTTTGTCGGTAGTGAAGTTTTATGTTCGCGTGTCTATCAAACGGTTCTATGAGCCAGCATTATCGACAGAATGATATCGTTTGGACGATTATCGTTATACGTAATTAGGCCCCTGAAGAAATATAAATCATTACGATTGAATTACAGAAACTTATGACATTAAAATAAAAATATTAATATTGTTAATTCATGTATTGATTAATAAATGTTAATCCTGTAAATGGCTTTGTGTGTGTAGGGGATGGGAATGTATTTGCTTTAGTCGATAACAATTCGATTGCCTGACAGGGTTGCAATTTGTGGGGTTGTGTTTTTGTATACATAATTATGTGAGTATGTGTGAGAATATGTGGTGTTCCAATCAAGTTATCTAACTTTGTGGAACTTATGTTCAGCATGGGTTTTCATATTTATATTTTCAGAAATAATTCACATAATTTGATTTGTTTTTAATTTTTGTGTATATTAATAAATAATTAGTATTTTTTTTTTTTGGTTTTATTTTAATTAATTTAGTGTTTAATAATATTAAATTCCGAAAAAACAGTCATTTTGTAATTAAGATTTAATTTTTTTTAATACGTATGTATGTATGTATTATATGTTTTCGTTAAAATATATATGTATATAATGTGATGAGCCACTTAATTTCCTTCCATTCCGTACCAATCGTATCTATTTTTCGTATCTATTATTTTGTTTTTACATAAATTCATAAAATATTTTTTTAAATTTTCAGTTTGTTTTTGTAAATATATGTATGTATGTATATATAGTATTTTGTTAATAATGTAGTATATAATTTAGTAGATAATGTACAATACAACAATCTTTATTTATTTAGTAATAAGTTTTAGTTAATTCTTGATAGGAATTTAGTTTATTTATATAATTGTTTGGTTTTGTTTTTGTTTTTCAAGTAAATGCCAAGTGTGAGATATAATTTTTCTATAAATGTCATCTTATAGCTGTCATTGTTAAGTATTCGTGTAGATGGCGCTTATGTTATTGGCGGCGTATAATACAAAAGCATTAAGCGTTTAGAAATGTTCACTATTTGGGCTGCCAAACGGGATTGAGTTTTAGGAATACTGGAATTCGATACTTTTTGGAATTATTTTGTACGTGCCTGCTCGTTCATACTTGTGATACTTTTAAGATTCAATGAAATTAGTAAATTTTGATAAATTGTGTTCTTTGACCGAAAGAGGGGGGTTGAATGTTTGGCCTATTTTTTGTATAATATTGAATTGTATTTTTTTTTTAAATAATATTGAATTGATCCTATACTGAGAGATTTGTGTATATAATTACAAATAATTCCAAGCAAATTTGGGTTTAATCTTTTTCCAAAGACTCATTTCATTACATCAATACAATTAAATTATTGATTAACTGAACTTTGTAATTACGATAAACGTTATTGGATCATTGAAATG
The DNA here is from genome assembly GCA_963931995.1 of Phaonia tiefii. Taxonomy (NCBI): domain Eukaryota; kingdom Metazoa; phylum Arthropoda; class Insecta; order Diptera; family Muscidae; genus Phaonia; species Phaonia tiefii. The sequence continues at coordinate 338,225,906 of OZ008368.1, forward strand.
TTCCATAGAATTTATGAAATTTTTTAACTTTGAATATTCTCAGTGACAATTTTCAAAATTGATTTACAAATAACAGTATTTTCATTCAACTAAAACAATTTTGCATTTTTTGAAAGAGTTATGTACAACATTTCATTAAATCTATGAAATTTAATGTTATGCAACTTTTATGAATTTTTTACCGAAGCCCCATTGTAATTAACAGCCTGTTTCTCTAATTCGAGCGAAAGTTTTCGTTCGTGTTCTAGACGAAAGAGAGTTGATTTGGGTTCCATAATCTTGACGTTTCAAGTCGAATGGTAACATGAAATTTTTCAATTTCAGTACAATTTTGGTTTCTCTATTTCGTATGTGCTGTCAGTTGGGAACAAACATAAAGTCAGGCGAACGAAAATTTCGACTCAGAGGAACCCAATTTGAGTCGAATGTGAGTGACTGATTTTCGTTCGCTTAGCTTTTCGTTCGAGAGAGAGAAACAGATTGTTAATAAAAATTTCCTATTGAATCAATAAAGTTTCACAATGTCAATAAAACTTTGCATTGGATCAATGAAACCCATTTTATTAAAAAATTCTTTAATCCAATGATCAAAATTCCTTCAACATAAAATCATCATAAAATGAATTTGAACAATAGAACGAATCGGCCAAAACTAAAACGTTAATAAATGGGGTTTTATGGGGCAAATGGAGCAATTCTCTTCGAAATTTATTGAAGGAGCATGTGAACAATGAGTATCCTAAATAAATAACTCATTCAACCTATATTTTTCGTGGAATCAACGTTTTAATTTTTGGTCGATTTGTTCGTTCGTTCAATTTCAATTTTTATGAAAAGTAATATTCTTATTTTATTTAAAATTATTGGAAGTTATTTAAAACAACTTGAAAATATAAGCATTAGGGTGTGTCATTGGGAAAAAATCAAGAAACATCAAACCAGCTGATTAAAGGAGAAATAAAATTATGTGTTCGCTCATAAGAAATTAAAATCTAACTAAACTTTTAAAAAATGTTGCCGGAGTGTAAGTGGTTGTTCCTCAATGTCGTGCGAAAGCTTTCGCTCGTATTCTAGTCGAATCACAATTTATTTGTACTGAAACAGAAAGCTTCATCAAATTTATGAATTCCTCCATCAATTTGTTGAAACATTTCCTCATTTTCATTTCATTGAATTGATGACGAACATTTCATCAATCTTTCATCTATATTTCATCAATAGGTTACGCTCATTTAACTTTAATGTTACATCAAGTTGATGTAAATTTTTCCCCAATTTGAAGTAAATTTGTCATCAAGTTGAAATAAATTTTTCACCATTTTGATGGAAGTTTGACATCAATTTGATGTAAATTGGTGAGCATTTTCATGTAAATTGTTTGTTAATGAGTAGCCAAACTCTTTGGCTTGTTTTTCCATCGTAAAAGCTCCCCAAGAATATGTCATAAGGCCATAAAAAAATATGCTCATAGCGTGGATAATATTTTCTGTCCATAGCCCTATTTTTTTTTATTAAGTACGAGTATTTATTTAACATTTTCTCAACTTTTTCTTTTCTCCTTTATTTTTTCAATACTACGTCCATATTTTGTATCGGTCCCACTATTTCCAAATTCCAATGATGAAGATTGATGTAAAAAAGATCATCAATTCAATGAAGCTGAAAAAGTTGAAGAAACGCACAATCTTCAAATTGAAGAACTTTTTCATTGAAGTGATGAATTTTGTCATCAATTCAATGACGAACAATTGATGACCTTCTGTCATCGATTTGATGTAAAGATTTTCTTTCAGTGTGTGTTCCACAATCTTGTCATTTCAAATTGGTCGAAAGGGTAAACTTTCTTTACTAAGAATGTGCTGATATTTGAGATCAAAGATGAAATAAGTCGAACGAAATATTATGACTAAAGGTTCAATTAGTCTTGACGGTTGACGGTTGAGGTTCTATTCAATATTGCGCGGTTAGTTATGACGGTTAGACGGTAGAAAGACAAAACAAAACAAAAACTGATCGAAGAGCATTTGTACAAAATATAATTTACATGCATGTGTTTTGTGTTAAAAAATTGTGGTTTCCGTGTAATTGTGTATTGACGCGCACAAAATGTCGAAGTAAAAGCAATAACAATAACAGCTGATCGGTCTCGACGGCTGGCGGTTGATTCTGTAACCTGCAGAAGAGTACCGTCGTAAACCGTCAATTTTAATTGTCTCTCTCTAACACATGCAAAATGCAACCCCAACTCAAACAGCTGATCGCTTACCGTCAACCGTCAAGACTAATTGGACCTTTATGGCCAGTTTTTAAGTGGGTAGTCAACTATCGGATTACTTAATCTTAATTCGAAGTTAATTAGAGGTTAACTTTGCATTTTGTTTTTCAGTGGTGAGTTAATGTAAGTCGCCATATTGTCAACTAATATGGCAACCCTTGTATTCATATTGGAAAAAACGTGTGTTTTGGGATAAATACCAAAACAACAAAGGGGACAAACAAAATGGAATTATGTAAAATAAGAAATAGATGCATAAAATCGAAGTCATTTTAACAAAAATGTATACAAAAACTATATAGGTGCAACAATTTAATGATCTAGACTCAACGTATGTGTACAAATATGCAAATCTGAAACATGTATTTTATACAATCTTCATTTCTCACTTTGACAGTCATTAATTTGATTGTCAAAATAATATGGTTCTGACTATAAGTTAACCAACCAACATTGGGTGGTTAAATCATAGTTAAACAATAACTAAAAAACACAAATCGATGTTTAACCACAATTTATCGAAGAAACGAGATCACCGCTGACAGAGAAGCTGGCCATTAGAGCAACTCAATTTAGGTCGAATTCGAGGGATTGGTTTTCGTACGAGATCGAGTAACAAGGCATACATTTTTGTTGATTTTGAAAACATTTTTGAATACTGTACATTTTTATATTTTATAAATTTTAATTTTCCAATAATCTCGCAATATTTAGTATTTCCCGATTGGATGCTCTCTTGCAGTATAGTGAACTTATGTCATATCCATCCATGTCGGAGGCGTGTTCACAAGTGGATGGATATGGTTAGTTTTATTCCCCTCCACCACAGTTATGTGGAGGGTAGTTTTGGTGCATTACAAAAATGTGCAAAAGTACAGAGAGTTTTAATATAAGTAGGAGGCATGTATGTATGTATGTAGATTAAGCTCTAGAATTGTCGCAATTGTTAATGGTGACAACAATTGTCAATAGGTTTTGTAGTTAACTTAATGTTTCTTTACATCTCAATAATTATTTATGTATGTAGGTTTTTTTTTTGTTTCTATTTTTGAATTTCAGACTGTCTTTGTTCATTTAATTTAAAAATAATTGATATAAATGCATTGTATTTTATATCAATTGCACAGTTAATAATTTCTTTTCCATTTTAATTTTCAAAAAATTTGACACAAAACTTGTAATATTATTTAGTCGTATTTAATGGAAAAAAATTTGATACATAAAAACTAAAATACTTTCTGGGGGCATCATGTTCATTTCATTTCATATTGAATGATTGATTAAATTGATTGATTGATCGTATGTTGTGTGTACGTCTGTCTATAGAGCGGTATCTTACATATTGATTATATGATAAATTTCGTTATTTCGAAAGATACATACATATGTACATATGTATGTACATACATATATAATAATTCTATATATCATCATCGAAAGATTTCATTTAAAATAGTTTGTCCTGTTTGTAGGGAATTGTAGGTTTAGCAATGGATCGCTTCTTTTTGGCCACCATGTAGTGTTTGTTATTGAAAAGACCAAGACCTGCAAGAAATTTAATTATTTTACCAATTTTGATCAGGTAATGTTACATTAATGTTCTGCCAGAGCTGCCACTTACGATCATTATATTTATTTTCCCTTTGTGGTACTTCATATTTTGGTATTGGTTCCATATTCACTGGCATACCGTAATAATCGACCATTGATTGTGGTTCAAACCAAGCTCCGTTATTATAATCCAGGCTATCATCGACTTGACCACCAGCCCCCATTGAGGGATAGTCATAGAGTCCAGTGTTGTAATTGTTATTAATGCCATAAGCTTTAGGTACATAATTTTCCGATGGATACATAGTATAGCCGGCATCGGTGTCGGTATCCTTACGAGCGCGTTCTCCAGCCTCCACAAGGGCAACTAGGGCCAACATATCGGCGGGGGTGAGTTTGGTATCACGTTTCAATCTAAAAATTAAGAAATATAATATGAGATATTGTGAGAATTCAATATGATAATGTAACGAATTTGTGAAGAATTTGGATGAAAAACATTACGTTGTTGTTCTATTTCTTTGCTGGTCCAAACATAACCTAACTCCTTCCTTTACTAGCACTATTTAATACCGCTCGAAAGATGTGACTGTGCTTTTCCAAGTCTATTTAATCTGTAAACAATTTTCAGTTATGATTTTTGATTTCAATGTCGCTTGATGGCCGTCGGTGGTGCAATGGTAGTGTGCGTGGCTCTTGTGCATGAGAACGTGGGTTCGATCCCAGCTCGGACCACCTTAAATTTCTTTCGACGGCGGTCACCTCGCTTAGTGACGGCGACACTAACGAGTATTTAGCCATGAAAAAGCTTCTCAAAAATACCGTTCGCAACAGGGGTAAAACTGTAGGTCACAATCAGTGAGTGTAAAACTTTAACGCGCACAGCAGCTCACAAGTTTGTGAGAAGCTCTGCCTAATCCCTTCATGAGATGTAACGGAAAACCATTTTTTTTTGAGTTCATTCACGTATCAAACCCTACACTCAGAGAACTAATTGTTTGAAAAGAGGTTGTAGCAACCGTAAATTCGTCTGTTACCACCGAATTGAGGTTGCCACAACCGAATTGAGGTTGTTACGACCGAATTTAGTCCCCACAACCGAAATTCGGTTGAAGCAACCTCGTTTCATAATTGATTCGGTTCTGACAACTGAATCTTCAATTATATTCGTTCAGCCAACTAAATTTTCTAAAATTTCGGTTGGAGCAACCGAATTTTAAATTAATTCGGATGCATCAACCGAAATTGGTACCAAATTCGGTTGGAGTAACCGAGTTTTGCTTCAATTCGGTTGTAATAACCTAATTTGACACCAATTCGGTTGTAACTATCGAATTTGGTATCAATTCGGTCGCAATGACCGAATCTCTAGACTTAGTTCGGTTGCAACGACCGAATTTGGCGTCAATTCGGTTTCTGTAACCGAATTTCTCATGACTTCTGTAGGAACAACCTAATTAATTTTTAATTCGGTTACCACAACATTATTCAATGTATTTAAAATCTGTCGTTTAAAACTCTATAATCAACTATTATTTTAAAAAGAATTAAAGAATGTGAAGCTTTTTTGTGGTTATTAGGAAAGGTGAGTAAAATATGTTTTGTATTCAAACGTCTTATTTTTCAGAAATTATTTAAGCAGATATCAAGAGTTTTGACGGTTTTCAAGTTCGGTCAAGTCGAATATGCTGCAATCGTCTGTATACAAAATGGCTTAGGACCTAGATCAATCGATAAAACACGTCAGAATTAGTGCGGTGTCGGAAGAGGCGTGTCAAGATTACCCCATATATATGACTTTATATTCTCGCTTTTTAATTCATTTATAAAAATACAGGAAAATAAATAATCATTTAATAATAAAAAAACTTTAATAAGTCATTTGTGACACAATTTAATTTCGGCTGTGACAACCTCTAATGAGGTTGTATCAACCTCCAATGAGGTTGTGTCAACTTCCAATCAGGTTGTCAACCTCCAATGAGGTTGTGTCAACCTCTAATGAGGTTGTGTCAACCTCTAATGAGGTTGTGTCAACCTCTAATGAGGTTGTGTCAACCTCTAATGAGGTTGTGCGAACCTCTAATACAGTTGTGCCTACCTCTAATTCGGTCGAGACAACCTCTTAATTCGGTTACGGCTAATTCGGGTGTCTCAATGAATGTGTTGCAGTTCCGCCGAATTCTCGTCGAAAGTCACTGAACTAAAGACCCCTACAAGAAATGAGTGATGGAAACTAACACACACAATATTTTTGCACTGATACACTTGCAACTATTTTATACTGAGTTCCATTTGCAAGAGTGACACAACCCTACAAGAATAGTTTCGGTCATTCGACCGTCAGTGTTGATAGAAACTTGAATTTGTTAACGTTTAAAAAGTAAAATTTGTGAATCCTCGACAAAGTGCAACGACAAACGTTTCGTTACAAGTTCATTATCGTTAACTATCGTGGAATAAAAATAAACAGTGGAAAAGAATAAACTTATGTGATCCAAAAAACAAAGATAATGATTATGAAAAATAAGGCATTTAAAAGCCATCAAAAAGTAGTGGAAGATTCTATCTGGCATGCCTGGCCAAACTCAGGACAAAATCATTGATGAAGTCGGCAGTATGCTCCTTTTCCTGATCATTACAGCGGTGCAAGAGGTAGAGCAGAAATTGGGAACCCCAGATTTTGCTCAAGCAATATCAACAAACTAAAATTTATGGTTAGATTTTTAAATATTTTGATATTTATACATATGTACTTCTTCACAGAAAATATACTGAAAGAGGCGTCAGAGGATGTCAGCAGTGTCTGCCCCCCAATGTTCACAGATAACCTGCTTGATATATACAATTGGGATGAGAGGAGGGAAAAGCATGCGATAGGGAAGCTTATGTGGTTCAACAAGACTGCGTGGTATGTACATATATTTGTCTATAAATGATTAAATAATTATTAATTTATATACATTCATATATACTTATTATTATTAATACATTTATATATCTCCTTTTCAAATTTTAGATGTGCGAAAAGACAATTGACCGAAGTCACCATAGGATGAAGCAGAAGATTTATTAAAAAGAAATTGTAAATAAGTATTTTATTTTGCCCAGTTACTACTTTATTCATTTTGAATCGATTATTCTTATTCATTCATTCTCATTCTGTTTGTACTTCATCCATTTATTATACAATTAGATATTAAAAATATATTAAAATAATAAAAATATACCATAAAATCATTAATAACATCGTCTTTTATTATAAAAGGTATACCCATCACCTTTGACTGATATATCCATCAAATTTGATTAGTCAACTGTGATGGGTATATCCATCAAGTATGATTAGTCAACTGCGATGGATATACTATCTATCAACTGTGACTAATACTCATATAATCTTTGATTGTGAACAGCATTAGAGTAAGCAGCTCAGATACTTGTTTTATAGGCGACCGATTTCATAAGTTCGAGGGAGATACAAAATCACACGTACACAAAAGTTTCCATCAACTTTTTCATTTCGGCTTTAAGAATGTTGTTCGAGCACAACAGTGCTGAAAATTTCACACATCTAACTCTTCGTTTTCGTGTCGTACTTATGGGAAAGTGTCACCACTCAGCTTGTCGCGCATCATCGTTAGTACTCACTGGGATGCAACAGTTTCAACAGATCAACCAACAATACATACAAACAAGGTATGTCATTTCCATTGCTTCGTCGTTACAGTCCCTTCCAACAAAGACTGTTGGTCTTCACTCTTCGCTCCCTCAGACGATTACCGTCCGCAGCATCAGCAAACCACATAGCGAAGGCGACGCATTAAGGTTGTTGTGTCTTTCGCGACCAAATTATCTTTCTTTTTACATAGGTTTGGTCATTACGCCTGAGTTAACGGCATTCTGTTTTTGAGTCGATCACTTGCTGTTTGCAAAATGGTTTGTCTTTGCCAGCCGGTGCGGGTTGGTGTGTGTGAGTGGCTTTCTTGTCACCAACAGAGGGCAAGTCAGCAAGAGCAAATTGGTTCATCGTTAACATCAACAAATTTACGAGGGACTTCTTCGTTAGCCAGCACTCCAGAAAGTCGCAGAATTGACTTCGGCCTAATACTACACCAAAGCAGAATTTGTCAACAGATTGTAATATTATACATGCGAATAAATAAAATTTGTGCCTTGTTAACTCTACATAGTATTAGCTACTTGAACAATAAACTTCCAACAGCTATTGAACAAGAATAATAGCTCATCTACAAAGCCTTGGAAGTTCGTTCATTGCAAGCCCTGCAGCAAGTAATACCAACGAGCGCCAACAAATTCTTCGCGGCTGTGTGAATGGCCCAATAGCTCTTCAACCCCATAAATTTACAGTCCGCTTTTTTAGTTGACCAGTGCAAAAAACGCTTTGCATTGCACAAATGTGATTGAAACTTTGATGGATATACCCATCAACAATGACAGTCAATTGACCGGTCAAATGATTGTCACTGTTCTTGTAGGGACAGTTTTGATCATAGAGAACCACCAAAGGGAAGCCATGAGAGTTTCAGTTCCACCAAATTTTCGTCTAAAGCCACTGGTCATAGAGTAGTATACATAGAGTCTGCAACAGCTGTTTTTCTTGGACCGGAAACCAAGAAGTCATTGGAAAAGTTGGAACAAGAGTTATACATACTTGGCAACCCTTTCAGAATGAGAACAATCTTTGTTTTTATAAGTTTATGTGATTAATTGCCACCTCTATAAATAATTTTACTCCAACACTTTATTACATTTTGCTTTATTTCAGTTATTATACCTTTTTCCACGATTTAACTAACACAAAAATACTCTCAGTTGATGAGTTTTGTACTTTTGGTTCAATGCACAAAGGCAAATGTGACGAAAACACATCGAGCAACCCTACATACTTTCAGTCATCTATCGCTATCTCTCTTTCTTACTTTATTCTGCATGTATTCCCAACTCTAAGGTTGATAAGCTGTGGCATAGAAACCCCCTTGGTTTAAAGAGTGTGCAAGAGTGTTTCAATTCCACCAAATTCTCGTCGAAGGGCTCTAGCCAAATTGAAGTTTTGATACAGTTTTATTTTATCCCAGAATTGGGACGAAATAAAATTAAATTGTTGCGTACGTTCATATCAAAACCTATTTGTAGTAAAGGGGTTTCCAATAAGAGGTGTTATTTTGGTATTCAAAGAAAAATTCAATTTTTTGATGTTGTTTATTTGGATGTTTGTTTCATAATAAAGAGTAAGGTATGCCGTTAATAATGAAAAACAACATCAGCCAAATGGCCATCACGACCACGCTTACAGGACCATATTCTTTTCATGAAATTTTCCATAACCAAATCGCAAAGTGGCTGCGGTGTGTCCTCGATAGCCTCACGAATTCTATCTTTGAGGTCTTGAATCGACACTGGGCTGTTGGCGTAGACCTTATCTTTCACGTCGCCCCAAAGGAAGAAGTCGCAAGGTGTTAAATCACAAGATCTCGGTGGCGAATTGTGATCACCTCTTCGAGAGAAAACACGGTCCGGAAACTTTTCCCGTAAAAGAGCAATGGTTTCGTTGCTTGTGTGGCACGTGGCGCCGTCTTGTTGAAAGTAAACGTTATCCGGATCAATACCATCCAACTCCGACCATAACAAATCATTAATCATCTCAAATTCCAATTCCAAAGAACGACGAGGAATAGACAAACCTTCTTCAACACTTTGGGCTACAGCAACAATATTCTCAGTTGTTCTTGAGCGACGTGCACGGGTTTTGTTCTTCACATCACTAACTTGTCCCAACAGCTCGAATTTTTCCACCAATTTCTGTATTGCGGTTCTGACTGCATGATTTTCACCATTTTTGTAGTGAATTTTAATAATTTCAATGCGTTGTTGAAGCGTGTATCGTTCCATTTTTAGTAATGGCGTAGTTTCTAATTCCTGCAAAACTCATACGCCTTTTCAGGATGGCCCTGACGAACACCAAATCCGCAGTGAAAGTCGGTAAGGATCTTACCGAATCTTTCGAAACTAAGCGAGGCCTCAGACAAGGTGACACCCTATCGTGCGATCTCTTTAACATCTTAATAGAGATTATTCTGAGAAAAGCTGCTGTCAACATGAATAAAACCATCAGCAGCAAAAGTCACATGCTGCTCGCGTATGCTGATGATATAGATATCATTGGGCGCACAGTTAGAGAAGTTACTGCGGTGTTTTCGAGAATTGAGAAGGAGTCAGGAAAAGTGGGTTTCAACGAGCAGGGCCTCCACGCGATTAGACCAAAGCATGAACGTTGATAACCGTTATAATTTCGAGGTGGTAGACGAATTTATATACCTCGGATCTGCCGTAAACAAACCCATCAACGTCAGCCTTGAAATCAAGCGGAGAATTGTGCTTGCGAATAGATGTTATTTTGGGCTAAGCAAGCACTTTAGAGATAAAGCCCTCTCTCGAGTAACAAAAGTCCAACTAAACCAGACTCTCATACAACTTGTCTTGCTTTATGGCGCAGAATCCTGGGTTTTATCGCAAGCAGACGAAACATCTTTAGGAGTCTTCGAGAGAAAAATACTCCGAAAAATTTATTGCCCTATAGTGCATAACGGCGAGTATTGGCGACGCATGAACCATGAGCTGTATGAGTTATATCCCGACATTGACATATTAAAGCGGATCAAGATAACGCGATTGCGCTGGCTAGGCCATGTCAGTAGAATGGATGAGGACGAACCAGCACGAAGGGTTTTCGAAACCGAACTCGAAGGAAGACGAAAAATAGGAAGACCAAGACTCCGCTAGAAAGATCAGGTTGACGAATCCCTATGTACACTTGGTATTGCCAACTGGAGAGATAAGGCAAAAGATCGAACTGGTTGGCGAAATATGTTATCTTCGTTTTGTAAGGTCCCTGATCGCTTGCTTGTAACCAAAACACGACTATTGTTGCCAAATTGCGCCGGTTTTTTTTTCTGTACTTGTACATCCGTTTCAGTTTAGTTGGAGGGTCAGACCGTCCGTAAGTGATCACAATTACATTGTAATTGATTTCACTTACGAACGGACTGAAGTTAGCAGCTTAGACATCGTGCGGTGGCGCACCAGGGATGTGAACTGGGATGTGTATGGTGAATTCGTCGCAGCTGAGGCTAGCGAGATTCCAATAGAAGTCTTTCGTCGTAGGACCGTAGATGAGTTGTTCATAGGGCTAACGACGATCTCCTTGAAAGGTGTCGCAAGAAAACTTTGGGGAAATTACGATGGTGGACACGTGAGTTGACACTCAAGCGGTGGGAAGTGCGCCATCTCAGGAAACGGTTTCAGAGGGGCAAACGGAACGAAGCTAGTGATCTTGACCAGCTCAGATCAGCGTACAAAAGTTGCCTCAGCGATTACAAGGATATGCTTGTAAACGTGAAATAGGAAGATTGGCGACAGTTTGTTGCCTGCCATAGGAATGATCCTTGGGGTCATGTGTATAGAATCTGCCTTGGCAGAGGTAGGAGGACAGATCTCTCCGGGTTGAAAGATGGCGATGCCATTCTTACTTCCTGGAGTGATTGCGTCAAGGTTTTGCTGCGGGAGTTCTTTCCGAGAGCGGAGGCAGTGGCCTCTTCTTCTTCTTCTGGGGAAGTTGAGACTGTTGCACCCGAGCTGGAAAGATCAGAGATCGCAGAAAGCATGGCGTTGGTTAAGTCGCGAAAGTCATCTGGTATGGATGGAATAGCGTCTGGAAGGCTATTCCGGAATACCTAGAGGCTTTGTATGGGCGGTGTGTACATGAGGGATATTTTCCACGCGAGTGGAAGGTAGCCCGTGTCATTGTACTCTTGAAGTCAATCGATAAGGACAGGAGTAATCCTCGTTCTTATCGGGGTATCAGTCTCTTACCAGTATTTGGAAAAGTACTCGACAAGATTCTGGTGCAGAGACTAAATGAGAGAGTTGCTGACAGCATGTGCCGCTGGCAGTTCGGCTTTGTAAGGGGCCGAAGTGTCGAAAATGCCTGGGCGTACGTTAGGAGAACTGTTGTAGAGTGTACTCAGAAGTATCTTCTGGGTGTTTTCATCGACTTTAAAGGTGCGTTTTATTATCTGAGTTGGGCGAGCGTGGAAGAAAGACTAGCGAGGCTAGGGTGTCAGGAAGTAGCACTCTGGAGAAGTTACTTCTCTGACAGAAAAGCAGTGATAGTTGGGGCAAATAGTTCTGAGTGTGTTGATGTGGTCCGAGGATGTCCACAGGGTTCCATTTGTGGACCGTTTGTGTGGAATCTGATGATGGATTCGCTTTTGCATGAGCTTGAGGCCGAATGCAAGATATGTGCGTACGCTGATGACTTGCTTATTATGGTCGAGGGTAGATCTAGTTCCGAGTTGGAACAGCTATCCTCGGCTATGATGAGTATTGTCACTCGGTGGGGCGAGCGTGTAGGAGTTAGTTCGTCGGTGGAAAAGACAGTGACCATGTTGCTGAAGGGTAGTTTTAAGTCCCATTTTCCAATCGTGCGTTTGAATGGTGGTGGCACAATCCGTTACTCCACGGAGGTGAAGTACCTCGGAGTCACCATGGGAGAAAGGATGAACTTTTTGCCTCATATAGGGAGACTTCGCGAGAAACTGACGAGCGTTGTAGGTAAGGTTAGGCGTGTTATGAGGAGTGAGTGGGGTCTAAGTCGTCAAGCAGTCAGGACCGTGTACAGGGGCCTTTTTGTTGCCATGGCAACATTTGGGTCTTCTGTTTGGTGCGAAACTGCGAGAAGCGTCTTCGGGCAACGTCGATTATTCTCTGTTCAGAGAGTAATGTTATTGGCTTGTATGCCAGTATGTCGTACGGTGTCTACAGAGGCCCTACAAGTTTTGATGGGTGCCACTCCTCTTGATCTAGAGGTGATGCGTCGTAGCATGGACTTCAAAATCAAGAGGGGGTAGGAACTGGGTGAGTCAGATTGGCTCATTGTTGGAGCAGAGAGCATGAGTAGAAGTGAGCGGCGGGATCGGTTAGATGCGTTAGTCACATCTGAGTGGCAGGGCCGTTGGAATTCCAGTACCAACGGTCGAGTAACGTATAGATTTATACCGGATGTAGAATTCGTCGGGAAGAACCCTGAGTTTAGCTTCAACCTAAGCCTTGGTTTCATACTGACAGGTCATGGGTCGTTGAATGCATTCTTGCACAGAATGAGACTTGCGGATCGGGAGTCGTGTGATTGCGAAGTGCCAATCGAAGATTGGCTCCATGTTTTGTGCGAGTGTCCCCTTTACGGGGCTTTTAGGGATTTAGTCGGCATGTGTGTCACCAGATTCGGTGGTGAGTGGTGTGTGAGTAGTATGCTTCTGTCTCCGGATGCGTTGTGTGTGGCAACGCGGTTTGCCTCTCGTGTTTTCGCGAGTCGGCGCGCTAGGACGGTTTAGTTGTGGTTGAGGGTTTCACTGGTCTCTATCGGTGTCTCCCTTTTGTAGTGATTAAATGTTTTTCGTGATCCTGGCTTTTTCAAGCTAGTTATTCAGCCGTTTAGGATCTCGTTGTCGGTACTGCTGAACCCTGCGAACACAGGGACTGACAGTTCCCGGACTTCGTCGGAGTCGAATATGGAAGTGGATTAGCCGCGAGGTCTGACCAGAGGCCTATTTCTGGTACTGTGTGCTGTTTGGGAGTGACACGTGGAAGGTCTCGAACTCGTGCCCTTTCAGTTTGTGTCTTGTTTTGTGACCCACGGGGACATCATCGGGCGAAGCCTGAAGACTGGCTGCCGGTCGCTGTCATTGACCGGAAGAGGTGGAAACAGCCTTGCTCCCACGGTGAGAAAGCTGCAGCCGTCTGACTGTAGTTATTAGACCGTTTAAATTGCAATCTTAGCATTTAAATGGCAATGTCACGTGATGTTGTTGTTGATATTGTAAAATTGTTTCACGATTGATGCGTTTGTCGCCGGGGGTGACCAGTCCCCTACTTAGTACAAAGTAAAAATTGAAAGCAGCTTCACTGCGAAACTCGGACCAGAGAGTATGCCTATCTGGTAGCACGGGTGGGTTGGCCCCCTTGTGGGAGATCGTGCTGGCTGTGGTTGCCACCAAAATCGCTGGTAGAGGCTATGTAGTTGCCTTGTATATCAGTTACTTGTAACGAAGTATGCTAGGCAGGTGGCCCTTATCACGGAAGACGTTTGGATAGTACCACACTCTTTACTCATGTACAGAGAGTTGCTCAATTGGTAGCTCGTGGACGAAAGAAAGAAGTCGCGCTGGCGGATATGCGAATACGGGGCGTTTGTTCTCCCACGTAATCGTGTATACCAATGGTGTAAGGCTTCCTATTCCTGATGCCTTGGCTGCCCCTCTCTGCGGGGTAGCACGGATATCTCACGGGCGGCGCTAACAGTCGTATCAAACATGTTCTTAGAACCACATTAAATCACGCGGACTCTGTACTTGTAAATCCTCTTTGTAAAAATCGTCACGTTTCTCTGTTCTCTCTCTAACTCTCTTCGTTGATTTCAATATACTTCAAATTACCACAAAAACCATAGAGTAGTGTTTCCATTCTTCTCATCTGACATTTACTTTCACAGTATTCATGGTGCGGTCGGTGCGATATAGAGTTATTTGAAGTAAATGGATTTACACCAGGTGGAATTACAAAAATTGTTGACATAAATTCTTCATGTACTTTTGATGAAAAACTGTGAAATTTAAACGTATTTTTGACTTTTTTGATATATTTTACTATTAGTATATATTTGTGGTGTATTTACACAAAAATTTTAACGCACAAATCGAAATGCCGTTGCTGATTCATTGTTGGATGGTTTGAGCCATTGCCTCTAACTGATATTATTAAAGCAATACTTTCCAACATCCAACCGCCCATCTTAAACACACCAAATGTCATCAAAATACTGAGAGAGTTGGTGTCTCTATACGTCATTACACTATGACCACATCTCTTTACATAACAAAACAACAATGCCCAAACAAATCAGCTGATTCTGCCAAACATAAGGAAACTTAAGAAAAATCTATTTCTGCAGGTTCTTCAGGTACTTTATGTGTTGAGTATAAAATGTATGTCCCTGGTCAAAAAGAGCATTGTTAAGAAAGATATTTCATTTTTGGGCTGAGAATTTATTTTGAACAACAACCGAATTTCGTGTTTTTGTGGCAAACTAGTTGTGTTAAATACAATATAAATGTATACCAATGATAAAAGTCAACAAAAAAGTGCAAAATACATTTAAATGTTTCAGTTCTACACGAAAACGACATGAAAAAGTTAAGTAAACAGTTCTTGTAACTTCACCTGCTGTAAGTTAATTTTTGTCGAAATTCTCTCAATTCCGCAAACCTACGACGAAGAATGTGAAATGAAACGTCAGATGAGAGAATAAATGTGTCTATACTATATTCGTCTATGTGTGTGATATTTATTTTTTTTGTTGAAAACAAACAAGGATGATTTTTCGATTTTAAATATTAAGAAATGTTATCATTCGCTTTAATAAACTAATTTGAAGGAGTTTTAATTACTAAGTCATTCGCATGATATCAAAAGTCATCAGCATCCATCCACCCACGAATATGATGGTGGGTAGAAAATAAATTGGTCGATTATTTATTCTAAGAGGTTCTCGTAATTTGCAGGTATTTTTGTTTTGTTTACACGCATAATATACAAATTTATTACAAATATTTGTTATTCAACTCCTGATGATACCTTTTCACAAGTGTCTTCTTTAATTTTCCAAATTCTATTTATTATGTAGTATTTTTCTTTTTTGGTCTACCGATAAGTTGTGGGGAAAACACGTGGGTGTATTTATAGGAGAATCTTTTTTCATTGGAATTCCCTGTTTTTTGTTAGAATCCCTGTTTACAAAAATCACTCAAATTTAAGGGTTCATAAAACCCACGCTGCTTTACAACCCAAGTGAAAAAAAGAACGGAGTATAGTAATATATGTATTTGGCGAGGTTGTATGATGATTGTATTTACTGATCACAAGACGTATCGTAGTTGTAATGGGGGGCACTTACCTCATGTCTGGAAATTTGCTTGCCAATTGATTGAACACCTTGTAAGCCCTCTTATTGCGTTCAGAGTCCAGGGCTGAGTTGTAAAAGCGGCCATTGTTGTAGGGTAATGGTGCTGGTGCTGCTGGTTCCAAATAAGATTCTGAATTTAAAATACTTTGTAAATTGTCATAGGCCTTGTTGCGGTATGAAGGAACTGAAATAGACGAAAATGTTTAATAAAACAAACAACTCAAACATTTTAAGTTCTAAACCATATTCAATTGAAATTCAAACAATATCAATTTAAATTGAAGCAACAACACAAAAATTATATTCGAAATTTTTAATACGACAATTCAAATAAAGGGTGTCTCAGTAAGAATGCACTTTTTCATTTTAAAATAAAATCACGTAGTTTTTGAGATAGTTGTGATTTTTTTATTGGATTGTAAAGAAGATATATTCCGCTTAAGTATGGAATAAAATTTTCGTCAAATGACCCCACGGCTCTGATGACAGGCCATTACTCTTTTCGTGAAAGTTTCCATGACTTTTGCACAGAGATGTGGCTGCATCTCACCGATAACCCGTTGGATCTTAGATTTGAGCTCAGGAATTATTTCTGGTATATTCGGATAAACCCGAGTTGTAACAAACCCCCGAAGAAAGAAATTACAATGGCGTTAAATCGCATGATCTTGGTGGCCAGTTGACATCAGAATTTCTTGAGATAATTTGTTCTGGAAATCATTGCTGCAATAAATCGATTATTTCATGCGCGGTGTGGCAGTTGGCGCCGTCTTGCTGAAACCACATGTCGTTCAGATCCATGCCGTCCAGTTGAGGCCACAAGAACTCCGTTATCATGTTCCTGTAACGAATGCCGTTCACAGTCATTTCGTCCTCATCTTCAAAAAAGTAAGGCCCAAACACCCCGCCTGACTAAAACCCGCGCATTTGATTCGCATGGATTTCATGAGGATTTTCTGAGCCCAGAATTCGACAATTTTGTGTATTCACGAAGCAATTCAGATGGAAATACGCTTCATCGGAGGAGATGATTTTTTTTTGTTTTGAAAAATTGGAATTGACTTCACTTTGCGCCAATACCCATTGAAAGAATTGCCGGCGCTTTCTATGGTCTGCTGGTTTGAGCTCCTGAGTTAGCTAAATTTTGTACGCATGAATGTGGAGGAGGTCTTTTGTCCAAATTTCAAGTTGTTAAGAACGATGAACAATTGATGTTTTCGGGTTTTCGGCGACACTCTTGTTTACACTTACCTGGCGTTTACACGGGACAGTTTTGCTCCGACAGTAGAGATACATTCACACATTTTTTTCTACCACACTTACACTTCTCTCACTTGCCTCGCCACCATAGAGTAAATTTATAGTAGAGCCGCCATTTGTCTCATCTGACGTTTCCTTTCACACTCTTCGTGATGCGGTCGGTGTGATAGAGAGGTGTTTGACGAAAAGTGATATACACCAGGTGGAATTACAATAACTTCTTGCTTTAATTTTTCATGCCATTTTGGTGAAAAACTGTGAAATTTAAATGTGTTTTAAACTTTTTTATTGACTGTTATTGTTAGCAAACATTTGTGTTGTATTTAACACATTAATTTTAACACACAAAACGAAATGCCGTTGTTGTTATTTTGGTCGTTGTTTTGAACCATTGCCTCTATCTGGTATTAGTAAAGCAATTCTTTTCAACATCAAACGTATACATCACACGAGGACAAATGTCAGAAATTTGATGAGTGAAAGATTTTCTCTACCCATATTTACTCTATGCTCGCCACTGTCTCTGATTTTTCAACGAAGTAACTTCGGCAAGAGATTTGACATAAACGGCCAGATAATGGCTGAACTAGTAGAGGTTGGCGCACTAGAACAACTGATTTTGTTTTCTTATGACTCTATTTGTTAAATTCAGTGTATTTTGTTGTTGTTCTTTTTTGTGTACTGTGTTTGTTCATATGGATCTGTATTGAATTTTACGGTTAGAGTCATGAAACAAAAACTAAGTGCCTGT
The DNA here is from genome assembly GCA_963931995.1 of Phaonia tiefii. Taxonomy (NCBI): domain Eukaryota; kingdom Metazoa; phylum Arthropoda; class Insecta; order Diptera; family Muscidae; genus Phaonia; species Phaonia tiefii. The sequence continues at coordinate 338,243,783 of OZ008368.1, forward strand.
TGTTGGTTCACACAATTACAACAAATCCTACTGCGTCAACCTCTACTAGTTCAGCCATTGGCCATATCGGTGACGTTTCGGTGTAATTTGAGAAAAAAGCAAAACATCGCAAACGACTTTACAAATTGGGAAATATATTTGTATTTGAAAATTTTGGTAATTTTTATTGAAATATTGTTTGACAATACAAACATATAAACATGAATACATGTCTAATTTTGCAGAGTACATCAGTTCAATTGTAATTTGGAGAAGTAAGACAAAACACAATGGCAAAAGAGCGAAGAAACAAAAAATCAGAACACGACATTTAACGAAACGACACTGTCGGCGGTTGTTTAAAACTGTACTGTCTTTATAACTGGTTGGACGCGTACGTCACACAAACAATTTTTCTCTTTGTGACAACTAATACATATTCTCAACTATCTTGTATCAAACTGTCCCGTTTACACGCACCGTTAGAATAGTTGACACATGAAAATTCTTCGAAGTTTGCGAGCGGTCTCAGCATAATAACGCATTTACACCGCCATTTATCGCGGCCAGTTTAGCGATAACCTTTTTCTCTAATCTTTGCCGTTTACACCACTAAATTTGAGATTAAAGTGACTTTTCAGTTGGCAACTCCGTGTTTAGACAAACTCCGCGCAGAGACAAAATTATCGAAGACGGCGGCACAACAGAAAAATTAAGCTGGCGGCTATTGATTTTGCCAGTTTTGTACAAATGTGGGATGTTTTTAAAATAACTGAACCTTTAAAATTGGATCAGTGAGTCAAATCGGGCCAGTCGATAAAATCGGCTCACAGTTTAAACCGATAAGAGCCATTTACATTGGCGGCGGCATGAGCTTCAAAAAAGTTTTTGTGGCGGCGACGCGTCGGAAAACTTTCGATCGGCTTCCATCTGTCAAACAGTTGATTTTTTGTGTATGTTTTTATTATGGCTGCATTTTCTTCGTAACTAACAGTGTGGCATCAAAATGTACACCAGTTTAAAATGAGGTTAAAAATGCAACTTCAGATTTTACTGATTAAAATTGTATGAGTAATCTTCTGGGTTAGCGTGGGTTGTTCTAGCTTGTTCTTTCGTAAAGCGCTTCATTTTTAATAATTGGAATAAACGTATGTGATAGCTGCTAAATTTCAGAGTTGCCATTTGCATAAAGAAAATATGACACTAAATTTAAAAAGTGCAATCTTACCGAGACGCCGTTTATAATGAAATCAATTGAAATTTGAATTAAACAATTGCAAATCAAAATATATCAAATGAAATTTGAGTTGTAGCTGAAGATAATGAACCATAGAGTAAACAGCCACTGAGCTACTGAATAATTAACTACAGCCTTTGGATACTCAGTGATTCCTAAGATTCAAAATATAAATTTCTAAACTTACTGTTTCTCATCTCACCTCTAGTAATGGGAGCATAATCATCAATATCTGTGTACACAACATTGGCTGGATCCAAGTCATCACTCCATACACCCTGAGGAACATCATTAGCCACAGCCATAGCATCAAAGTTGCCATATGGATTATAGTATGATGAACTAGGAGCTGTGTTGTAGGCTGAATTGCCATATCCAGACTCCGGTAGGGCCATATTATTGAAGCCATAGTGTTGGGCACTTATGCCCCTTTTGTTGATCGAAGCCGGTGGTTGATCATCACTGTCATCGGCATACAACTGATGTTGCTTCCTCAACTGTTCTAGTTCATGTTGATTAGCAGCTACTGCGGCAGCTTCCACTGCAGCTGCTGTTAGACCCGCTGCTATAGCAGAGCTTATTAAATCATTATTTTTCTCTAGATTTTTATTATTTTGAGCATTTTCCATTGAGTTCTGATGTTGTTTTTGGGCAAATATGCTCGATTTTGGTTTGGGTGGTCCTAAATATGATGCAGGCACAATTTCAGGACTAGATTTTTTGTTCATTAGCGATTCGGCCGAATTCTTGTTAGATGTTTGTCCTTCATTAATATCCGATGAACGTTTCACTAAAAGAGAAAAGATAGGGTACAGTGTCTTGATTAATTTTTATATTAAATATTGCCATATGTCCTTTTTTATAAGGAATTCAATTTTGTGTGTTCCTCCGTAAAGAGCAACTGACCACTTGTATTATTGGCTCCTGTGGTTTTCATCAGTTAATACGATTTAGATTACATACATATGTACGCATATATAGGCCGTCTTCTTGTTCTACTTGTCCCTTACAACTTATCTGAATTCTCCCCATGATGCCCAAGGCCAAAATAGTCTTTGGATTGGATGTTCAATGAAAATTACTAATTTGAATAGCAGTTGTTATGACCACATTGCCAATTTCAGTCATTGCTTCTTAAGCACATGTTACAATCACATTTACATCCCAGCAAATAATTTACTGATTCATCAATAGGTTCCAGAACGAAAGCTTAATTCCACACAATATTTTATCTATGGGTTAAGATCGATGATTTTTGTTTAAAATTGTTTCATGGAGAATCGACCCATTTACACCAAACACAATAGGTTTATTCCCGTACCTTTTTAATAGAAAATCTAGTAAAAGAGAGTTTAACCAGAAATAAAGAAAAATCGCTCTGAGAGGCCAAGTTACAATAATGTCCGGGAACGAAAAAATAGTAAATGTGGTAAAACTTGTGTCAGAAATGTGTCCCCAACATGGTCCTCGTCCGAACCGTCCAATGAGAAGTCACCCGCACTGCTAGAATTGACCACAGTGATATTATTTTTAATTTTTCAATTTTTTCAATTCATTTGCCGATATTAAATTATATTCCAATTAATTTTGACAATTCAATAGAGAATGACAATTTACTACTTTTACTCGGTAAAATTCTTCGAGTAAAAACTTGTAAAAAGTTGTAAAATACAACGCCATGTTTTTCTGTTCTCTCTTAAATGTTCTTACTACTTTTACTATTTTCTTGAGTACGGGAACGCTTTTTCGAGTAAAAGTCGTAAGTTGTAGTACGTACGGGAATAGAGCTAATTAACGCATTTCGAAGGTTAACTCCGTTCACCCGCGCTAACCCAGAAGATTACTAATACAATTTTAATCTGTAGAAACTGGAGTTTAATGTTTAACCTCATGTTAAACTGCAGTACATTTCGATGCAACACTGTTAGTTACTAAAAACTGTAACCATAATAAAAACATACACAAAAAATCAACTGTTTGACAGATGGAAGCCGATAGAAAATTTTCCGACGCGTCGCCGCCACCAAAATTTTTGAATGCTTACGCCGCCTCCGATATAAATGACTCTTATTGGTTTAAACCAGTGATGCCCACACACATCTTATAACATATTGCGCTTGTGTATGTGAAGCTGAATAAACCGAAGTTCAATTTGATGTATTTTTAAACACACAGCGTGACCCTTTGCTAAGTTATGCTGTCCAGCAACTGATTTGATTTGCACTGAAAAAATGTAAACAAAATAAGAGCCGATCGAATCAGACGAAAAAGGTTATACGATACATGTGTCGGCAGCGCAGATACAGCATTTTGCTTCCCATCACGCATGTTATGGAATTTCAAAATTTTGGAATCACTCGTTTAAACTGTGAGCCGATTCTATCGACTGGCCTGGTTTGACCCACTGATCTAATTTTAAAGGTTCAGTTATTTTAAAAACATCTTAAATTTGAACAAATCTGTCAAAATGTTGTCTCGGCGCGGGGTTTCAATTGATGTTCTTTGAATCTAAATTGATATATTTTAAAGTTTAGATAAGTTTTTGCTAAATTTCAATTGGAGTTTTTTTTTAACCTCAATTGATGTGTTTTAAATTTCAAGTGAAATTATTGTGTTTGAATCAAAAAAATGGTTTCCCATTACATTCCATGGTCGGATGAACCAGTGAGCTGTGCGCTTTCTAGTTTTACACCCACTGATTGGTACCTACAGTTTTACACCGGTTCCGAACGGTATTTTTGAGAATCTTTTTCATGGCTAAGTACTCGATAGTGTCGCCATCACTAAGCAAGGTGACGAGCGTCGAAAGAAATGTAAGGTGGTCAGAGAAGGGATCGGACCCACATTCTCATGTACAATAGTCGCGCACACTAACCATTGCACCACCGACGGCGTTTCAATTAATGTATACATAATGGACTTTTTTTGAATTTCATTTGTTGTAGAGCACATAATTTAATTGAAGTATACAAAAATTTCGGTGACCCATATTGGCAGAGTTATGTACCCCCAAAATAGCGATGGTATTATACTATCAGCGCCATATCAGGCCCTCGATTTCCTATAGAGTAATGACGTATAGAGTAGCCAACTCTCTCAATAAAATGATGACATTTGGTGTGTTGCAAATGGGCTGTTTTATGTTGGAAAGTATTGCTTTAATAATACCTGATAGAGGCAATGGCTCAAACCAACCAACAATAAATCAGCAACCGCATTTCGTTTTGTGCGTTAAAATTTGTTATCTAAATTCACTACAAATATATACTAACAATAATACGAAAATACGTTTAAATTTCACAGTTTCTCATCAAAAAGACATGAAAAATCTAAGTGAAGAATTTTTGTAATTCCACCTGTCGTAAGTCAATTTACGTCAAATAACTCTCTATCGCACCGACCGCACCACGAATAGTGTGAAAGAAATTGACAGATGAGAAGAATGGAAACTCTATATGTCATCACTCTATGCGATCTCCCTACTTGTTTGTAAACACGCTGAACAATTTGTTTTGTTTTGTTGTTTGGATGCAAATATAACGTATTTGTAGCTTGTCGCAAATATAGTATACTTGTATCCAAACACATTGTGTTTGATATTCAATACAACATGTTTGGGACACAATGCTTAATAGGTTATAATATATGGATTTGTGACCCAAATGTGGGTTTGTTTGTTGAAAACTTCTGAAAACACTACAGTCTATCACAATAAAGAAACAAAAAGCAGCAGATCTTCAATTCACGAAAGCAATGCTTACAAACATGTACATGGTTCCTGCAATATATTGCTGGGGCTGTTATTTGTCAACGTGTAAGTATTATTTCTTGCTAAATGGCATAATTTTAGTACCAGTTTCGAACCAATAGTACTGTACTAATTCTATGTTCTCTTCTGTAGAACTAATTTAGAACTGTATAAAGTTCCTCCTAGCAAGTACTTTATGAACTGTTAAAGAATTAATTCAAAAGAGTAAGAAAGGGAATAATTTTCTAGGACATTACAAGGTTAATTTTTGCAGTTGCTTGTATCGAAGATAATTAGTTAGAGGGCGGATCAATAAGTCCGTGACTTTTCGAACTTTCCTCGTAGTTTTATGAAATGCAATGCAAAGTACCATCTGTTAATAGACTACTGTCAAATTTTGAGCAAGTTCCGTCATTCACTTTGCGTTTAACAGCTGTTCAAAACATACAACCTCGTGCATATTTTTAAAAATGGAATAAAGTGAATTTCAAGTTTTCGAGAATTTCGAGTTTTTTTGCAGAAAAAACCCGTCAATCAAACCAAGGAAAACGGTAAAATTTCAACGGTAAAAAGTGGTTTACTGACATTTGTTGTGGTCGCACAAGTACAAATGACGCTGAACGTTTTGGACGGTCAATTGAGGTCAATACACCCGAAAATGGTGTTGGCCGATCGAAGAGTAAAAGTGCACGAGATTGTTGATGCCATAGGCATTTTATATGGCAGTGTTGTTTCGATTTTAAATGATCAGTTGGGTTTAAGAAAGCTGTGTGCAAGATGGGTGCCGCGTTTGCTCTCAATTGACCATAAACGCACGGGTGCACACGTGTGCAGTCTCAATGGCAAAATTCCATGAATTGGGCTACGAATTGGTACCTCATCCGCCATATTCTCCGGATTTAGCCCCCAGTGACTATTTCCTATTTCCAAACCTAAAGAAATGGCTCGGTGGAAAGAGATTTAGCTCCAACGATGAAATTATTGATCAAACAAATGCCTATTTTATGCACCTCGAAAAATCCTATTTTTTGGGAGGGATACTACTAAAATTGGAGAAACGTTGGACTAAGTATATTGAGCTAAAAGGAGATTATGTTGGAAAATAATTTTTTTTTTGCAAAATAAACTATGTTTCATTTGGACGGAGAAATTAGTTGCACACGAGTTTTTTCCGAAATACATATGTTTTTATAAAATTTGTGTGACAGTATGGATCGTGGTCTTACATCAATTATAAAGCATGGGTACTAAGTAGTTTTTAAGGGACTATAACTCCTTCAAAAATAAGCTATTCTTTAATCCGTAAATTTGGACCCCATTCCAAATGTGTTGCTGGGATTTCATTCCTACTTAACTTGAATTGTTCAAAATGTTTTCTCAACATGCAGCAATGTCGTTTCTGGTTGTTTATTTTGCACTTAACATGTTACTGACTCTCGCTTCGGTCTCTCTCTCTCTCTCTCGTTCTCCATGGGGACATTGACGTAGTTTATTCGTGTCCTGCTGTTCGTCCTGTATGTTTGAGCTATGGGACTAACAAGTGCTTACAACACCACAAGTGGTTGTGGAGATGGATGATTGTTTATGCTATTGATACAATTTATTCAATTCATTGGAAACAACATTGTGCCGCTGTTCGATTATCTAATGTTAATGGCTTCGAGTATTGCATTTGGGTGTAGAGTAATAAAGTGTCAAGTTTTATGTAGTCACTGGTCTTGCTTCAAGGCTGTTTATATTATAAGAAAATAAATTACGTACACCCGTTGTTGCTCCTTCTCAGAAACTATTCGTAGTTTGCAAAATGGCGTATGTATGTATTTGTACTTGGCAAACCAAGTACCAAAGACTCTTTTTTTGGAACAAATAGCTGCGTAGATCATAAGCAATATTTTGAAAGCTATCACAATATTCAAACTAGTGCTTCATTTGCCAAGTCAGATATAGTGTTCTTTGCGCTCATGTACTCATAAAAAAACGACAATTGCAATGAAGCATTGCATTCATCGCAGTAATGAGATATATTCATTGCAGCAATGAAAGTATTTGTCACACTGACGAATCTTTTTCAGTTACTGAAGCAATATTCGTCAAGACCATTAGCAATTTCGTGTACCTGCTCAGTTTCGTGTACCTGCTCAGTTTCGGCGATTCTTAGGTCGTTACAGAATCTAGGAGTCGACAGCTTAGTGACACGCCTAATTGGGAAGCTTCTGGTGGATAGATCCGTCAAAGCTGAATGGGGTGGTGTTACAATTGCTAGCAACGTTAACAGGGGGACACCGCAGGGGGAGTTCTGTCTCCACTATTATGGTTAACTTCTGTCAATGAACTGCTACTTGAATTGGACAGGGCCGAATGCCAGGTCTTTGCCTATGCCGATGATATTGCTATCATCTGTACGGGTAGAAACCTCAATTTACTTAGCATTCGTACAACCACCCTACTTAGTCTGATTTGGAATTGGACCGCTAACAACGGACTATCACTTAAAACCGAGCTTATCCTGTTCTCTCGGAAATATAAAATACCCGCATTTGAACTGCCGTCAGTTAATGGGGTGCAATTACAGTTGACGGAAAAGGTCAAGTACCTGGGAATAATTCTCGACAGAAAACTGTCTTGGAAACCGAATGTGGAGGAGAGGGTGAAAAAGGCTTCTGTTGCTCTTTACTGCTGTAAAGGGCCGATAGGAAAGCGCTGGGGACTGTCTCCTAAGATCACCATGTGGATTTATACGCCAATAGTCAGACCAATACTTCAAAAGAAATATATTCTGAATTCCTTGATGAAAATTCAAAGATCAGCACTGATTAGCGTTAGTGGGGCAATGGGCACGACGTCAGGCACTGCACTTAGTGCTATCCTGAACATCTGTACTCCTGATATCATGGCCGAATCGGCAGCCGCTACATCCCTGGTGAGAATCAGAGATTGTGGCGTTTTGATATCGGGGCATTCCGGACACGCTGAATTACTACACCGGATCAACTCTATTCCCGTAAAAACGGACTACTGTATCCTCTACCTTCTACCAGCGACAAATGTAAGGACTTCTATTCCGAACAGGAATACCTGGGAAAAGTCACCGGAAGGGGATACCAGTAGTATCAGATTTGTCGCGGATGGATCAAAGTTGGACGAGCAAGTAGGCTATGGGGTCCATTCACCGGACCTAAATATAAATATCTCCTTCAAGCTGCCTGGTCACTGTAGTGTATTTCTGGCGGAAATTACCGTCATACTGGAGGTTGCTGAACTACTGAAAAGTAGTGTTACAACCCTCCGGAGAGTATGTATCTACACAGACAGCCAGGCTGCCCTAAAATCCCTGGAAGCCATGTTTGCTACGTCCCTGATGGTGAAAGCATGCCACTCATCACTTAGGGTGATGACAGAGTATTTTGACATCAGGCTCATCTGGGTACTTGGACACAGCGACATTCCAGGCGTAGTGGATGCGTTAGCTAGACAGGGCACTACGGCACAGGTTCTTCCGGCAAAAGAAGGTGTTAGTATGCCAATCACTACCTGCTGTTTGCAGATCAAGCAGTGGGCCGATAATACGTTCAAGGGCAAGTGGAGACTTACTTCAACTTGCAAACAAGCCAGGGTCCTCTGGCCACAGGTGGACAGGAAGAAAACTAGGCAACTACTTAACCTGCCTATCCAATTTGATAGGAAAACTTACGGGACATTGTCTTGTAGGAAAAACACGCCCTAAGATTGGCACATAGAAACTCCACTCTCTGTAGATGTTGCATGGAAGAGAACGAGGAAACGACGAAACACCTTCTCTTAGATTGCCCTGCTCTGGCAGGACTGAATGTACGATATTCGCAACACATCTAGTTAGCACTGTAGCCCTACAGGATATTCCTGTAGGTCTTATAGACAAATTTATTGAAAGGGCAAATTGGCTAGACGACTAGTCAATAGTTGCTATGGAGGAAACTGCAGGTATCACAATGGGCTTCTTTAGCCTAAGTGTGCTAGACAGCGTGCTGTCTTGCAGACTTTTCAACCAACCAACTAACCTGCTATACATAACTACTATAATGATACCACGGTACACGTCCAAAAAATAACAGAAGTGGACCTACGAATCGAACTACGTTATTAGTGTTTTGCCCCATAATGATGGTTTTATAAAAATTTTTTCATTAACAATTTTTATTTTTTGAAGCAAATTATTATTTTTTCTTTCATAAATGTATTTATAACTTCGAAACTGTTGCTTGTCTTGGGGAATAGTATAGGAATAGTTTAAAGGTATTGTAATTGTCAATTTTTCTCAATTTTTTTAAACAGAATCGGATGAGGCGTTCTCGAGTAATTGTGGCATATGTATAAACTTGTCTCAAAAAAATTAGGTCTTAATCGCAGCCTCTAAGTACGAAATTTAAAAATGAAAAATTCTGTATGAAACCATCATTATAGGCTACTAATGAGGCAGTTCGATTAGTAGGACCCGAATTAGTCTAAATCCGTTTTATTCAGAAACTTGCACAGTGTAATTGAATCTGTTTATTTTTAGACAAATTTAAGAAACCACCTTTTGTCTCGTTTTGCGATATTAGGGACAATACTTTTCATTTCATGTGAAGAAATTAAAACCGAGTTAAATATGTTCCAAGTAATTCTTGGTATCAGCGTTTGTAACAGCTGATCGACCTCCCAGCTGCCAATTTGATAAAGGACAGAAAATGAAAATTTGATTTTACTAGTCAGAGAGCAATGAGGCAAAAAGGATGTACAAGTAGAGAAGAAAAAACCGCCGCAATTTGGCAACCCTAGTAGAAGAGAACCAAAAAAGTCGACGCGATTCACTCAAACGCATTTCTTTCCAGCGCCATAACTTGATTATTTCATACTTTCTACATACTTTATGTAATTTTATTTAAATATGGTTGGAATTTCTATAGTTAGATAGAATAACATCATCAGAAAACTGTTCGTGTATTGAAATATTCAACGAAGAGAGTAAGAGAGCGAGCAGAGAAACGACACGATTCACTCGTTTTCTTTGTTGGTATTCCACTCCATGAGTAAATTTTCTTCTCTATACCATAGTTGCTTTATGAATGAGGTATAGAGTAGCCAACTCTCAGTAAATTTATGACATTTGGTGTGTTGCAGATGGCGGTTGGATGTTGGAAAGTATTGGTTTAATAATACAGATAGAGGCAATGACTCAAACCAACCAACAATAAATAAGCAACGGCAATTCATTTGCTGTGTGAACATTTTTGTGTAAATAGACCACAAATATATTCAAACAATAAAATATAACAAAAAGGTCGAAAATACATTTAAATGTTACAGTTTTTTTATCAAAACGACATGAAATTTTTAAGTCATCAATTTTTGTAATGCCACCTGTCTATAGCACCGACAGCACCACACGCTGAAAAACCTGTATTTTGCTGTTGTTTGGATGCTAGTATAACGTGTTTGTATTCGTAGCTTGTCGCAAATATACTATACTTGTGCCTAAACACATTGTGTTTTGCTACCCAATATAACATGTTTGAGACACAATGATTAATAGGTTAGAATATATGTTTTTGAGACCCCAATGGGACTTTTTTTGTGTTGAAAACTGTTAAAAACAAATACGAGACAGCCACCAAAGAAACAAAAAAGCAGCAGATCTTCAATTCATGAAAACAGTGCTTGCAAACATTTACACGTTTCCTGCAATATGTTGCTGGTGTCGATATTTTTCAGCGTGCACGTATGGTGTGAAATGATATGTCAGATGAGAAGAATAACAGCTCTATATGATATTACTCTTATGACTTTTAAAATAACTTTATATATATAAAAGGCTTGCGTTACTGAGTCACCGGCTCACTGACTGACCACTCCCCAGCCCAAACGGCGAAAGCTAGAACCTTGAAATTTGGCATATAAGTTATTTTTATAACGTAGGCGCGCTTTAGGAAGGGGTTTTCTGGAAATTCGGAATGCAAGGGGGAAAAAGGAGGTGGCACCGCCCACACAGCTCGTAATTTTAAATGGCTATATCTCAAGAGCCATTGGAGGTACGAAGATGAGATTTGGTACATATGTTGGTCGTACAAGGAAATTAAATTTTTTATAGAAAGTGGTTCCCTACTCTGACCACCTTAAATTTCTTTCGACGGCGCTCACCTCATTTAATGACGGCGACACTATCGAGTATTTAGCCATGAAAAAGCTTCTCAAAATACCGATCGGAACCGGTGTAAAACTGTAGGTCCCAATAAGTGAGTGTAAAACTATAACGCGCAAAGCTCACTGTTTGTGACAAGCTCTCCCTTATCGTTTCATGGAATGTAACGGGACACCATTTATTTTTTATGGAAAGTGGGCGGTGCCACGCCCCTTTTTAAAAAATCATGGAACTACCCACACAGCTTGAAATTTGAAATGACCATATCTAATGAACCATTAGAGGTACGAAGATGAGATTTGGTACATACGTTGGTAGTACAAACCGCCCACACAAATCGAAATTTGAATCGGTCATACATATCTCACGAGCCATTAGGGGTATGAAGATGAGATTTGAGAACTAGTACAGGGTGGAGCGCGGTAATTTGCTTTTTTGCACTGCAGGCTGTGGCGGTCGAAGTGAGTGGAGAGTTGGCGTGGCTTATAGTGGCTGACGGGAGATTTGTATTCGTCTGCCTTTCAGTTGCAATCATGCATTGGACACGTAAGGTGAGGTCATTTTGTGTTGAAGCATATTTTTCAAATGCGCACTCGATCATTGCAGTGCAGCGTGCTTTTCGTTTACGATTCGCTGTTAACCCACGCGGAAGTGTTCCTGGACGGCAATCAATTAAAAATTGGGTAACTACATTGAGAACAGCAGGGAATGTGTCATGTGTACGAAGGGGACCTGAGAGAAGGATTACAACACCACAAAACATCGAGAGAGTTAGAACAGCAGTACTGCAATCTCCGAAACGCTCTGCTTGGAAGCAATCACTTGCTCTTGGCATTTCCAGACGTTCTCTCCACCGGCTTCTTCATAAAGAACTGAATTTTCACCCGTATAAAATGTGCGTGGTCTAACAATTGCCAGCACGGGACTATTTGACACGGCAGACGTCTTGTGAAGACATTCTTGCAACTATACCCCATGACGCATTTGTGTTCTTTTCTGCTGAGGCACATTTTCACATCAGTGGGTGTGTAAACAAAACAAAATATCCGGTACTGGAGTGAAACAAACCCCAGAGAACTTCACTAGAGACCTCTGCATTCGGACCGCGTTACTGTGTGGTGCGCCATATCACGAGTAGGCATCATTTGCCCTTACGTTTTCCAGGATAATCGTCTTGCCGTAACTGTGAACTCCGAACGGTTCTTGACTATGATACAATGCAATTAGAGGATACATGGTTCCAACAGGATGGTGCCACTGCACACACAGCGAGGGTTACCATGAATTGTTTGAGGCAAATGTTTCCTGGACGGCTTATCTCTTTGAGGGGTGATGTGAACTGGTCGGTACGCCCACCAGACTTAGCCCATGCGATTTTTTCCTTTGGGGTTACCTGAAGTCGAAGGTATACATATATCAACCGTCCCAACACCTTGGAAGACCTATTTAAAAATATTGAGGCTGAAATTGGCAGAATACCAGTCGGCATGCTTGTTAGAGTTCATGAAAACTTCAGAAAACGTATGCAGCAGTGTGTGGATAACGAAGGTCGACATTTGCCAGATACACTATTTGAAACCATGTACATAATTTGAAAATTCCCTTACTGTTCAATATAATTAATATATAACATACATTTTTCTAAGGTTCATAATTTTTTTATTTCATTCCCAAATAAGCAAATTACCGCGCTCAACCCTGTACAAGGACGATAACGTCTTGGCGGTGCCACGCCCCTTATAAAATATCGTTACATCGGTCAGTCATATAACAGACTGATTGTAATAAAATGTGGCTGTCGGTGGTGCAATAGCTAGTGTGCCGGGCTCTTGTGCATGAGGACGTGGGTTCGATCATTCCTTCCTTACATTTCAACGACGGCCACCTCGCTTAGTGACGAGTGACTTAGTATCGAGTAATTAGCCATGAAAAAACTTCTCGAAATACCGTTCGGAACCGGTGTAAAACTGTAGGTCGCAATCAGTGGGTGTAAAGGCGAGAAAGCGCATAGCTCACTCATTGTGAGCTCCCCAATCCGTTCAAGGGATGTGATGGAAAACCATATTTTATTGTTAATTACAAAAGTGTGCTTGTTTATTCAATGCATTTCGAATTATCTGTAACATAAACAATCGAATGTTCCGTAATATTTATAACAAATACCAGCTGACCCGGCAGACTTCGCCCCGCCGACAAAAAGTATTCAATGATGTCATGGCCACAAATGAATTCACACATTTTATATAGGAAAACACATCATCACAAAAGTGTGCGTAAAACGGAAATGCGTAGATATTTTCGATGTTTTTTTTTTGGAACGAAGTTATGGGCTAAATGAAAAAAATTAAACAACTTTTTTTATCAACTATATTGGGTACTTTTGCTTTGGTTTGTGTCTAGACTAACATATGGAGGGAAATTTCTTGTTTAATGGGAAGTTCCTAGGAGGAGCGCCTGTAATCAGTATCTATCTATATAGGTATACATATATAAGTATAGCTGGACCCGGCACACTTCGTTTTGCCTTCAAAGTTTTTGTAATGCCCAAGGGTGAACAAAATTATTTTGATCCATTATGTTTGCAGTAAATGAATATATCTGCTGCCGTTCCGACACGGGATAATTCCACGTTTAGTTGACAATGGGCCAATAAACCTGTAGAATGTAAATTGACTATTTGTTAGATGTATTTCTTTAGATTTCGGTCGTGTGTTGATTTGTCCAAAAAGCTTCTAATTATACTATAATAGCTGTTCCCGTTGCGCGTCGTTACCCCTGAATTGTAATTTTAATGAATCACAATTTTGTAACTTTTTTTCTATTTATTCAAGTGCTCTAGGATATACAATATGTCTAGTTTAGCCATCTGGTGCAAATGTAAATTAGTCGGATGGTTTACCTACACGTGAACATGCAACATATATTGTCCGTGGGAAAACACGGATTTGTCAAATTTAAGCGACTGCCCTTGCGCTTTATTAATGGTCATCGCAAATGGCAACAGAATCGGAAACTGGAATCTTTTGAAATCGATGGGCATGTCTGTAGGTATCATGGGAATGCGTGGAATCAGTACATCAGTTCGTTTTCAATTTCCAGTGATTATAGTAGCGTCTATAAGATTATTCTGAATTTTTTTTAAAAATGCATTATTGGGATTACGATATTTAGGATGCTCTCGAAACTGATCTCAATGATATTCATATTCATTCGTACCTGTGGTCGCTTTCTTAGCGTCATAGTCTGACCTTTTTAATAGCCGTATTTTTGTTGGGTTTCCCCAAAAAGTTATTTGCATCATATCAGTAGAATATGTACCGAACCTCACATTCCTACACTGTATCAAACAATTCTCCGTACACCTGGCAGTTGTGAACATATTTCTCAAAAGATATTTGGCCGGTATGATTCAAATTTTTTTTTAAAGCTAGAAGCATTGAACTTTAAAAAAAATGATTTAAATCGAATCGGCAATATATTTGATATAGTAATAAAATTGTTTGATTTTGTAAAGGGGTTTTCAAGAGAGACGCTACAACAGTAAATCGATAGGGACAGCAAACGACGCCATATTTTTTCCCGCTCTTTTGACATTTCTCTTCAGTAAGGTTTGCCATTTCATCATGGAAAGATATACGAGCCAACAACGAGTCGAAATTATTAAAATTTACTACCGAAATTTGGAGTCAGTGGCCTCAACTTTAAGAGAGCTACGTCCAATTTATGGTCGTCATAATCGTCCTACCAATAATATGCGTTATTGGTCAGACATGCAAAATATGCGTTATTGGTCAGACAGCAATCCACACGTAATCCATGAGTCATCATTGCGTCCCGAAAAAAATTACGGTTTGGTGCCGTTAATGGGCCGGCGGCGTCATTGGGCCGTACTTCTTCCGCGATGATCAAGACCGGCACATTACTGTGAATGCGAATCGCTACCGTTCAATGATAACCGAATATTTTTGACCCCAATTGGATAATATGGACTTGGAGGACATGTGGTTCCAACAGGACGGCGCCACAAGCCACACAGCGAATGCCACAATCAGTTTATTGGAAACCAAGTTTGGTGAACATGTTATCTCATGAAATGGCCCAGTCGATTGGCCGCCTCGGTCGTGCGATTTGACGCCGTTAGATTATTTCCTGTGGGGCTACGTCAAGTCTATGGTCTATGCCAACAAGCCAGCGACGATTGCTGAACTTCGTACGAATATCGAACGTGAAATTGCAGCAGTATCGGCCGATTTATGCTTGAAAGCCGTCGAAGCGTCTGGACTTCTGGAAGCGTGCCCGTGGTGGCCATGCAAAAGAAATCGAGTTCCATACATAATGGCATCGAACGTACTTTCGCAGGAATAAAGAATTTCATTGGTATATAAAACCGGTTTTGTTTTATTTAAACCGGTTTTGTTTCATTTAAAAAACTTTTGTAGCGCTCTTATTGAAAAACCCGTTATATGTAATATGTACCTCGGCCCTTTTTGCCAACTTGCTTCCAAATAGCCTGTTCGTATATGTAGGCCAACTGTAACACATACAGGACGATCAAACTATTATTATGACTGCTATAACGGTTTATTTATTTATTAACGGCCTGGTATATCCCACTACCACTCTGGCTGTAATTCATAATGTATCAACAGCATTTCCACAGAAAGGTCCACCTTTCGTCACATCACGTCACACTCGTTAATTGCTTATATTTTAAGACCAGTTAGTTAGATTGTTTTTTCATCTGTTATTAAATATAGAGCTTCTTACAATCTGTATTTAGTAAAAGAATAGAAAACAATCGAACTTAATGGTCCTAAAATATAAACAATTTACGATGGTGACGTGATGCGAAGGGTGGCACTTTCTGTGGAAATGCCCATATACCAAATCTCATCTTCATACCTCTGATAGTTCATGAGATATAGACATTTTAAATTTCAAATGGTATGGGCGGTGCCACGCTGCTTTATCCAATCACTATCAAGTATAACCAAGGACTATCAGTAGATCATCAGTACCACATTGTGGAATTTTCATAACAATCGGTACATTTGAAAAGCCGTCAGTGCTTTTTTCGAAAAGGGGACGTGGCACCGCCTACTTACAGCCTGGCTGTAATCCATACTGTACCAACAACATACATATACACCAAATCTTATCTTCTTACCTCTGATAGTTCATGAGATACAATAATTTTAAATTTCAAGTTGTATGGGCGGTGCCACGCCCCTTTATCCAAACATTTCCAACTATAGCCAAGGATTGTCAGCAGGTCATCAGTACCGTATTGTGAATTTTTCATAACAATCGGTATATTAAAAAAGCCGTCAGAGCGATTTTTGAAAAGGGGGCGTGGCACGGCCTGGGTTACCCTTATCATTAAGGGATATGAAAAATAGATGTTGGCCGATTCTCAGACATACCAGATATGCACACAAAATTTCATACGTAGCGGTCCAGCCGTTTCGGAGGAGTAAGGTAACTAACATTGTGCCACGAGAATTTTATATAAATACAGATTTTGTTTAATATTTTAAAATAATTTCGAAGTATTTGGAAAGAATTTCATTATAACAACCAAACAAGAGATGCTAATCTGTTTGAGGTAAATGCGTTTAAGATGCATTTACCAACTTCAAAAAAATCTTGCCCATAATATTCTTATAGATTCTTATATATTCTGTGTGGTGCTTAATACACTGACATTAACAATTCGTTGGAAGCGATTATTCGTCCTTCAGATAAAATCTTAGTATCTCGTAAAGTATTTGATTTTTCCTATTGCTAATGGCAGAACTAGATTAAATTCCATTTGCCAATCAACATTTTACTTGAAGTTGTATTACTTAATTAATATCTTAATACTATTACACAAATCCAATCTATGAATCCCACTGAAGTGACCCTTCTCACATTTACCCTTCATAAATTCATTAGCTTATTGCGACAGATCTTTAAATGAGGATTGAATCGTTGTACGAGTATGTACGCGTATCCTGTGTGCAGGTTTTGCTAATTTGCACATTGAATGGAAGGAATGGAAGAGGAATGCGTCTTTTTTTTTTATGTACTACATCTCCTTTGGCTTCGTTGATGTATTATGATTACGAGTAGCAAGCCATGGCGATGGTAGGTCGCTTGATTGTGTTGATTGCAATTAAATACTCATTCGCAACTCAACTACCAGTATTTATCGTCCTCTGTCGTTCTTGAATCCTTAGATATATATGCATTTGTTTTCCTACGGAGGAGTTTCGTCACCCTGGTTACACTTGATTAAACAAAAAAAAAAAAACATACTATCAAAATTACAAATTGAAATAATTATGTTTTTATACACGATGCGAATTGGCATTTGAAATATCGTAACAGCCGAGATGTGATAATTGGCGTAACTTATTACTACTACGCAGATCATATTTTCCCACTCCTTATCTAAATGTATTATTATGAGGTTATGCAGTTAAGATGTTTGAAATGCTGTGGGATTTCATTTTGTAGAGGATTTAACATTTGCACAAAACGGAAATTGATTTTCTGCAGTTGCTTCGTTTGCCAATGCGTTTTAGTCATTGTGGTTCTGTAAGTTTGTCGATTTGAAATTACATTGATCCTTGATGCTAGGGAATTTATTCTATTTTTTTGTAAGTGAATGTAAACTTAAAGAAGGAACATGGAGCTATTGTTGTGACCTCTTTAATGTGCTAACTTGATAAGTGATAGTACAAATGGGTTATGTGTTAAAAAAGATTGATATAATTTATATCGAACTTTAGGGAAAACTAAAAACACCGAAACTCTTAGATTGATGGTATTAACAGACACAGGTTTTTGTGTCCATTTCACAAGAGTCTGAAAGGAAAAGTAAGAAGACTTATTCATACAAACCCGGATGCTGTAATCTTTTTTTTTTTAATTATCTCTCTAAAGGAAGCGCTTTAAAATGTTACATGGAAAATATTCACCAGCACAGTTAAACGGATGGTGTTGCCTCATTGTTGCCTGACCTTAGTTCCAGTAAAACCTCTTGACATCCTTTCGCTTTCATATACAAATCCCGTCAAATTCAATTGAATTTTATTGCCGATTAAAGAGGAAGCAATAAATCAATGTATTCATTCGTTTATAACTCAATTTAGCGAAGAAAGCAAATCCTGACGTTAAAGCTAAACATTCCTCTTTATCCCGGTTGATAAGGAGTAAAATAATATTGATGACATAAAAACTCAATTCTTGTTGTTGTTGGTGCTGATGTTCAAGGAGAACTATGTATGTGCATATGGACCGTAAAGTGTGAATGTTTATCATGTGATAGGGAGATAAAAATAAACGTTTTTTTTTGTAAATGAATTTTTCGCAGATCTTCAATGAATTATGACGCTTAAATACAGCTTCTAATAAGCGACATATGTACTCAGAGAACAAATTGTTTGAAAAGATGTTGTAGGAACTGTAAATTTAGCTGTTACGAACGAATTTCGGTTACCACAATCGAATTGAGGTTGTCACGACTGAATTTAGTTCCCACAACTGAAATTCGGTTGAAGCAACCTAGTTGCATAATTGATTCGGTTATGAGGAACTGAATCTTCAATTATATTCATTCTGTCAACTAAATTTTCTATAATTTCGGTTGTCACAACCGAATTTGGAAGTAGTTCGGATGCAACAATCGAAATTGGTACCGAATGTGGCCTTAAGTCAGTTGCAACGACCGAATTTGTGCATCAATTCTGTTCCAACACTCGAATTTGATATCAATTCGGTCGCAGTAACCGAATTTGGCCTTAAGTCAGTTGCAGCGACCGAATTTGAACTTAATTCGGTTGCTGTAACCAAGTGTCTCATGGATTCTGTACTCAGAGATATATGTACTCAGGGAACTAATTGTTTAAAAATAGGTTGTAGCAACTGTAAATTTAGCGGTTACGAACTAATTTCAGTTGCCACAACCGAATTGAGGTTGTCACGATGAATTTAGTCCCCACAACTGAAATTCGGTTGAAGCAACCTAGTTGCATAATTGATTCGGTTATGAGGAACTGAATCTTCAATTATATTCGTTCTGTCATTTAAATTTTCTATAATTTCGGTTGTCACAACCGAATTTGGACATAGTTCGGATGCAACAATCGATTTTGGTACCAAGTTCCGTCGCAGCAACCGAATGTGGCCTTTAGTCAGTTGCAACGACCGAATTTTGTCATCAATTCTGTTGCAACAATCGAATTTGATATCAATTCGGTCGCAATAACCGAATTTGACATCAATTCGGATGCAACTATCGAATTTGGCCTTAATTCGGTTGCTGTAACCAAGTGTCTCATGGATTCTGTACTTAGAGAACAAATTGTTTAAAAAGAGATTGTAGCAACTGTAAATTTAGCTGTTACCACCGAATTGTAGTTGCCACAACCGAATTGAGGTTGTCACGATGAATTTAGTCCCCACAACTGAAATTCGGTTGAAGCAACCTAGTTGCATAATTGATTCGGTTATGAGGAACTGAATCTTCAATTATATTCGTTCTGTCATTTAAATTTTCTATAATTTCGGTTGTCACAACCGAAATTGGAAATAGTTCGGATGCATCAATCGAAATTGATACCAAATTCGGTTGCAGCAACCGAATGTGGCCTTTAATCAGTTGCAACGACCGAATTTGTGCATCAATTCTGTTGCAACAATCGAATTTGATATCAATTCAGTCGCAATAACCGAATTTGGCCTTAAGTCAGTTGCAACGACCGAATTTGGCGCTAATTCTGTTGATGTACTACCTGAATGTCTCATGGATTCTGTACTTAGAGACATATGTACTCAGAGAACTAATTGTTTAAAAAGAGGTTGTAGCAACTGTAAATTTAGCTATTACGAACGAATTTCGGTTGCCACAACAGAATTGCCTCGACTGAATTTAGTCCCCACAACTGAAATTCGGTTAAAGCAACCTCGTTGCATAATTGATTCGGTTATGTGGAACTGAATCTTAAATTATATTCGTTCTGTCAACTAAATTTTCTATAATTTCGGTTGTCATAACCGAATTTGGAAAGAGTTCGGATTCAACAATCGAAATTGGTACCAAATTCGGTTGCAGAAAATTCCCACATTTATCAGCGTGCAGCACAAGAAGCTGTCGACAGTTCTGCAGTTCTTTAAGGTCGGTCGTTTGAGATGTTCTGCCATCGTCTGTATATAGAACGGTATAGGAAATGGCTTTCATGGAGTACCCACAGTTGGCTATTTCTAGCCATGTCTAACTGGACCCGTTTTCTGGACCCTGTGGGCCCCATAGGTTCGTCCGACAAAAAAATATATTTTTCGTGTTCTTATATTTTTTCTCTAATTTCGGTTTTTTTATCAAGCCGTCGGTGGTGAAATGGTTGGTGTGCTCGCCTCTTGTACATGAGATCCTGGGTTCGATGCCTGCTCAGACCACCTTATATTTCTTTCACCGACGGTCACCTCGCTTAGTGATGGCAACACTATCGAGTACTTAGCCATGAAAACGCTTCTCAAAATACCGTCCAGAATCGCTGTAAAAACTGTAGGTCCCAATCAGTTGTGATGGTTGTGAGAGCTCTCCCCAATTCCTTCATGGGATATAATGGAAACCATTTATTTATTTATTTATTTATTTAGGACCTACAGTGACGAGCAAAACTGTAACAGGTTTCCTATAGTGGAAGTTTACAACTTTAATTTTTAGCAGTGTTTAACCTTAGAACTAAAACATTTTTTTTAATTTTACTTTGATATGGTCTCTTTCATAATGAACACCTCAATTATACATACATATATGTTGAAACGAGCGTAATATGTAAACAAACCCCAATGTTACAATTACGCACTCTCTTCACTGTTACAATATTGCACTCTCTTCAACTCTTTAAACATCCAGAAACTCGAATGTAACCATCACGTAGCTCATAAATTTATTGTTATTTTTCTCCACGTGGTGATCAAAAATGGAAGCATCTAAAGTAGTTCGGAACGTTTCAAAACAAATTAATGTAAGTCATATGACGGATGCAGAGAATAAACAGGAAGAGAAATGTTAAAACTTCAACTGCTCTTGGATGCCCCAGAAAGATTGGCAACCCCACTTGTCGTTATTCGGCAAAATTAGTGACAAATGGCAATGCAATTACCCCAGCTGCGGCACTAAAAACGTTAAATATTGACGCCACACAGTGGGGCCGATTGAAAAAAACACGGTAATAATATCACAACTTTTAAAGTATTGTTCTGATCATTTTCGAATATACTAGACATTTGTAGAGGAGGAGTCAGGCGTTCAGAATATTAATATATTTGTAAATGTCTCGTCTTTCAGGAAAATTTTAAAATTTCGATAGGTTTCTTGGAAAACTAAAGAAAATACTGAATGAATCATGGTACCTTTTAGGGAAAATATTGTGTTTTTACAGGTGGAAAAAAAATTTCAACTATGAGAAGTCCACATTTCCAAAAGGCTTTTCTTACAGTGTATTCTTTTTAAAAGTGTTTACAATTTAGTGGTGTTTTCAAACATATTCGTTCCCATCAAATAGCCGAGTTATTAACAAAAAATTTAAAAAAGTCAACGAAAAAATTCATAATTTTCAGCTTTGATTGAGAATATCTTAATATCGGTAAAATAAATTCCGCAACACTTAGCGTATTTTTTGTTTGTCTTGCATAGTAGATTCTCAAATCTTTGTAATGGGCCCATAAGTGTAGAATTAGCAGGCTTTGAAAGTTTCAACAGCACCAAAGTGGTCAACTTTGACATCCTGTAGCACCAACTGTGTTGACACAGGGTACCTCTGAATGCAATATTCTGAAAGCCTGACTCTCTACAAATATCTAGTACATTCCAAAATGATCAGAAAATTTTTTAAAAGTTGTGATATTATTATTATTATTATTATTATTTGTATTACGAAGAATGGAGTAGGTCCTCTGGTTAAAATTGAAGGTATTATGGAAAAAAGACAAATATTTTTCAATTCTGCAAAATCATTTACCAGCTGCTATAGAAAAAACGGGTCTTGCTGCTGAAAGACTGATTTTTCAACATGACAGAGGCCGACAACATTCGACCAAAATCGTTAAAATCTGGTTAAACAAACAACAATTTACAACCATGAAATGACCAGCGCAGTGTTCGGACTTTTAAGCCCGATCGAAAACTAAAATCTCATCTCGCCAAGTACCCAGATGCTCCAAAAGACGTAAACGAGCTGTGGGATAGAGTAAAAGAAACTTGGGATGCGATTTCGGCGGAAATGACGGAAACCTTTTGCAACAGCATGCCTCTGAAAAAGCCAAAGGCTAGTGAATCAGAAAACAAATAAATTAACATAAAACCAGAGTGCAAAATTGTAACATTTGTACAACTTTACAATATTTTCTTTTCATTTTGTAAATAACAACATAGAATTAAAATTATTTTTGTTTTTATTCACGAGAGAACAATACTACTATGATGGTTTTGAAAAATTCATTAAACTAAATACAAACTAAATCTCATTTGAATTGAGAATTCACCCCTATACAAGTGTTCGAAAAATATCGCAAACAAACCACACAAGAAAACAGTCGCAGATACTTCTTTCCATCTCCAGAGAACCGTCGGTTCCCATTAGACACGTTTTTTGTTGTTGCCCACAAAGACAACATAATTCTTGCCCGCAATTTCGTCGTGCTCTACGTTCGTGTTTTGTTTGCGATATTTTTCCAACACTTGCATAGTGGTGAATTCTCAATTACAATGAGTTTTCGTTTGAATTTAGTTTAATGAATTTTTCAAAAGCATCAGTCCAAACAACCTCTGATGAAGATCTGTGGCTAGGTCTGAAATAACTATACGGTTTGCCAGGAATCATGAGAGTGCATTGTGCAAAATTTCTTTTAAAAAACTATATTTCTATTAATGAATGGTCTTGAGCGTGAATATTAAAAAAAAGGATGAATTTTTTTTGCCTAAATATTACCCCATATAAATGAAGTGCATTATTTCCTCACTTTGTAATTATTTATGGGAATGTAATAAATTAATAAAAAAAATTTTAAAATTCAGTTGTGACCCCATCTCCATTTGGGTGTGACAACCTCAAATTCGGCAGTGACAACCTCTAATTTGGTTGCGACAAACTCTAATTCGGCTGTGACAACCTCTAACACCATCTGAATTCGGGTGTGACAAGCTCTAATTTGAGTGTGACAACCTCTAATTCGGCTGTGATAACCTCTAATTTGGTAGAGACAACCTCTAGTTAGACATTGACAACATCTAATTCGGCTGTAACAACCTCTAATTGGGCTGTGACAATCTCTAATTCGGTGGCGACAACCTGTAATTCCGCTGTGACAATCTCTAATTCGTTTGTGAAAACCTCTAATTCGGCAGTGACATCTAATTCGGTTGTGACAAAATCTAATTCAGTTATGACACTATCTGAATTCGGGAGTGACAAGCTCTTATTCGGCTGTGACAACTTCTAATTCAGTTGTGACAACCTGTAATTCGGCAGTGACATCTAATTCGGTTGTGTCAAAATATAATTCAGTTATGACACCATCTGAATTCGGGTGTGACAAGCTCTAATTCAGCTGTGACAACCTCTAATTCGGTTGTGACAACCTCTAATTCAGCTGTAACAACCTCTAATTCGGCTGTGACAACCTCTAATTCGGCTGTAACAACCTCTATTTAGGTTGTGACAACCTCTAAGTCAGAAGTGACAACATCGAATTCGGTTGTGACAAAATCTAATTCAGTTATGATACTATCTGAATTAGGGAGTGACAAGCTCTTATTCTGCTGTGACAACTTCTAATTCGGTTGTGGCAACCTCTAAGTCGGCAATGACATCTAATTCGGTTATGACAAAATATAATTCAGTTATGACACCATCTGAGTTCGGGCGTGACAAGCTCTAATTTGGCTGTGACAACATCAAATTCGGCAGTAACATCGAATTCGGTTGTGACAAAATCTAATTCAGTTATGATACTATCTGAATTAGGGAGTGACAAGCTCTTATTCTGCTGTGACAACTTCTAATTCGGTTGTGACAACCTGTAATTCGGCAGTGACATCTAATTCGGTTGTGACAAAATATAATTCAGTTATGACACCATCTGAATTCGGGCGTGACAAGCTCTAATTCGGCTGTGACAACCTCTAATTCGGTTGTGACAACACCTCTAATTCGGCTGTGACAACTTATAATTCGGTTGTGACAACCTCTAATTCAGCAATGACATCTAATTCGGTTGTGACAACCTCTTATTCGGCAGTGACATCTAATTCCGTTGTGATAAAATCTAATTCAGTCATGACACCATCTGAATTCGGGTGTGACGAGCTCTAATTCGGCTGAGACAACCTCTAATTCGGCTGTGACAAGCTCTAATTCGGTTGTGACAACCTATAATTCGGTTGTGACAACCTCTAATTCGGCAGTGATGACTTCTGTCTGATCTTAATTGGGTTACGACTAATTCGGCTGCCTCAACTGAATTTTTCTGTAAGTGTAGATATTTCTCAGATATTTGTCTAAAGCGTCTAGACCATATTTTTCCCACAATCACCATATTTTTACGCATCGCTTGAGTGCTCTTAATTATTCTTTATTTTTTTGCCGACGGGACACCCTAGTGTATGAATATATCTACATATTCCTTGTCGCAATTGAGATTGGTGATGAGATAGTAATATCCTTCTCTTGTTTGTGAATGTTCATACACATATTGCCATTAAATGTATATATTAGTGTTATATATAACTCTATGTGTTTTTCTTTTGTTCGCCGGAAGATTAGATAAAGTGATTATGCCATAAAGCAGCTACAACGAATGGAAAATATTATAAAAACATATGGTGAAGTATGTATAAGTATATGGACATGGAAATCAATAGAATATACAATATTGTATACAATTTATGGGGATGGAGTGATTTGTAATGTGGGAAAAGTGTGCGTTCGTTTTTTTAGTTTGAGTTACAAACTTAAATTTGTACGCGCTGTTTCAATTTTCCTAAACCGTTTGAAGTAAATTATATTAAATACAAAATTTAAATATAGAAAATAAAATGTAGAAAATTTACTATCCTCTTAGTCACAAACAAATCATGTCTAATAAATATACATACTTTGTGGTGCAATCAAATATAACTCCGGCTAAAATGTAATTTTGATGTAAAGGGTGTCTCAGTAAGAATGCACTTTTTCATTTTAAAATAAAATCACGTGTTTTTTGAGATAGTTGTGCTTTTTGTATTGGATTGTAAAGAAGACATATTCCGATTAAGTATGGAATAAAATCTCCGTCATATGGCCCCGGCTCTGACGACAAGCCATTACTCTTTGCATGAAACCGCCAATGACTTTTTCGCAGAGATGTGGCTGTATCTCGATCGATGACGCATTGTATCTCGAATTGGAGCTCAGGAATGTTTTCTGGTTTATTCGTATAAACCCGAGATTTCACAAAACCCCAAAGAAAGATATCACACGGCCTTAAATCGCATGATCTTGGTGGCCAGTTGACACCAGCATTTCTTGAGATAATTTGTTCCGGAAATCGTTGCTGCAATAAATCGATTGTTTCATGTGCGGTGTGGCATTTGGCGCCGTCTTACTGAAACCACATGCCGTCCAGTTGAGGCCACAAGAACTCCGCTATTATGGTCCTGTAACGAATGCCGTTCACAGTCACTGCAATTTCGGCCTCATCTTCACAAGAGAAAGGCCCATTAACGCCGCCTGACCAAAATTCACACCAGACGGGTGCTCGTTGTTGGTGCATTTGTTTCTCATGGAGTGCATGTATTCTCAGCCCCAAAGTCGAGAATTTTGTGTATTCACGAAACCATTCAAATGGAAATGCATTTATTGGCATTAACTTCACTTTGCTCCATTACCCATTGAACGAATTGCCGGCGCTTTCCATGGTCTGCTATTTTGAGCTCCTCTGTAATTTGTACGCATGAAGGTGGAAATCTTTTGTCAAAATTCGCTACGTAGTGCTTCGTGAAATTTGAAGTTGTTGAGAACGAAGCCGAATTAATGTTTTCGGGTTTTCGGCGAGAGTCTCGTTTACAGCAGCAATGTTTTCAAGAGACCGACCAGTACTTTGACGCACAGGAGTCTTACTGCCCCACACATTAGGTGCACATTCTCGACTGAAAATTCTTCGAAGCTTGCGAGCAGTTTCAGCATAACTTTCCAAATTTCTCTCATCAGTTTTCACAATTATAACGCACTTGCACAAAAAAAGGTGACACTAAATTTAAAAGGTGCAATCTTATAATTGATTTACACCGCAGCTTATCGCGAGCAGGTTAGCGATAACCTTGTTCTCTAATCTTTGCCGTTTACACCACTCAATTTGAGATTACACTGACATTTCAGGTGGTAACTCCATGCTTAGACCAACTCCGCGCCGATACAAAATTATCGAAGACGGCGCCACAATACCAAAATTAAATTGACGGCTATTGGGTTTGCTAGATTCGTACAAATTTGGGATGTTTTTGAAATAATTGAACCTTTCAAATTGGATCAGTCAATCAAATCGGGCCAGTCGATAAAATCGGTTCACATTTTAAATCATTAAAATAAATAAATGGTTTGCCATTACATCCCATGAAGGGACCGGGGAGAACTTCTCACAATCACTGAGCTGTGCGCTTTCCAGTTTTCACTCACTGATTGGGACCTACAGTTTTACACCGATTCCGAACGGTAGTGTCGCCGTCGGTAGTGTCGCCGCCGTCACTATGCAAGGTAACCGCCGCCGAAAGAAATTTTTTTGAAGGTGGTCAGAGCAGGGTTCGAACTCAGGATCTCATGTACAAGAGCCGCACATACTAACCATTGCACCACCGACGGCCACATCAATAAGAGCCACTTATATTGGCGGCGGCGTGAGCGTTAAAAAATGTTTGGTGGCGGCGACGCTTCTTAAATTTTGTTATCGGCTTCGCCTATCAAACTGTTGATTTTTTGTGTATGTTTTTATTATGATTGCATTTTTTTAGTAACTAACAGTGTTGCATCGGGTTAGCGCGGGTCAAAGGCGCGGTTTTTATTCGTGTTGACTGCAGCTTTTCTCACGATGATCTCAATTAATATGTTGAAGAGCCAGGCTGATCAGGTTCGATCAGGGCTGCAACAAATGGATTTAGTCTTTCGCACATTACGCTCGAGAGGACCTTGTATGCGATGAATAAAAGGCTTTTTCCTCAACAGTTGGTACAATCACTCGGGTCACCTGTTTTGAAAACAGGACACAGTGTGCTAAGGCTCCAATCGTCGGTCTTGCATTCGTTTAGCCAGATTTTGCATATAAGCTGATGCATGCACCATTTCGTCAGTCGAGCAATGGCTCTGGTACATCAGAAAGTGGGTTCGATCCCTGCTCCGCCCGGTGCACATTTTTGACCTTGCTTAGTGACGGCGGAACTATCGTGTATTTAGTCATGAAAATACCATGATCTCCTATAGTACGACATTCTGTGTCAGCAGTCAAATACCAGTTGATTGGTGTATATTCCGTGAGTGCACCCGTGTAGTGCAATGGCCGTCGGTGGTGCAATGGTTAGTGAGCGCGGCTCTTGTGCATGAGAACGAGGGTTCGATCCCTGCTCTGACCACCTTAAATTTCTTTCGGCGGCGGTCACCTCGCATAGTGACGGCGACACTATCGAGTATTTAGCCATTAAAAAGCTTCTCAAAATATCGTTCCGAATCGGAGTAAATCTGTAGGTCCCAATCAGTGAGTATAAAACTAGAAAGCGCACAGCTCACTGGTTGTGAGAAGCTCTCCCCAATTCCTTCATGGGATGTAATGGGAAACCATTGTTGTTGTTGTTGCACCCGTGTATCCTGCTTGATTGCTCGATGTTTCGTTTGGTTTTGCGGAGCGAAAACTTAAATTTCCCTGGCATTTAGTTTTCTCACATACTCGCCAAATTTGCTGCACCCTATATATGCTATAGTTCGACCTTCTGTGGAAGCAGCCATATACCAGTCGATTTGTTCCTTTGAGTGCACCCGTGTATTCGGAACCGGTGTAAAACTGTAGGTCCCAATCAGTGAGTATAAACCTAGAAAGCGCATTGCTCACTGGTTGTGAGAAGCTCTCCTCAATGCCATCATGGGATATAATGGGAAACCTTTTTTTAAACACCTTTCCAACTCATAACCGCCTGTTTTTAACAGCTCAGCCGGCAGTCCATCAACACTTGCGGCTTTGTTGTTCTTAAGCCGGGAAATTTCAGTTTTAACTTCGCTTTGGCTAGGAGAGGGACAGTCGACACCATCGTCTTATAGTTGCTCAACTCCCTTATTTCCACTGAAGTCTTCCGGGTCCCGCACAGCAGATAAGTGGTTTTTCCCACCATACTCAGCCCAGCTGTGGCTAGTGTCCCGTCCTTATCTCTACAAAAGGGGGCCCTGGCCCATTGCCTTTGGTTTGAATTTGCACTTTTCGGTGTAGAATTTACAGATGTCATCGTTCCTTTTGTGTGGTTTAATTTGCTCACTCTAGAGCTTTCTCCAAAACCGTTTTCCCCCTTTAATAAACGGGGTTCCTATCGCTCTTCTCCCGTTGCAACTGGCTGAGTTATATATACAAGGTATTTTAGGATTTGTGGAAAGATGTAATTAAATGAAACCTGACAGAGTTTATTGAAACATCTTTGTGATGACGATAACAATGACAGGTCACAGGAAACATTACAAATGCATCGAGTTTCAATAACGGTTAAATCAGTACAGTAGTATCACTTTGGTAATAGAACTTAAACATTCCCTAACCCTTAGGCAACCCTTTTTCTCCAATTTTTGGATAATTTTAGAGAGGAACCATAATTTTTATTTCTTCCAGCCAACATTTGTATGGCAAATCCGCCCACGTTCGTTAACAGAATAGCTTTTGACAACATTTTCCCTGATAATAAATTTTCTAAAGATCGATTGTGATTTACGGTAGATGTCGTTTTTTTTTTGTAAAGTAGGAATAATTATGGTCCAAATGCCAATTTTCAGCGCCAAGCTAAGTTGTATCAAATAACTAACTACCCAATGTGCACAAACACGGATGCGGATCCGTTTCGAACTCGTTACGAGTCCGTAAAATCATAAAAAAGCGAAATATGAGTTCACGAATTCAGTTTGAACCCGTTACGAGTTCGTAAAAACATAAAAAAGCGAATCAGTGAAATTGCGATTTGGCGGATCCGTCTCGAACTCGTTACGAGTTCGTAAAAACATAAAAAGCGAATCAGTGAAATTAACATTTGGCGAATCCATCTTAAACTCGTTACAAGTCCGGAAAAACATAAAAAGCGAATCAATGATATTGCAATTTGGCGTATCCGTCGCGAATTTATTTTATTTCCAAAAAACGAATCCGAAATGGATTCGAATATGAAGTTCGTTACGAGTTCGAGACGGATCCGAAAAAGTAAAAACAACGATTCGCGGTTTCTAGAGGAATTTCATACGAAAACGAATTCGTTATGAGTTCGTATCGGATGTACGTTTCGGACAAAATGTCCGCAGAAATGGATCCGTCTCGAATTCGTAAAGGATTCATATGGCACATTGGGTACTGGCAAAATTTCATTCCGACACTATCGTACGATTAACCATGTAAAGGGTGCTCCAAAATTCACTCAAGATTGAGTGTAATTGAGTTACTTTTCGGGATGTGTGACATGTGGCACCTTCTTGATGAAACCACACGTCGTTCATATCCATATCATTCAATTTAGAAACAAAGAAACTAGATTATCATGACGCGACAAAGCGCCATTAACTGTTATTGCCTAACCAACCACTTTTTGGAAGAAAAGTGTTTCGATGAAGGCCACAGCCTAAAATCTACACAATACAGGAATGCATTTGCAACAATCACTCGGGTATTTGCTGAACCCCAAATGCCAAAATTTTGACGATTAACGAATCCATCAAGATGAGAATGGTCCTCATTGCTGAAGATGATTTTGTTCAAAAATCCTTCATTATTTTCAAAGATTCTTCAACACTGTATTATAAATTTTCTGTAATTCAAAGTTCCATTTTTAATAACCCTAAACAGTCAACTGTCACGCTGCCTTCTACAACGACAGTTTACCGCCCGCATAACACGAAGTTCAAATTTTGCACGAAGTTTCGGACAACCTTTAAAATTATAACTGAAGTTGCAGATCAGCGAGCCGAATTGCAGAAAACGAGCAGCTCAATAATTCGAGTCTTGGAAACATTTCTATGAAGGCATTGGAAACGGGGCTACGACCTCCAGACCGCGCAAAGTCCTCTCGGCGAATTCCACATCTCTAGGATATCTGAAGGATCGAAACGGGTGATGGACGACATCGAGTGATAAATCGGCAGACCTCCTGCTTAAAAGAAACTTTCCTGGAAACTGGTTCGAAACACTATGAGAATCTATATTCCAGACCTCAAGAACTGCCGCGCATCTGCACCATGCAGTTCCATATTCACCTTTATGAGGGCCAGGGCATATAAACATTTCAAGGAAACCTAAAGCGGTTTAGCTGGTGAGATTAGGGACTACTTGACTTATTCCACTGGATATGGAGCATGTGGGTATGCATATTTCTGCAGGCAAGCTCATGCTTAAAACCGAAGCTTTCAGACTTGCAAATGATAGATGGTCTTGTTGCACAAAATGCAGGATCGCCAAGCAAGTATGGCCGCATTATGAACCATATCATACACTAAACTTGATATCCATTCCTAGGCAAGATATTTCTAATCTAGTAGCTGAGATAACTGGGCACTGTTTAATTGGCAGACCCTTGTCGAGACGCAGAGTTGCAGCACATGATTACTGCGGAAGTTGTGGGAATGATGGAGGCATATGGTACTGCCCGACCTTTTTATGAGTAGGAGTCAATATTTAGGTAAGATCCTAAATCCTAACAGACATTCAGGGAGTTAAGCTGAAGAATCTTAGGCACTTTTTGCAGAGAAATATTTGGTTCGCCAGAGACTAATATGTTTGTACTTTATGTCACTTCTTCATCCACATCCTGAAATATCGGGATGATGTATCATATGGCTTAATCAACCCTTAACCGCATAAAGTTCAACGATGTGGACGGGACATGACGATCCGTGGTATCACAACGGTCCTCATTGGATAAAATGTGTCAATAGCAATTTTTACTGACCTCACCTACCTGCGTTAAATGAACTGTAAAATATCGTATATACAACTAGCCCTACATTTACTTTCATCAAAAGTGTATTCTAAATTTCAGCTTAGTTAAAGTTAATAACTAAATCGTTTACAAGCAATGCACGTGAATTGTTTAACAATGAAATATTATCTTGTTATAGTTTTTTTAAATACATTTTTCACATTTTTTTTATACTAAATTCAATCTCAAATATCAAAAAGACTGAATTAAAAATATCCGAATGTTGTAAAACTTATAGTTTTGCACTTCGACGTTGAAAACGAAAACGGTTCTTAACCAATTTTTAATGTGTTAACATCTATAGTCACGGGTAGGGCAATCTATCAAAGTGAACACATGCAAACAACACCCAGCGTTAGCAACACATACTTGGTTGTTGTACAACAATAGTCTCTGCCTGAAAATAAGTAATATGGTATTGATGCAGCGGCATCAAAAAAAACAAGCAGGTCGTCATCGCCAAAGAGTATTGAATAGTATAGAGAACTCATGGAACGAATTGTATGACTCAAATGCACTGGCGACATCTGGCGAATGATTCAAAACGTATTACTTTCTTTTTGTCATAACTTGGTCCATTCATAATATTGATGTGAAACATTGATGCCTTTTGAAACATTTATGCTTTTTGTATTGTTTTATGTAATAACATTGTCGAAATGGTGCATTTATATTGAAATATTCTATAAGGATAAAAAAAACTCGGTTATGCTCTTTTACTCAGACTCTCTACATGAGAGCGGAAAAAGAGTGCAATAAGTTCTCTATACAATTCAATATTTTTTGTCGTCGCTCTGTTTATGACAAAAAAAAAACAATAATTTCAGTGAGCTAAATATTTCTTTATTTGTTTTAACAATATTATATCTAATGTTTAAGCAGATG
The DNA here is from genome assembly GCA_963931995.1 of Phaonia tiefii. Taxonomy (NCBI): domain Eukaryota; kingdom Metazoa; phylum Arthropoda; class Insecta; order Diptera; family Muscidae; genus Phaonia; species Phaonia tiefii. The sequence continues at coordinate 338,276,019 of OZ008368.1, forward strand.
CAAGAAAAAAGAAACTGCAATAGCAAAAAAGCCTTCAGCACAAAAACTATTCTTTGTTTTATTTTCCAATGTAACATTTACAAATGTGTTTATAGAAATCGAACAGGTACCGTGTAACAAAAAGGTGTTAACACATCACCCGTGAGTTCGAACACTCATTGTTTTTTTTAGCCCCCGGTTTAACCGACAACCGGTTTCGGCAAAATTGGAATATTCGAAGAAACCGGAAACCGACATTTTTGATAACGCAGTTTTTTAAATACACTAGATACATATAAACTAATAACTTACATGGAGTAACTATATACCTAGAGAGAACATCTCTCTCAGCAAATTAATGACATTAGGCCTGGTGTGATATGAACGTTGGATGTTGAAAAGAATTGCTTTAATAAGAGCAGACAGAGGCATTAGAACCAAACAACCAACAAGAAAACAACAACTGCATTTTGTGTTTGTGTATTAAAATAAAAAAAAAATATATGGTTTCCCATTACATCCCATGAAGGGACTGGGGTGAACTTCTCACAATCACTGAGCTGTGCGCTTTCCAGTTTTCACCCACTGATTGGGACCTACAGTTTTACACCGATTCCGAACGGTAATTTGAGAAGCTTTTTCATGGCTAGATACTCGATAGTGTCGCCGTCACTATGCGAGGTGACCGCCGCCGAAAGAAAATTTGAAGGTTGTCAGAGCCGGGTTCGAACCCAGGATCTCATGTACAAGAGCCGCGCACACTAACCATTGCACCACCGACGGCCACTTGTGTATTAAAATAGTTGCCTTAAATACAACAAAAATGTAACAAACAATTTGAAATATATTTAATTTTCATAGTTCCCCACCATAACGACATGAACATTTTAAGTCAACAGTTCTTGTAACTCCACCTGTGGTGTACGTCGAATATCTCTCTATCACACCGACCTCACCACGAAGAGAGTGAACTAAAAAATCAGATGAGAGAAATTTTCTCTCTATATATGTTTACTCTTTGACAACTTATTGTATGTAAAATGCGTGTTAATATTATATATACATACATATTTGTGTAAACAAAAAAAATTTCAATGATTATGTTATAAAAACGATAGGTAACATGTTTTCCAACAACATTCAATGCTCCATATAAATAATATTACTTATACAACATGATGTCCATTTAATAATAACACTTATACGTACCAACACCACCATTAAAGCTTCAATATATCCAGAGATATGCATCTAACTAGATAGATCATCTAATGGGCGATTGCCATCCGCATGCAACCTTTAAAGGTCATCATATTTCTTCACTGCGTGATTAAAAACTCGTATTATAAATATCTAATGGCATACGAGTATGTGAATATATGAAAACCTTGAAGTTGGATGGAAATAAGTACAAATAGGGGGTTTCATGTGAACGGTTACGCGAAAAAGGTAAAACTGTTCCGATTTACCTGGGAAGTAGTTGCAACGTTTGCCTTAGTAGTAATCGGTTAAAGTAAAATTAGTTATTAATTTGTTTGACTATATTTTGAGTTATAGCTGTCAACTTTTTTTTCAGAAAGGCATAGTGGCATTTCCAAAGCAAGTGCCACCCTATGCCACATAACGTCACCCTCGTTAGTTACTTATATTGTATTACCGTGAAGTTCGATTGTTTTCTATTCTTTTACTAAATACAAAATCAAACTAACTGGTCCTAAAATATAAGCAATTAACGAGTCCGACGTGATGTGACAAAAGACTGACCATTCTGTGGAAATAGAAAACAACTTAGGGCTGTTTTTTTTATCAGACTAACTTTGCAACTAGGAGTAATCGAAACCCCCTGTTTAAATAAGTTCCATGTGAATTTGGATGAAAACACGCATTCTAAATGGAAATGTTATAAACATTTCTTATTTAAAATTAAAACGTAAAGGGGCCCTTAGACCTGTGGATAAGTTGCTCGACATAAAGTTGACATCAACGTCGATTATTTCACATCAACTTCGATTTTGCCCTTACACTCTCAAACTAGTTGAGGCAACTTAATTTTCTTGTCAGATGTCGAAATGAAAGGTGGTGAGCGCACTGCAAAAATATCACTATTTTTATTTTCTTTAAATATTTATAAATAACACTATAAATCACATTTATTTAGTATATATTTTTCCGATACTGTCTAATTTATTTATTTTTTGGTTCATTTATTTACATTTTGACGATAATGTTGCCTCATGGACGTTTCTCACCGAAATGCGTATGAAAGTAGATGCAACTTCCCCTTACACTGGTGGATAAGTTGATATCAACTTCAAAAAATCAAAATGGCTTTGATTTTACATCAACTAGTTTGTACAAACCACCAACTTCACCTTACACCATGGATAAGTTGATGTCAACTTGAAGGCGCTGCAACTTATCCGCAGGTCTAAGGGCCCCTTAATTGTCATATTTAAATAAAGTTGTGAAATTTTGAGTTTTAATCGTGACTAAGTGTGTGAAATAGTCGGTAAACAAATGTATTTTGAATGATACATGTGTAATTTAATTTAAAATAAAAAAAAAAAAACGGAAAAACCGGTCCCACCGGTTTATGCCAAAATTAAAAACCGTAAACCGGTTTCTTGCTAAATTGATTTTTCGAATAAAACGAAACCCGGTTTCATGAAAAATAGATTTCTCGAACAAACCGAAAACCGGTTTGGTGAAAAATTGATTTTTCGAACAAACCGAAAACCGGGTTTTAAAAAATTCCGGTTTTTTGGTCACTCTACTAGCACTAGAGTATTCCAAAATCGAAACCGGTTAACCGAATTCCGGCCGGTTAACCGTACGTCTGTGTCTTTAGAACCGACCGGTTTCACCGGTTAATTCAAGTCGATTAACCGGTTATTTCGGATTTTAAAACAAACCTACTGCAAACCTAAAACATTCTTTATATTCACTTCATCTGCATGCATGCCGGGGAAACTTTGGAATGATTTTTAACCCTTTTCCCGTGATCCAATCGAGCTGAAACTTCGTAGGCAAACTAACAGCGACTATATTTAACTATAAAAATATGGGCGGGATTGGACAAAGGGGCGTGGTCATATATAGAGAATTTATAGTCGAAAACTATGTTTTTTATAGGTTGGTTTTTTATAACACAATCATCTTTTCCAATGAAGCTCAGTTTCACCTCGGGGGTTACGTTAACAAACAAAATAGTCGCATTTGGGGCTCGGATAATCAAACATGTCATCGAGGAGAAGCCGGCGCATCCAAAATGAGTGAGAGTTTGGTGTGGTTTTAATTAGCGGCATCATAGACCCATTTTTCTTCGAAAATGAGCAAGGAGCCGCCAAGTTTTGATTCCCAACGGAGTTATGGGCCTCCAAAATCCGGATAACGATTGTTTTTTGTCGAACGATTATTTTGTATTTCGAGTCATCCGGCCGTGTTCAGGGACCAGGGAGAGAAATACCTCTGTGCCTTAATTTGCATTTCTGGATTTTTTAGATTATGGGAAAATGTAAAAACTATTTTCGATAATTTTCAATATTTATTTCGATAACAAAGCGAGTTATCGAAAATTTTCATTTAATTTGTTTTGTTTATTTTGCCTTATATTGTCCAAAAACGCTGCCAAACAAATTACATAGTAGCCACCGTATATCCGAACTTTGGAGGCCCATAACTCCTAATATAGAATTTTACCCAATCTTTTGTATCTAACATTTTCAGCTTAAAATTATATCTTCTACATCACCGGTGGACCGGTTTTCAGTTTTTGATCACAGTAATTGTGAGGCGAATATAAACAAACTCGATCAGCTGTGTTGGTGCAACCACCTTCTTCACTACGCCTTGCTGCAAATGGTATCAGCTAGTGATGTGTGGCTCCGAGTTTTTGAAGAACCGGTTCTGTTGAGTCCGGTTCCGAGAAGAACCGGGTATATGGACCGGTTCCGGTTCTCAGCAAATTGTTGGCTCAGAGAGGCTTAAATGTAATATCTTATTATAATAACATAACATTTGATAAAAATACACATTTTCATACCCTCAATTGTTAACACTTTTGGATCCTTTGAAACCGAGTCCTGTTATTCTGAAACCGGTTCTTTTCAAACCGTTTTTAAGTTCTGTTAGAATCGTTTCTCGGCCTTGTCGAAACCGTTTTCGTGTTTTGTTCCTTTATGAACCTTTTTCTGTTCGCTTGGACCCGTATTTCGGTCCATTTGGAACCGTTTTCGGTTCTTTTGGAACGGTTTTGGGTTCTTTTAGAACCGTTGTTCGGTTCGTGTAAGAACCGGTCCTTTCGGGTCTTGCAAAGATCCGGTTATGCAGAACCGGTTCCTCGATTCTGTGCATCACTAGTATCAGCTGATCGCATAGTACACCGCGAAAAACATATCTGCAAAAGTTGTACCACTGTACAACACTTTTGTATGGTAATAATCTACTACAGTTGGGCAACTGTTGTAGAAGCTTAGCACATACGACACATACAACAGTTAGGACACTCTTGTTATAAACACCAATAATGGGCATTATCAGTAAAATCAAAATTAAGAAAAAAGTTTATTAGAATTTTTTAAAGCGAAATTAAATTCCAAATGAAGGTATAGGCTCAACACACTCTGATTGAGACCTGCAGTTTTACAACGGTTCCGAATGGTAGTTGGACAAGCTTTTTCATGGCAATGTACTCGATAGTGCATCTCAAAATTCAAAGCCTAAATTAAAAATAAACGATGTTTATATAACGCTTAGTTTTCCATGTTGTCATAAAAAACGAAACCGGTTAATAACCGGTTTCTACACCTCGGTTTAACCGAAACGCGGTTTCTCCAAACTATGAATAATGAATATTCGAAGAAACCGAAAACCGAAATTTTTTAAATACCGCTTTTTTGAATACACTAGCTAGCACTGTATGTTGTTATGTATGTTGTTGAGAAAAGGGGCAACTTTATAAACAATGTCGCTTTGTAGATGTTCGCAAATTAAATTTACACGTTTGGAGGTCTCAAACATTTGTGTTGAAAGTTATTTTTCTTGAGGCTGCTAAGAATGCCGTCATGATTTTTGGTTGTATTAAAGATATAACTTTAGGCTCTCAGAGGAATGAATTTATCAAATGTCAGCGGTTCCGTGCTATGTGGCCTTTCAATTTCAAGGTCATGAACTTATTTGTTCATAATTGAATTTCTCAGGAACTAAGTCGAACGCTACCCAAATGTTCGTTTGTGTTATACAGAAAGGTTCATGGCATTTGGAAAAAAAAAATTTAAACAAATCGAGGAAATCGATTTCGAAATATTACGAAGGTGGCATTTTGGTGTTATTGACATTTGACTTTACTTCTGTTTAAGCATAATTTTAAAAATTTTAATATATAAATTAAGATAATAGTCGTATATTTCGCTACACATATGTAATTTAAAAAGTATTTAACCAAATTAAAATATTATTTTTCTTTATACTACTACTGCTGCTACTAAATAAGAAGGCAAACGCTGCAGCTAAATCGGAACAGTTTTACTTTTTTCCGCGTCACCGTTCACATGGAATTCCCCATATATAAATAAATAAATACTGTATATTGGTAACGATATTTGTCTTGGCAAATTAAATGCAAACAACAACAAATAAGTGGAAGTTTTTTATGTAAAAAAATCATATGTTTTCAGCAAAAAAAACCAAAAAAAAAGACACACTCTCTTTACCCATCCATTTATGCATCCATCGTGCTATAACTTTCCACTGCCATTTGTAAACCTCCAAAAACGAAAAACAACAAAAATTACGATACCAAGAAAACAAAAAATGTTGTAAGTTTCACATTTGACCTTTGCCCAATAATGCCTCGTTCATCATTTGGCACGGATGGATGGTTGGTTGGTTGGTTGGATACAGTCGTTGTGAACTTTGTGAACAACTTGTTGATATTATTCGGTTTGTTTTTTAGGTATATACTTGAAGTCCTTTAGAACACACATACACATGCATACACCCACACACACAAATACACACACACACATTTCATGGTCTTTTTGGGAGCTCTCTCGCTCTCCGTGGTGTCTCTCATTTACCCAAAAAAAAAACTTCGATTTTTATGAACAATTTGTAGCTTTTCGTTTACTCAGTTTAACAGAAAAGTAACAAAGTGCGTGGGTAGTTTATTATAGAGGCGACTAACTCTTCTTCTTTGTAGACCAGGGTTGCCATGAATCATTAACAAAGAAAAGATGTTTAAAGTGCTTTAAACTTCAATATTCTAAAAAAAAGAGGTTTGCACTTTGCCACAACTGAAAGTTTATACACTCCGGTTCACTTATTTAAAGGCACTAAAAATTCCATATTCAGCAGCCTGTATCTTTTGCAATTTGCAACCGATTGCAGAATTTTAAAATGGAAATGGAAGCTAGACATCTTGAGATATAAAAAAACTCATGACAATAGTGGTTTCTAAACTAAAGTCCAAAAATGTGCTATTTTTTTTTTGGTTCACTTGAATAAAGGCACTTTAACTAATTTTAATGAAAAACAGCTTTTCTTGTTTTTTTTAAATAAAATCGACCAAACGCTCGAACATTTTAATTTTGAATAAAGTATAATACGAAAGATCGGATAAATCATCACTTTTTCAATATTGAATGTTTTTAGACCAAATTTTATTTTATTTTACATATTTATTGATATACACAAAATTCGAAAAAAAAATAAATAACTGTGCCACACCAAAAAAAATTATGGGGTTCTGTCAACGGATTCTGGTAGAAAGGTCTAAAAAAATATACGTGTATCGGCGTTTTGCCAGATCTGATCAGAATTTTTTTTAGGGCGGGTCAAAGTTTCCTCCCCTCGGAACTTTCCTGCAACATATCGGCATGCAAAATTGGGTGTTCCTTACTTCTGAGGTACAAAATATGTTCAGAAGTATTATAGATAAGATTCAGGAAAATTACAACCTTATTTTGTAATAAATTTATAGCAAATTCTATTGTTGCAACCGAATTTAAACCAAATTTTATTGCTATCACCGAATTTGTACCAAATTCTGTTGTCGCAACCGAACTGAATCCAAAGTCGATTGTTACAAACGAATTGAAAACAAATTCGGTAGTTGCAACCGAACGGATTCTAGATTCGTTTGTGGCAAACTAAATTATAGTAAATTAGTAGATTGAACGAACATAACTTCAGTGGTCACAATCAAATCAATCATGAAACGAGGTTGTTTCAACCGAATTTCAGTTGTAAGGGGTAAATACAGTCGTTACAACTTGCATTTATTTGTAGCAATCGCAATTCGGTGACAACAAAAGAATTTACGGTTGCTACAACCTCTTTAGTTCTTTTGGTTCTGTGAGTGTATTACCATTAGTATTAAGTCATCATGCTAATATCAATATAGCGAATTTCCTCGGAAAACAATACGGCTGCTAGTGTTTTCTGAGGACATTCGCCATATTGATACTAGCATGATGACTTAAGACTTTTAATAAACATTAATAATAATGGACGTCTATTTAAGAAATTCCATGGACAGGATATGGATAATATGCCAACCGATTCATTGGTTGAAAGGAAACAGCGATTTTAGACGGGGAAAGCAGCGAAACAGGTGTGAACATTTGAGAAAAACCAAATTAGATTCCTGGTGTCAGTCACAACTTTAATAACTCTTAAAAATGTTAGCAGTTAATGAAAACAAAATCATTTCTTTCGAGTGCGACACTATCGAGTACTTAGCCATGAAAAAGCTTCTCAAAATACCGTTCGGAATCGGTGTAAAACTGTAGGTCCCAATCCGTGAGTGTAAAACTAGAACGCGCACTGCTCACTGGTTGTGTGAAGCTCTCCCCAATCCCTTCATGGGATGTAATGGGAACTCATTTTTTCTGTAATAAAAATCGAACTCCAAACTTTTTTTCAATTCGAGAATATTGGCATTTTATTTTGAAAAGTGAATTCGAGTTTTTATTATTTTTTTAATTTAAAAACAAATTCTTCGAAAACTAAATAAATATTTATGTGTTGTGCTGTCAACAATGGCATATTATATGCACTTCAAATTATTTCGCTGTTAATAAAAATTATACCTTAGAAAATGGTTTTATTTAATATTAAAGTCAAATTAGAGTCATGGATTTTCAAATTGCTAGAGTTCGAGTAGGATCGCAGTCGTGGATTTTCAAATTGCTAGAGTCGAAGTAGGAGCGCAGTCGTAGATTTTCAAATTTCTAGAATCGGAGTAGGAGCGCAGTCGTGGAATTTCAAATTGCTAGAGTCGGAGTTGTCCAATTTTGGTCACACTCCACAGCCCTGCCACAATCTAATCACCAAGACGAGAAATAATTGGATTATTTCTCGGCCTGTTTGGCATGTGGCATCGTCTCGTCGAAAGCACATGTCGTCCACAATTGAATGTTTCAATTTACACTCTGAGAAAAGAACGGCTACAGCAACATATTGCAGAAATGTCTATGTTTGCAAGTATTGCTCTTATAAATTGAAGATGTGCTGTTTTTGTTGTATTGCTGCCTGTTACAATTTTGTTTAAAAAAAAGCTACAAACACGTCATACTTGAATCCAAGCAATGAAAAAAATTATAGATTTTTCAGCGTGTAGACACAAATAACATGATTATCAAGTCGAGGTAGTGGCAACCAATAACTGTTATTCCCTGACTGTCCGAATTTGTGAAGAAAAATGGTCCTATGACGCATCCAGCACAAAATTCATACCAAACAGTGGCACGTTCTGGCTGCATTTGGATTTTCTGGACCTCTAATGCGACCATTTTTATGATTAACCAAAACGGCATTCGGTACAGGAACATGATAACGGAGTTCTCGTGGTCTCAACTGGACGGCATGGATCTGGACGACATGTTGTTTCAGCAAGACGGCGCCACCTGCCACACCGCGCGCGAAACAATCGATTTATTGCAACAATTTCCGATTCCCGAACAATTTATCTCAAGAAATTCTGGTGTCAACTGGCCACCAAGATGATACGATTTAAGGCCGTACAATTTCTTTCTTGGGGGTTTGAGAAATCTTGGGTTTATGCGAATAAACCAGAAACAATTCCTGAGGTTGAGATACAGCCACATCTCTGTGAAAAAGGTCATGGAAAATTTCATGAAAAGAGTAATGGCCTGTCATCAGAGCCGTGGGGGCCAATGACAGATATTTTAATCCATACTTAATCGGAACATGTCTTCTTTACAGTCCAATAAATAAAATCACAACTATCTCAAAAAATACGTGTTTTTATTTTAAAATGAAAAAGTGCATTCTTACTGAGACACCCTTTATTTCAATAAAATAATTGAAAATTACTTTAAACAAAAAAACCGAAATTACTTTCTAAGATGCAAAAGGGGCTCATCGCTGAAGATGAAAATTTGCGAAGTGTAGCCGGCAATCCTTCGTTATTTTTTAAATATTGCTTACACGGTGAAAAATTTGTGGTTTTCTGTTGTTTGGATGCAAATATAACGTGATTGTATATTGTCGCAAAAAATATGTTCCTGGCCTTGTAAGCCTGTAGAATGAATTTCTCATACATTTACTAAAAACTAACAAAATCGGTCATAAAATTCAAATTCAAATATGAAATACTTTTGCCCAAACACATTGTGTTTACTATTCAATATAACATGTTTGGGGCACAATGATTAAAAGGTTATAATATATGTAATTGTGACCCAAATGTGGATATGTTTGTTGAAAACTGTTGAAACAAAAACGTGACAGTCAATAAAGAAACATAAAGCAGCAGATCTTCAATTTACGAAAACAATGCTTGCAAACATGTACATGGTTCCTGGAATATGTTGCTGGGGCCGATATTTTTCAGAGTGTAGTAATTAAAACGGAATGTTCTTTCTTGTAGTGCTCCATTGTTAGTAATCCTGAACAGTCAGATGTCTCGCTGTCTCTTTTTCAGCTGCAACACTGTACTGCACAAATGGTTCGAAATTCAATTCTTGCGTGAATTTTGGGGCAGCATTTCTAAAAACTGAAGGTAAAGAGGAACAACATTTTAGATTGCTAATTGGCCGCTGGCACTGCTGCTTAAGGCACCCAATGTAGGGCTGATAAGAGGCATGAAACGGCATTAAGAACAACATAATTAAGCGATAACCATTCCATCGATTTTAGCCTTCGCATCCTGTTGGTCAAAAACTAATTCTGTGTATGGGTTAATTATCAGGAAGAATTCTTTTTATAAATCAACTTATAATTGTGGCACTAAATCCGGTAAATATAGAAATGACCAACGGTTTCTTTAGTTTCTGGAAAACCCACATATTGAACATTTTTTAACAATATAGTATTTTGTGAAAGATGACAAAAAAAGTCAGGAAAAATCAAAATTAACTTTGCTGTGATTAGTTAGAGAGAGACAGCGAAGATTATTAATTAAATGATTAAATGTCATATTAGTAAAGTAAATGTGAAATTTAATTTGATAAATAATGGATTCATGATAGATACATTGTGATATATTTTTCGGTGGTACCCTATACATTAGGGTGTCCCATCAATAATTTTTTTTTTTGCTCAAGCTTTATTTGACAGCTTATAGGGTAAAGTATTTTTGAGAATTTTTTCAGATTTTTCGGAAAATAATGTTCGACAAAGAATTACACGCATCAAAAAATGGCACCGGCAACATATTGCACGAACCATATATATGATTGCTTGCAAACATATATATGTTTCCTGCAATATGTTGCTGGGGCCGTTTTTTCTGCGTTAAACTCTTTGTCGGTACTTAGTGCTTGTAGATTTTTTCAGTAATACAATGTTTAAAGCAAATCCGATGAAAAAAGACAAAAAGTTTACAATATTATTAGGTTCATACAATGAGTAAAGAGTTTTAAAGTGGCATAACTCTGAAACAGTAAAAGCAAATTACAAATTTTTTTCTACAAAATTGCTTGGAATTTAGCCATCTTTTAAAGTGCGTCATTAGTATTTTAAATTTTCATAGAAATTTAAAGCAAATCCGATGCAAAAATAGCAAACAGTTTATAATATTTTTAGGTTCATACAATAGGTAAAAGGCTTTAAAATGGTATAACTCTCGAACAGTAACAGCAAATTAAAAATTTTTTTCTATAAAATTGCTTGGAATATATCCGTATTTTAGAGTGCATCATTAGTTTTTTAAATAAGCATGAAAATTATTACATGAAATTACTAACAAAATTTACGAAAAAAACGTAATACGTTGTACCTTATTGACCAAAATCATTGCCAAAACTGGTGGTTTATGCAAAGTTTGAACGTTTTGCTTTAAAAATGTTGACTTACAAACTATGAAAATCGTCGTTATTGACCAAGTTTTATGAAAATTTCAAAAAACGTGCGGAATACCCGTTTTTTGGGGGAAATTCGACTTGTGCGACCTCTAAAACTCTTCCGAAAAATCTCAAAAATACTTTACGCGATAAGCTTTCAAATAAAGCTTGAGCAACTATGAAAATCGAAAAAGAAAATTTTTTTGTTACACCCTACTATACATGCAGATGTTGTAGGGTATTTGGATTTCTATCTAGTGTGTTCGGTATTATGTAGATGTTGTAGCTTTTAGCATTTCAACTAAGTTGTGATTTTTGTTCGTTACTTTTGTGTGGTTGTGGACTATAAACTAACAAGTCCTGGCATTTTCTTTACCCTTCTCTCTATCTCTGTCAGTCTCTCCCTCCTCTTTTCTTTATACCGAAATTTTATATGGAAAACATACTAAGATATATGAAAAGCTTTTGCGTTGTTGTTTTGGATATTGCAATTATATATTATAATTTTATTAAAGGCGCCACAAATGTTGTTCTATTTTTAGCTGAGAAAAAGCTTTTTTTGTTTACACATCCTATTCATTGCATTTCCAAGTATTGCGAGTATTTATAAAAATAACTTTGAGGGGTAGGTAGATGCAGTTTTCTATTTGTCCCACAGCTGTGGAGTAACTGAAAGTTGTGAAATTTCTTTAAAACTTTTGAAAAAGTTTGTTGAGAAATGATTGATTTTAAATACGGGTATAATAAATAGGTGGCCTCTTAGAAAATTGAAAACAAAAAATCAACAGCACAAAAATTGAATGTTATCGTTTATTCCCAAGTGCTTATTATCACTAATTAAAGTGAAAATAATGAATAATGACGCTTCGACGCACGAGCACCATTAAAATCTTAACATACTCTCGTAGATATTTGAACAACAGCAGCAGTGGCAACGAGTCACAACGTTTACGTTAACACGAGACATTAACGAGAGACTGAATCATATGAAAAATTACCCAGCCATGTAGTGTGTGTACTAAGTACTAGTTACAGTCTAAGGCTAAACTATAGGTAAGGACGTTACACAGTTCTTAATTTCTCACTAGGGTTGGCCAAAAATGAAAGGTGTTGTTGCTGGTCAATGAAATTTTGCACAGGCAGTTTTTGAAATTAAAAAGCGAAAAACAAAGTTTGCTTAAAATCCATCAGTGGACACACACGCCGACATCCCATATATCCTGAAATCAAAAAATGATATATTTTCTAAAGGTGCAAATAGAATTCTACACAAATTTGGCAAAATGCATTTCTAAGGTGCTTTAAATCATTGTACAAAGCTGCTAAAATTGGAGCAAGACATGCGTATCCTTAAAATATTATTAGCAAAGAAATGTTTATACAACTTGAAAATATGATATGATGATTTCCCATGAAGGGATTGGGGAGAGCTTATCACAACCAGTGAGGTGTGCGCTTTCTAGTTATTCACTCACTGATAGGGACCTATAGTTTTTACACCGGTTCCGAACGGTATTTTAAGAAGCTTTTTCATGGCTAAGTAGTGGATAGTGTCGCCATCACTAATCAACTTGCAAATATTGCATGAATACTTTGAAAATTCACTTGGTGGGTTATGTTTAAAATTAAAATATTCGAGCGTTAGGTATATTTTAAATTATTTCACTGGTCAATATTTCGCTACCCATTGGGTAGAATCGTCAGAAAGATAAACAACCATTATTAATTAAAAATGTTTAGTGTCATAAATATACCTGCATTACAATTTCAACGAAATCCAAATAATTAAAAATAATGACGTTGATGTTCAAAAATTTATTTTCGTTTTGTCAAAGGAGTATTCCATAAATTCATTTACTTTTACTTTTATTGACTATTTTACAACCTTATGAGGTCAGATGTTTAAACACATGTTAATTAAACAAACAAATTAAAAAAATTTCAACATATTCCTCCAACTGGCTCTATCCTCCTCCGACTTTTCTCGCCTGTTGGTAACACCAAGGATACAGAGTAGAGATGGGCACGTGAGTAAGTTTTGACTCACGCTCACGCTCATGCACGCTCACGAAACGTAGACAGTCACTCACGAATGATCACGCACGAAGATATTTTCGGCTCTCACGTTCACGAACGCTCACGTGAGCAGAATTTGATCCTACTCACGCTCACGCGTGAATCAAGCGTGATTCACGACAATCACGAAAAAATTATTCACAAGAGGAAAACAGGGTTTTTAAATGAACCACTTGCTTTATATTCAAACCAATAATAAAAACTATACAAAACAATGTTCGTAAAAAGTAAGTTCTTAAATACACTTCTACACTTAAATGCAAATGCATTAGTTAAACTAATTGTCGTTTTTAATAAATAAATCAAATAAACTACTAAATCCCTTTATACAGGAAGAACAGTTTGCCTCTTATTTCCATTTGTATTCTTCAAGACGGACAATGGAACCAATAAGAAAACAAAAAAAGTGGTAATAATATCTGAAATTCTAAATTTTTGGTCAGATTATTTTAGAATGTACTAGGTATTCATAAGGGCGAAGTCACGCTTTCAGAATATTTTATCTAAATGCACCTTGTTTCAACGGACGTTTTAAAACTTATAACCAGATTTTTTGTTTTTGAGATTCTACAAAGCAGCACAAACAAAAAACACGCGGCGGAGTCTGACCATTACAAAGAGAGTTGACATCAAAAGTTGAACAGTTAATTAGTTTTTTGGTAATAACTTTGTAATTTTGAGTCAAAATACTACATTGACAGAACTTCAAACAATAGCAGGTTGAACAAATTGTTAAATTCTTTCAAACGGTAACGACAATCTCTCAAAGTTTAAATTTTGTTTAAACCTGAAAAAATGTATGTGTTAGAAAGAGTACCAACACCAAAGATAAAATATTAAAACTAAATAAGTTTGTGTTTTAAGTATTTGAAAACCGAAGTAAATAAAACAGTAAATAGTTTCGGAACGAACAAATTTTTATAGATGGGAATTCTAAACTTAGAGTCAGAGCCGTGGAAATTTTTATGACACAAATTCCGACTGCAGGTACATATCCCAAACTCCGACTCCACTGCACTGCATTTTTGGAAAAATTACGAAAAAATTATAAAAGATATATTTTTTTTAATTCTGTGCACATTCGATTTGAAGTATATAACAACCTAAGACCGTAATCTTGTATTCGAGCCCAATATATGTTTAATTTATTGCAATTAATATTACTTGAGAAATAGTGACACAAGTGTGGGATTTTTAGTCCCAAAAAAGTCTGTTATGAAAATTCGATTTTTTCTTGAATTTTGAGCTTTGCTGACAAGATTATGCGTACGATCAAAAAAATTTTTTTTTGTCTTGTAGTTAACCTCATTTCAGTCTAGAATTTGGTTTAAAAAAGTATGAAAATCATCAAGCGAGAAATTTCCCAAACTCAAAAATTAAAAATTTTGTTCAAATATCATTAATTTTCTGCAAAGGCTGGCTGTTGGGTGAATGCCCAAAAATTTTTAAATTACATTTTGACAACTTTGGCTTGGCCCTTGCTTAAAAAAAATTACAACATTTTATATATTTCTTACAAAAAATGTAAGAAACTATTGAAAGAATGATGGTACCTTTCTAACAAATTTCGTATTTTTTTCAGTTTGAAAACATTTTAAATTTGAGCAGTTGTCGTTCCAACCGGTTTTAAATATGTTAAAAAGGTTTTTAACTTACGTTCGGTTGCAGTCTGGCTGTGTTTTTAGAACTACATTTTGACTCAAAATGACCAAGTTATTACCAAAAAAAAAAACTAAAGAAAGTTTATGCGAACGTTTATATTTTAAACTTTTGATTCCAAAATATCTTTGTAATGGTTAGAGAAACAACACACGACTTTACGAGTTTTTGGTTTGTGCCGCTCAGTAGAATCTCAAAAATAAAGATCATTTAAATCAGACCACAAGCTAAGAAGTTATACTCGTATGCCATGAAAATGTTGTCCCCCTGACACCCTGTAGCGAAATGCACGTTGAAACAAGGTGCCTCTAAATACTATATTCTGAAAGCCTGACTTCTCCCCTACAAAGACTTAGTGCATTCTCAAACAATTTAACCTATAATTTAGAAGTTCTAATATTATTACCACTTTTTTGCAAACGGTCCCACTGTAAAACTCCTTCGCTTGTAGCAGAGTTCCTTGAAATACAGAACATGATTAACGACGCTTTGTTATTAGAAGAAGAAAATCGAAATCCACCATTCGGAAATATTCGTGACTCACGCGAAACAGTGCTCACGCACACACACTCACGCAAAGATTGGACTCACGCACGCTCCCGCACGAAGATTTTTTCACTACTCACGTTCACGCACGCTCACGTGAGCAACATTTGGTCCCGCTCACGTTCACTCGTGACTCATGCGTGATTCACGTGAATCACGCCAATCACGTGACTCGTGCCCATCTCTAATACAGAGGGATTCTTCTGCCTGGTCATTCCAGCATTTCCATCGTTTATTTCCAAGAGTGTTTAACAATTGTATTTATCTTCCTGACGATGATATCTTAAGGACAGCGAAATATTAGAGAATTAAACTATTTGAAAAAAGATCAGACGCTCGAACATTCTAATTTTGAATATAATACGAAAGGTCGGATAAGTGTACGCATGCAATCGGAACTATAACTCAGGCGTATACACGTTTTCTTATGGATGAAGAACAAGAGCTGGAGTTTGACGACGCTTCTGGCGTAGACGACAAAAACTAGAATTATTTTTATTTCCCTGGCTTCAAGAAAGCAGATTGTTGCCAGCTTAATATACAAATTACTATATGTTGAAAACGTTTTTATATTTTTCTGACAATTAAAATTAAACTATTTCAGATTTCTTCAAGAAATGTGAACAGGAATTGTAAATGCGTATTCTATAGGGTAAAAAAGAACAGTCGATGCAGTTTTAGTCCTTCCGGCCTTTAGGAAATAATAATTTAAGAAAAATTGCTGAAATTGGTGTTAGTGTGTTAGTGACCATAAATTAAAAAGTAAACAAGGGTGACAAATTTTTGTCGCCAAGTGATTGTGTTTATCGACATCGTATTTAGAATTCAATTATCAATTCTGATTTGTGGTTATACACTATATCATCACTTTTTCAATATGTGTTTTTATAAAAATATTTTTTCCTCGTCATATAATTTGGTTCCGAGACACTTTTTCTGCATGTCTAACAGTTTCGCTGAAATTTGGATACAACTCTAGCAATTTCGAATATTGGTTAACTGGACCAGTCCTATACGTGACGGGATTTGTTTATTTTTTTCTTTCGTATTTCAAGAATTATTTAAATGGTTTCTATGTACGATTAAAGACTAGAATCTGGTAAATAATAGAAAATAAATTATACGATATATCTGATGAATCAGTTAAGAACTAGGTATAATATAACCAATAAAAAAAGTTGAATTTATATGTACGTGACCGTGGAAAGCTCCCAAAGTTTTTCGATCAAATTTCTATATTGCGTGTAAAATTGTATCATTTAAAAATATTTATTACACATATATCCGAACATCTCCGCAGGTGGAATTAACTATTTTTACAGTTACCTATCTTAAACCACAAAAAAGAAACTTGGTAATATGTCCCTATATTTCGTTTTCGCAATATAATGAAGGGTGTTATTCTATATGTCGTGAATCTGTCACTTCGCGTACTTTTGTCGTTTTGGTAGTTGATAAAACGTTACAGCTGTTCCGTGACAACCTGCGTTGAGTTACGTTGTTTATTACGTAATTTATAAAACGCAACGCAACATTTTTAATCACTTCAGCTGTCAAAATCTACACTCCAAAAATCCTCGCGTTAATTGAAGAAATTAAAAATTTTAAGAAAAATGTCGATCGCGGATGGGCAGATGCAAGTATTTTGCATTTCATTGCTAATTCATAGTTGCCAAGTTTGGCTGAAATGCAATCGAAGGACAGATATCCAATTTTGTTTAAAAAGTAATTGACACGTGTTTACTAATTTAATATATCTGTGGTCATAAACAATGACAGACTAACTCGAGTTAGGACAAAATTGAAAAAAAAATTGAAAAGTCACCATGCTCAAATAAGCAACTCTGTTTTTATTAAGAAGTAAGTAAAAGAATTCATTTCCTTGTTATCTGTAACAAAATTATCACAAAAACTCCGACTCCTGATTTCCAGTAAAGATATTAAACTTTAAACTGCTCTCCCTGAAAAATTTTAGAATCGACTTAGGCTGTTATTGTTTGTGACCACAGATATGTAGATTGGAGCATTTATTCGACATTGCAACCCAAAAGAACCTAGGTTTTTTACACACTTTATGATCATTTCCTTAAATTTGGTTGTTATTTGCAGTATTATAAAAAATAGCATTCTTAAAATCTGCTGATCTATAGAAATAGAGCTATTTTTTCTAATCCTTTTCATTGTGTGCAATTCACCCAAGATTTCATTTTTTAATCTATTATTTTGTATTGTAGTTGGGCAACTCTATAAACCACAAATGTCAGTGACAGCTTCGTAAGCGAAAACAATCGCGAAGTGAATTAAAAACTAAAATTTTTTGACTTTGGCGTTCACGTTGACTTTTGCGTTTACGTTCACATTCGGGACTCTTAGAATACTACCCTAAAACATAAAAAATGTAACTGTCGAAACAAAAGTAAAGATACTCACAGTATCGGTACCCAGTTTTCGAAACAGATTGTACAAATATTTATGTTACAATTTTTTTTATTGAATACAATTTAATTTAATTAATTTTATTTAATAACAGAAACGCGATTTAAAACAAGAAATATAAAGTAAATCAAAAATATAAAATTTAAATTAGAAATAAATTTGAGAAAATAAAATAAATATGTTTTTCTGTCTGTTTCCAAATAATATGTATATAAATATCCTTGTTTTTGTACTTCCAGCTCAAGAATATCAGCGTTTAAACGAAACTCCTGGGGAAACAAAAACGTGACAGCCAATAAAGAACCATAAAGCAGCAGATCTTCAATTCACGAAAACAGTGCGAAACAAATGTACATGGTTCCTGGAATATGTTGCTGGGGCCAATATTTTTCTGCGTGTATCAATTAAAACGGGATGTTCTTTCTTGTAGCGCTCCATTGTTAGTAATCCTGAACTGTCAGATGTCTCGCTGTCTTTTTTCAACTGCAATACTGTAGTGCACAAATGAAAGAAATATGTTTTTCAGAAATATGTTTTTCAGTCTGCTTCCAAATAATATGTATATAAATATCCTTGTTTTTGTACTTCCGGCTCAAGAATATCAGCGTTTAAACGAAACTCCAAAATAGCAACTGCTTCACGGACTATACGTGATGGAGTGTGTTAAAATGTAAACTTTTTGTGTCGAATGTCCGAACATGAAGTTGCTTCGTTGTCTGACTCTCTAAATTGAGATCTTGACACGATCTCAATTTTGTGCTATCACTACGAGAACGAAGTTCTCATGGAATCGTTTTTAAATGATGCATCGCGATGTCGATATTATATTGTCAGATATTGTCATTTTGCCGATTTCTTAGTAGTATTTCACAAAAAATTTCGATTTCATAAAATCTTGCGATCCTGTTGCACATTTTGTTTGCGATTATTCAACGTGTAGTGTATCTTCGTTTACCTAACTCTTATATATTGTGTTTGTTGCAACAATATATCGGCATGCAAAAAAGTGTTGAGTCGAGAGTTTGGCAGACTCTCACGCTGGTTTAAATATTTATTTCTGGAAAGTTTGTAAAGGAATATCATTTTTGTTATACTTCCAAAAACTAATGCAGTCGGAGTGCAACGGCTGTATTTTGGTTTCCAGTGTAAAATGGTGTATATATTATAGCACCTTAGCGGCCCTAATTAGATCCGAAAAATTGTTATATCGAAAGGATCAAACTAGATTAGATCAGATCTCAAATTTTTACCAGCCAGATGTAATTGGATCTAACGTGACATGTACTTAGGTATATAATGAGATATAATTAGCTCTTGAATGAGATAAGGGCATATCTACCCAAATGTCTGATTATATTTAACGAAATATGCGGTATCTGCACCTAGATATTACTTTATAACGGGTGTCTCAGTAAGATTGTACTTTTTAAATTTAGTGTATTTTTTGTGGAAATTGCAACTCTGATATTTGGCAGCTGTCACATATGTTTATTCCGATTATTAAATATGGAGCGCTTTACGAAACGTTGTGAAACCTTATTACAAAAATTTGGAAAGTTATGCTGAGACCGCTCGGAAACGTCGAAGAATTTTCAGTCGAGAAAGTCCACTTAGTGTGTCAATCATTCGAAGAGTGGTCAAAAAATTTGAAGAAACTGGATCGGTTATGAGCAGACACAATTATTCTCTCATCTGACGTTTTATTTCACACTCTTCGTCGTAGGTTTGTGGAAATGAGAGATATTAAATTTAAAATTAACTTACACCAGGTGGAGTTACAAAATATGTTCACTTAACTTTTTCATGTCGTTTTGGTGTAGAACTGAAAAATGTAAATGTATTTTGCACGTTTTTTGTCGACTTTTATCGTTGGTATACATTTGTATTGTATTTAACACAACTAGTTCTAGTTGTTGGACGTTGTTTATTATTGCCTCTATCTGCTATTATTGAACCCATGTTTTCCACCATCCAATGTTTAGTTGCAACCATACCTATGACGTTTAATTTATTGAGAGAATAAATGTTTCTATGTATGGCTTAGTCTATGGCACTGATATTTACCCTTACGCGAGTTCTACTCATAGACTAATACTTATAGTAGATCTACTAGTTCTCCCACCAAATTTATGACATTTGGCCTGGTGTGATATTTACGTTTGATGTTGAAAAGAATTGCTTTACTAATACCAGATAGAGGCAATGGTTCAAAACAACGAACAAAATAACAACAACGGCATTTCGTTTTGTGTGTTAAAATTATTGTGTTAAATACAACGCAAATGTATGCTAACAATAACAGTCAATAAAAAAGTTTAAAACACATTTAAATTTCACAGTTTTTCACCAAAATGTAATTCCACCTGGTGTATATCACTTTTCATCAAATATCTCTCTATCACACCGACCGCATCACGAAGAGTGTGACAGGAAACGTCAGATGATCCAAATATTCTCTCTAGTCTGAGATTACTCTATGGTTCCACTTTTCAGGAAATCCCATTATGAAACGTCATATGAGAGAATAAATGTATCTATGTATGTATTAGTCTATGATCAGTGCTGTATAGTCGGAGTATAGGATATTTGTCTGGAGTCGGAGTTGAAGTCGTAAAACTTTGGACGACTTCGACTCCAAGTTTAGCATTTCCATCAAAAGTCAAAATTTTCGAATAGAATAATATGTCGGACGATTTTTTCGGTTAATATACATTTGTACATCGTATTAGACAAAATTTGTTTGCCTTAGGTCATGGTAAAATTATCTATCGGGTAAACGCGTCAGCCCAGCTGATTTGTGGTAAGCTGTCTTTTTCGATTTTGTTTCTCTTTGTTTGTTAATATAATTCAATAAATACAATTTAATAGCATAGACTTTGTATCAAGTAAGACAATCTTATAAAATTGTTCACATTTTGTGTACATAGTGGTTTTCATTATTCAGCTAATTTTGACAGCTTAACGACGGAATTGCTAAAGCGACTGCCTAACAGATAATTCTACCATGGCCTTAGGTCTAAATCGATTTGTCGTGGTTTCCTTGGCTGCAAAAATCCAATGTATAAATATTGTATTACTTTCGAAATCATTAAAAATATTTCTACTCGCATCGTAATTATATTTACTCGAAAATAAATAGAAATAGAAATCGAAATTCAAATTGTTTCATTGAATGTTATTTTGCAAAGAGAATTCGATTTATATTATTTTGAAAGGGGTTTTAATTTAAAACAAAATATTTCTTCAAAAACAAAATAAATATTTGTGTGTTGTGTTGGCAACAATGGCATATTATAAAAGTTCAAACTATTTCGTTGTTAATGAAAATAATACCTTAGAGTCGCAGTGAAGTCGTGTATTTTCAATACGCTGAAGTCGGAGCGGAGTCGTCGATTTTCAAATTGATGGAGTCGGAGTCGGCGATTTTTGGCCAGACTCCAAACCCCTGGTAAATACTTATATAGACATATTTTCTATAGTAAGTCGTTGACAGCTAACATTTCCTAAAACGTGTTCTGTATAAATTTGTGTTTCTAGGAAAAACTTTGTGAAGGAAAAACTGTTTCTACTTTTGCTCCCACTGATTGGGCCTGCACCGATTTTACACCGATTCCGAACGGCATGTTGAGAAGCTTGTCCATTACTAGTTGCTCGATATTGCCGCCGTCACTAAACGTTGTGACCGTCGTCGAAAGAAATGTAAGGTCGTCATTTATTACATTAGTAAATTGGATCGTAGAAAAGTCGGAAAAATGTTGGCCAACATTTCCTTTCAAAAAGCAGCCTTTGGTGGAAGCTTCCTACCGATAAATGTGACATAAGAATTGAGTTTTTGATTTTAGAGTTCAGAATATTTTTTTTTTCTTACCAATTTTTTATCCTGACACTTTTGTTTTAACAACAACACACACACACACAGCTTTTTGTGTGTGGGTGTAAATGTGCGGTGTATGCCTGTAAGAATTTATTATTCTGTTGGCCTACATACACACTCTTACACTTGCACACATACTGTCACATAAACAAACACCTATTTACATTCCATAAACATCCTTCCTGTTCGGCAGCAGCTACTTGGCAAGAAGAGACTAGGAAAAGAAGATGTGGATGAAGAGGAGAAGACCGAACAAAGCGACAACTGAAACAAAAACGCGTAGGTTGTTGCATTAACAAGAATCAGAAGGAATAGCAAAAACAACCATTCAAAATTTACCGTACAAAAGCTTTTTTTACACCCAATTTCCACCCACTCAAATCATTCCAAAAAAGATGAAGAGGCTACACTCAAAACTTCATACCACCTCATAGGAATTTGGAAGGGCTTTCGGGGAACTGAGTGTACAATGTGCGTTCGTTGGAGGTGTATTGTATTATAGGGGATATCTTTGGTTGAAGGCGTTAAATTGGACAGCTTTTCATGATGTGTACTGCTAAGCTACCATTCCGCCGCCGCCCCCGCCCGCCGACACATAGTCGGTCGGGTTTGCTGGTTATTGTTACTTTAGTTATGTAGTATGTTTTCTATTTGAGCGATGTTTCTCATGTTTTTCTTGTTCTTCCTCTGATTCTCGTTTACATTCATCCTCCTTGTGGTGTGGGGTCGGAGGTTTTTTAGCTAAGATCTATTTTTAGATTTCATTCATTCGCTAACTATGATGGTAGTCTACTACCCTCTTCTGTACTTCCTAGTCCTGATAATAGACCATGTAGAAGAAGTTGCCCGTTCGTCCGTAGTCTAATGTGTGTTATATAAACATATTCCGTTATTATTTGTTTGCTCTCCAAGTGCCCCTTTCCCCTGGTTGTCGTCAAGCACTATTAACATATGGCAATGATGGCGGCGACCATACCTAGGCCTCTTCTTAGTTTGGGGTTTCCAGTGACGTATGCGGCACACTTTATCCATTTGTTTTTGTGTGATTGTGTGTGTGTATGTGTGTTTATTAATTTTAGAAATTGTCACATGTTTTGTGATTTATTAACGTTATCATTGGGAATTGTAATTGTTGTTAATAAATTAAACGAATTCATTTATGTAGACTATGACCAGGACTAGACTACATATTGTATTGCATTTTGGGTAACCATTATTGAATTCCCTTAAGAGGGAAAAATCTACACTTAACAAATTTCAAATGACATATGGGATCAACTCGTTTAATTTTACACCTTCGACGGCATGTACACCGACCAAATTTAGCGCATTTCGAAGGATAACCCACGCTAACCTATAAAACAACGCTCAGGTATAACGAGATTTCAACCCACCAAACGTATGTTTTTCCGCACAAAAATCAGCTGTTTGTGGAAATGAAAACCCAAAAAATGAGAAATCTTGGTATACCTGATCGTATACCTTACTCATGGAATTTTAATGTGTAAAAACTGAAGTTTAATTGTTAACCTTATTTTAAACTGGTGTACATTTTGATACAACTCTGCTAATTACCATAAAAATGCAACCATTATAAAAACATAGATGAGAAATCAACTGTTTGACAGACGGAAGCCGATCAACAATTTTACGGCGCGTCGCCGCCACCAAACATTTTTTGGAGCCTACGCCGCTGCCTGTTTAATTGGTTCTCATCGGTTTAAAATGTGTACCGATGTGACCGATTGGTCCGATTTGACCGACTGATTAAAGGTTCAGTTATTTCAAACAAATCCCTAATTTGGTCAAAACCAAGAGCCGCCAAATTAATTTTTCTGTTGTGCCGTCGTCTTCGATAATTTGGTGTCGGTACAAAGTTGCTCTAAATTGGTCTATGCACAAAGTTGGCATCTGAAATGTTATTGGGTGTACACCACCAGCAAAGGTGGTAAACCGGCAGGGGTATCGCTAACCTGTCCGCAATAAGCTGCGGTCTAAATGCGACATTTGGGTTGTTGTTTTTATTCCATTAGCCCGGTATTCAGTTTCTTTGCAATTTTCGTTGCCATAAGAAGTATGTGTATACAAAATAAAGAAAATTTCATGAATCGGAAATTTCATTCACAGGGTTCATACAGGGTTCATATAGCGTTGTTATGCCAAAGCTATTTCGTACGTTTACAATTGTTTGATAATTATTTTGTACTGGAATTTTGGTATTTCAATTATTTTAGTAAACCAAAGTAATACCACATGCGTTAAAAATAAAATGGAGTGCAAAGACGAATTATTAATGAAATATTTGCTAGGTAAACAGAGATATGTGGTAACTCTCTGCAGCAAAATTTTCCGTTTAGAAATAAATGCCAAAATTTCTTACGAAAATTTCGCAAGAACTGAATACGGGGCACTCATACGATATTTACACCGACCAAGATTAGCGCATTTCGAAGGTTAACGCCGTTAACCCACCCTAACCCAGAAGATTACTCATACAATTTTAATCTGTAGAAACTGAAGTTTAATTTTTAACTTCATTTTAAACTGGTGTACATTTCGATGCAACACTGTTTGTTACTAGAAAATGCAACCATAATTTTTTGGATTTTATTGGTTTAAACTGTTAACCAATGTTAACGACTGGCCTGATTTGACTCACTGATCCAATTTTAAAGGTTCAGTTAGTTCGAAAACATCCCAAATATGTACAAAACTGGCAAAATCAATACCCGCCAATTTTTTTGCCTCGGCGCGGAGTTTGGCTAAGCACGGAGTTGCCAACTGAAATGTCAATTTAATCTTATATTGGGCGATGTAAACGGCAAAGATTATAGAACAAGGTTATCGCTAACCTGGCCGCGATAAACAGCGGTGTAAATGCGTTATTAATACTAGGAAATGTGGCAACATTTTCTGTAATGTGTGAAAAATATTCGATACGGCAACACATTTGTAGCCAGTGCAAACAAATGCATAGTAGCAGTAGGTGTGGTTTTAGTTATATGCAGCACTACACACATTTTGTTTTTGTTCATTCGTTGCTGTTGTCAAACTTTACACAAATTTATACCAACAATACAAGAATAGAGCAAAGTCCAAAAGCAAACTAAATATGAGTTTGACAAGTGAAACGAAAAATGGCATGGAAAAAATCACCTGCTTAAACGACTATACCTGATAGATAATTCTACCACGATCAATATGTACACACAAAGACGGAAAGACGGCGATGTGCGCAATTTGGCAACCCTTGTAAAACGAACCAAAAAGTGGTCACAATTCACTCAAACGCATCTCCCTCTCCCATTATATCTTGATTATTTCATACTTTTTGCATAGTTTATGTAATTTTACTTCAACATTTGTATAGTTATATACAATAACACTATCAAAAAGCTGCTCGTGTATTGAAATATTCAATGAAGAGAATAAGAGAGCGAGAGAGAGAGACGATTTTGTTAGGTACAAATTGTTGCTCCAAGAGACGAATATAACGAAGGATATAGATGCACGGGTTGAGATTCGTCGCATAATTTGGAATGATTAAGGCTTCACTCGAAAATATAAAATTCGAAAATATATAATTATCAAAGATAACATTTTGTTGCCATTTTTGAAATTGAACAAGTGGCAACATTGTCATTGCTCAAGTCGGAATTTAAGTGGAAATTGAAATGACGCTTAATATCGCTTAGCTTTAGCGGGGTAAAAAAAACACACTTGTTAATTTGGTGCCGATTATCTTAAGTTGGTTCGAAAAATGTTTTCTAAACTTTCATTAAGATCGATTACGCTTTATGAGAGTTATTGTAATCTTTACGATAACTATCTTGCACCACAAAAGTCCCTTCCAATAGAGTGCAATTTTGTACTTTTTGTTATTAATGATTAAGAAGAGCACGTCCGATTAATTTAATGGAGCAGCTTGAGACTGCTAAGTACCAAAAAATGCAAACATAATAAAATCATACACAAAAAATCAACTGTTTGACAGACGGCAGCCGATCGAAAATTTTCCGACGCGTCGTCGCCATAAAAAAATGTTGAAGCTGATCATGGGTTTAAAATCTCAGCCGATTGTACTGACTAATCCAATTTTAATTCTTTTCAAAAACATCCGAAATTTGTACAAAACTGGTAAAACCAAAAGCCGCCAATTTAATTTTTCTGTTGTGCCGCCGTCTTCGGTAAGTTTGTCTCGGCGCGGAATTGGTCTAAGCACGGAGTTGCCACCTGAAATGTCAATTTAATCTCAAATTGGGTGGTGTAAACGGAAAATATTAGAGAACAAGGCTATAGAGGCATTTACACCTACCTAGATTATCGCATTTTCGGGATTATCGACGTTTTTTTCTTATGGAGTTTGACATTTATAATCCCGAAAAAACGACAATCTTGGTAGGTGTAACTACAGTTTACCGCTAACCTGGCCGTGATAAACCGCGGTGTAAATGCAATAAAAAATGGCAAAGATTAGGCAACAAGGTTATCGCTTATCTGGCCGCGATAAACCGCGTTCTAAATGCGACATAATAGTCAAAATTGTCGCATTCGAGGGTTCAGCAAATACACGGGTGATTGTTGAGAAATAAATGTATAAACAACGTATCACTGTGTTGTGTTGTTGTGTTGATTTAGGGCTGGGGTCATGATCGGACCATTCTTCTTCGAAAATGCGATACTGGATATTAGAGTTTTGTTGTTCCTACGTTGGTATGGATGTGGACGACATATGGTCTCAACAGGACCGTGCCACATCCCATATATCCCGAAAACAATGTAATTACAATTCAATCTTGCATGGCTGGGCTTTATATCCTCGCTAGGCTTGCAGAAACTCTGTTTTTTTATCAACATTTCGGGAAAATAAAGAAAATAAATTTTTCTAAGAACATTTATTCGACACGTACATTTTGCTAGTACTGTTAACTCGTAAATCAATGCAGACATCGGGAAACGGTTTCATGTTTTTATGCATGACTGAAACACACTACGCAATGGCTGAATAAAGTAAAAGTACACAGAACGCATTTTGCAGCCAACTACAACGATATACACATAACTCATACGTAGTGTAGCACATTAAAGTGCGCGGGTGTTCATATTACTTATACGGCGTGTGGCACTTTTTTTGTAAACACAATAGCACAATAAAATCTTGATAAACAGCCAATGTATTTTCGGTTTTGTTTTGTTAAATGCAATTTCCTTTAATTTCATTCATTCACAAGTCAATAAAACACGCACAAACAGTTTGATTTTTGTCGCATCGTCATACAGAACGTATGTATGTATCCCGTATTAGAGGGCAGATCCTTTCAAACAAAAAAAAAGGAAAAATTTAAATCATTAACGCCAACGCACCCGCAAACAACAACGAATTTTAAATACATTGGCGTGGCTGTTGTTGCTGCTGCTGCTGTGGTTGCTTGTAAAGCAAACAGTCTGCTCACACATACTATGTGAACAGACGGTGCGACCAACTTCATTGGTTGCCGCTGATCTCTGGAATGTGTTGACTTTAGAGTTTCAAAAGTCAACGTGAGCGAGTACATATGTACATATGTGTATGTATAAATTATTTCTATATACATGTGTACATAGTAGTATATTTCTCCAGGGCTACAATATGTTTTGACGTTGGTGTCGTTTGTGTGTGTTCGTTCCCTTGCTTTTATTATTTTTCTTACTGTGGTTAACTCTGCATATGATTAAATAAATAAACCCGAGGAATAAATAAACACCAAACAGTCACCGAAAGGACTACGACGATTCGAAGAATTCCACAAGCAGCCAAGCATTTCTAATAACATCATAATGAGTATGATGGCATATGGATAATAACAACAATTACTATGGTTGACGACATTTTTATAATCATAGCCATCCTCGTCATAGTCATTGTAATGATAATTTTGTAAATATCATTAATAGTTGTTTCCCAGAAATGTTCACATCCCTCGCTGTGAGGATTGATTCCATGGAATAAATTTCAAATTCCACAATAATAAACTGCTGTTGTCTTTTCCTTTAATTTATACAATAACAAATGATTCCAATTATAAAAAAAAAAGACGACATTAAGGAGTTACTAAAAGGATAGTAACCCGGTTCCAGTGAAACGCAGGGGATACAATTTAATATTTTAACGTTAGACAGCAATGCATGACAAGTTTGACAGCGTCATAAAAACAAGATGTTAGGTGTGTTAAAGCGAATAATTTTTCATAAATTGTATTTTTTATGTCACGGACTAAGAATGATTCAAAATGTCAATAGGTAAGATGGACAAATTCATGAACATGAGGATTTTATTATTCGGTACCCATAGAGTATGATTAATATTAATATCAACAAAAGAAGTTTTATCCAGGAATAAAGTGTGGTAATGAGATGATATCTTCTCTCAGTTTTTGTGCACTGTATTTAATGTAAAACGGAATTATCCGAAAATGCTTCCAGCCAAAAATCATATGATCTGACGATATGGCAGAAAGAGGAAACATCTTGACTCATCATTGCCTGATCAATATTAGTGGCAAGACTATGTATGTATCAAAGATTAAATTTTACTAATGTTATAGATATTCTTTTAATATTTAGACACTAAACCAATTGTAAATAATTGTAAGAATCTGAATACAGATTTTTAATCCATGTCATCGTCTTGTCTGACGATCTGTAGGAAAGAAGGCGCATGATTAACCCGACCAAGTGTTTTTGATCGAATAGCGGGTTTTGACCCAAAAAGCGGAGTTATTTATTTTGATAAATAAAGATATAAAATTTAAAAATAGTTAAATTATATCTAAGAAAAAAATATACACTTTTTCCATTTATGAATATTTATTTAAAATGCTTATATATTTTTTATTACTTTTTTATTTTATTATTCAAGCTCAAAAAGAGATATATTTTGCTATAATAAAATAAAAAATACAAATAAAAAGGCCGAATAAACATTTTTATTATTATTTTTAAACAGCCAGACTAAAAAATTAACTAGTTAGTAGCAATAAGACAATAAGGCCGTCGGTGGTGCAATGGCTAGTGTGCGCGGCTCTTGTACATGAGAACGTGGGTTCGATCCCTGCTCAGACCACCATACATTTCTTTCTACGGCAGTCACCCCGCTTAGTGATGGCGACACTATCGAGTACTTAGCCATGAAAATGCTTCTCAAAATACCGTTCGGAACCGGTATAAAACTGTAGGTCCCAATCAGGGAGTGTAAAACTAGAAAGCGCACATCTCACTGATTGTGAGAAGCTCTCCCCAATCCCTTCATGTGATGTTAAGGGACACCACTTTAATAACAATGAGAACAATTTTCCTTTTAACCGACGTTTGAAGTCGGCGACACACTGTGTAATTTGAAAATAATTTTGAGACCTGTTTAAATATTATGGCCACAACATGCATGTGATTTGTGATTGTGATTGTGACACATCCGACGTAAAAATAATTAGATATATCGCATTAATATTTATTTCAGTCTAAACAGATGACAGGTTTGAGCAGGTCTCAGTATCCTACAACTAAGCCTATGGTGTTGAAGTTCACAAATTTCGCAATTGTGAATTCAAATCCTACTGGTGACTATTGAAAATTGTATGTTAAAAAACTTTACTTCCAAGCTTTACTATTTCTGTACTTCTGTTCTTTACTTCCAAGCTTTACTTCTCTGTAAAAAGAGGGATTGAAATCCAAGATAGGACGAGACATAGAAAAACGAGATAATCCCGCCAAATGTGGGATGGTTGGTTAGGTTAAACATGATGTGTATCGCGTATCATCATTATACGGCCATTAAATGCGATTAGATTATCGCATTATCGGTATTAAATTTATAAGTAGTATAAATTTTCCGGCTGTCTAAACACCGCATTTGATAGCGTATGATTAACAATAATGACAGCGCTGCGTATGAGTGACATATTTTATTAATCGATGATCAGAGTGTAGCAATGTCATAACTTCTCCCAGTATTTGTGCACTAAACTGTAGATTAATCGTATAATTTGTGAAAACGAGAAACATAATAGTTTCATCATTAAGGCCGAATTTTTGACTGGTTATTTAAATTGATAATCAGTTGATTTTGATTTATGTTTGATCTGAATTTAAATACGAAAAGAGTTTTTCAGTGCTTTGACAAATAATCTTACTACCATGTGGCAACAGTGGCAAATGCAACGAAAAATAACCGGTATTCATACATTTATCAGCTAATCGCTACAATGCATCAAACTGACGCCATTTGCAAAGCAAAAGTGAAGTGATAAAATACAAAATTATTCATGAAATTGGAAAATATTTGAGCAGAAATAAAGTACTAACTGCACTACGAGTTAAATGATACGTTTTATTGTTATTTCAACTAGGATGGTGATTATAATTGGTCAAATTAATAATTAAATAAACTTTGTGTTTGTTGTTCTTTTTGTTATCTGTCAAAATCATACGGTCACTTGATCATAGTTTAAATGCCCAACTTTGGCTGTTTAAACTGCAATTAACTATTAACCTAAAATGTGAATTCAGACTTTAACTTATGTTTGATCGTTGATCAAAGATGATTATCCACTTAAAAATTAGGCCTGTACAAGGTGGGTCAAAAGAATCACCCTATTGGAAAACCCTATAACTTATGCAAATAGCGCCAAATGTCAATTCGATTTTGACATTTGTGAAGTAAACAAACGCAGAATACAAATCGACAAGACATGAACGTGTTGGCGCAGCGTAAATCTCGTTTGGCCACTTGCCTTGAAGAGACTGGGACAACACGCGATCTTTCCAAGGCTGGCCGGCCTCGGAACAGCCGTTCAGCTGACATTATCGCTGCTGTTGCCCAAGATGTCGAAGAGGAGCCCTGAACATCGACCAGACGACGTGCCACGCAATTGGGCATTAGCCAGCGGTCCTTACGCAGAATTTAGGTGAAAGATTTGAAGATGTTCCCTTACAAAGTGCAGGCAGTGCATCAGCTGTTAGCTGTTGACCGCCAAACGCGTGTTACCTACGCTCAAGCCATCCCGAATCTCAAAGAAGAGGTGGACGATTTTTCATCGAAAATTATCATGAGCGATTACGTGAATAAACAAAGTAATCGTTTCTGTGCACCGAAAATCCGTGTATCATTCACGAAGAACCATTACACCTGCTCAAAGTTACTGCGTGATGTGCTGTTTACGCTGTAGGAGTCATCGGGCCATTGTTTTTAAACGCCTCGGGCCATTGTTTTTAAAATGACTGTAGACGGCGATCGCTACAGACCCATGATTACCGGATTTTTTTTCTTCCTCAATTGGATGAATTGGGACTGAAGAACATGTGGTTCGAACAGGACGGTGAAACGGCGCACACTGTTTGAGCCACAAACGATATTCTAAAGGAAGAATTTCCGGGTCTCTTAATTTCTGGTTTTGGTGATTTGCATTGGCCGGCCAAATCACCCGCGTTAACCGTTCCAGACTTCTTTTTATGGGGTTTTTTGAAGTCGCGGGTTTACGTCAACAAGCCTCAGACTCTTGAAGTCATTAAGGAGAATATTCGCAAAGAATACTAGAACCTGTCGCACGAAGTTCTGGCAAGAGTGATGAAAAATGCCATAAAACGAGCACGTATGGTCATTAACTTTGGCGGCGTCCACTTGGCCGATATCATTTTCTTAACTTTATGGAATAAATTATAATAGATTAAGGGCACTCGTCATTTAAAAGCTCACTTCAAAAGCTCGCAGAAAATGTTCATATTAAATGACAAGCATCAGGCATTTAAATTCCATTTAAATGGAGAATTTACAACTGTGAAACTGGGCATAAATAAACAAATTTCACAAGTAGAACCAAAGTTTTTCATTAAAAAAAAATTACAGCAAAAGAACATTGGGCGATCTTTTGCCCCACCTTGTACATGGCGTATGATTAACTTTAATTTCACCACTATGAATGATTGATATTATTTTTTAACAAGGCATCAAGTATTTGTGAACTAATGTTAAATGGTAAACTTCAGAAATCAGAACAAGGACATAATAATCTGAATATTGGCATTAAAAATGTATCGTTGTTTAACTAATAATTATTAAATTATTTCAACGATTTTAATTAGAACAGCCTGTAAAGACAAGTTTGGCTTTGGACGAAAACTTCTGCAAGTTATTCATCAAAATTACCGTAAAAAATTTCGTCGTCTACTGGTAGTTTGGCTTTGGACGAAAACTTATGCAAGTTATTCATCAAAATTACCTATAAATTCGCTCGTCTACTGGTATTCTAATGACGTGCGCGGTGGTCGGTTTGAGTTTTAGTCTAGTGTTACAAGACTACTGGACAAAACCTTCTTTGGTTTTTTTGTGTACACAAAGATAACGCAAATACGTACAAAAATTATAAATAATATTTTTAATAGTCAACCTTTCTATATTATTTAAAACAGCCATGATATTTAAAATAGACACCGATGTGGCAGACAGCAGCGACAGAACTCATGTTTTTTTTAAATTTAGCACAACATAAAACCCAAGGCTTGACATTGTTGTGCGATCGAAATTATGGGCTGCAGATGGCACTACTGTAATCATGGTTGGTTAAAATGAAGCAACCCATGATAATCCCAGGAAGATATATTGATCCACGATTAACAATTATCGATTAAGATAAGACTCTGAATTCATATCACTTATACGTCACAAGCATGTGCTGCAAATGGTATTAAATATTAAGCAAAACATGATCAGCAATAATCGATTTGCAAAAGAACCTAAATGCCAGACACGTATGCAAGGAGGCCCTGGGGCTCGGGTCCACCGAAGTTCATTACTGCAGTGGTGATTTTTGAATGTAGTTGACCCCCCCTCCCGGACGAAAATCTTGCGTACGCCACTGCTAAATACATATTAGCTAAAACGTCGATATATATTAATATTAGCCAAAACCGTCAAATGGTTTGCCGCAATGATGTGCGAGACATATTAGCTCTACAAAATGCAACAAAGACATTTATATTCCACGATTAACAATGACTGTGCTGGGAAAGAATGTGCATTTATATTACTCATACGACCATAATATGTGCTGCAGATGGTACTACTGCAATGGTGAACAGTAATTATGATTGTTTCAAAATAAACACACAAAAACAAACCAGGAGGAGCCAATTGTGTAAGAAACGATATCGAACTCATTATCGTTTTGTCGGTAGTGAAGTTTAATGAATGCATGTATTTTAAATATACGATTTTGAACGAAGTCGTCATAGATAATACTGGTCTACAAGGTTTTTGACTGGAGCAACCAAATATCTTTCCTAGCGTAATTTGGTGGGCTGAATTCGAATCTGTAATTGTTTTTTCTCTATCAAGTCAGGTTTTCGAGAAAAAAAATGTTTATTTAAAAATTAATGAATTTTCAAAAGTGAATGGCGTTTTTTGAACGTCGTTTGTATTTTGTTGGTGCGGTTTCACTAATTTAAGTCCAGCAATAGTCCCCCAGCAAGCTTTTGTTCCAAAATCCTTGATAATTTCTTTCAATTCTCATTAAATCTTGGTGAGCACGTTCCCCTTGTTCGTCGCTCACCGCACCTAGGTTTTGTGGGAAAAATCAAAATGCGAATGAAGGAAATGCATTTTGAGTGACATTCGTGCACCTAATTCCTGATAATTTTTCAATAACTCAGCAACAATTTGTCTGTAGTTTTCAGTCTTGTTGTTTCCAAGAAAACTGTCCACGATGCTCTTGAAAGATTTGTCATTATTCAATGACTTCCTGATCTGAGGGCCAACAAATATGCCTTCTTTGATTTTAGCATATGAAATGAATACTATTATGAAGATTTAGAATGAATGTGGAGTTCTCACAAATTAATAATTGTAAAATTGTAGTGTCAGTGTTGGCTGTTTTACAGTATTGCCAGCATGCGATAAAAAATGAACAAGACGTGATAGCCCAATTCTGACGCCAGATTCAGCGCACCCAGATTAGCTAAAAACCATGCTTCGTTTCTGCAGTCAAATTTTCTTTCCAAATTTGTAGACCAGTGTAATTAGACCCCACGTCATTTATATTGCTCACCAATTACCCATCCTCGATGTGGGGAAAAATCTGAATTCCTATTACTAATACGTCAAGTATCATATTTTTTAGATTCTTCTTGTATTTACGATATTTCTAAATATCAATTATGCTCGAGTCAACATTTCTTATATAACAAGAGTATCCAATTTCAAAGTTGTACTGAATTTCTAAACGTTACTTAACGACATATTGTATTATTTGAATATAAAACATACATGAAATATTTATACACATGCACGAAAATGAACACAATATTGTTTAATTTCATTCAAATTGCAAAAGTGTTTATACAAATTATTTGAAATATTCTCCTCCCATTTCAGTTATCGGATTTGTTTTTTTAACAAATATACTAGGATATGAAAATGAGCCCCCATATGCAGTCATTCAAATTGAAACGAGTGCGTATTTCACATATGCGAGTACGTCACAGTTCAAAGCATTTCCCCCATATTTCACATCAGACATCATTCCAACTAAATGCATACATACAATGTATGTATGTGCATATGTAACTAGCAGTTATGAATGAATGAACGAAACAAACTACTAGTGTGGCTCACCACATATCCTCTGATGAATGAGTTAAATTTGAGTTTCTTGAACTTACCTTTGTTGATACTGCTAATGCCATTGTAAATTTGATTGGAATTTTGACGATTCTGCAGGGCATTCGAGGCCAATTCAGAATTTTGCACCAAAACAGATGTTGGCACTGAAGCAACAGTTGCTATTAATGCCAATGAAAGGTATAACCTTAGGCTATTACCCTTCGTTGGATTATGATTATGTACAAACATATTGTTGTTTATGTGTGTGTGTGTGTTGTTTTTTCAAATTGTCTACAAAATTGCACTTGTTGTTTTGTTTCAGTTTCTTTGATTATTTTGTTGTACTTTCAAATACACTCAATTTCCATAGATTTTTTCACTGTACAATTTTTTGTTTTCTTAGGTTTCGTTCAACTTAATGTTGTCGTTTTGTTTGCTTCGCTTGATCAAGGATATGTTTACAGCACCAGAGTCCTGAATGAACTGCTGAAATATTTAACAAAGCAACAGTTTTTATTGTCTTCTTGGCCTCAATTTTATTTTTGTTGTGCTGTGCGTTATCAGCGTCGTACCGTCGTTGTTGTCGGTATTTGCTCCTTTTATTTCATTCACTTGGCTCACATCTTGCTTACGCTCGCTCTATGGCCAAATAGGTAACAGCATGCCGCCCACCTAACCAGCAGACCAACCTGCCACTCTTACGGCCGACACACTTACACCCCATTCAGAAATCATCCCCAGTCAAATGCGACAGCAGCAGCACTCTCAGTCTCAGCCAACATTGCTGCCTCATTTTCACTTAAGTTTGTTATCTACGTCATTGATGGGAGCAACTAAAAACATTTGAAATACATTGCTCCGGTGGTGTTGAGCCTTAACAGCTTACCACACATGTGTATGTGTGTGTGTCGTAGTGTGTTTCCCATCTCTTGTTTGCGTCGTCCAAATGTGTTTACGTCGTTACCAGGCTTTACACTCGCCATTCAAAAGGAGATGGGTCCAGGCCTGTACGTGTACTATATGCAGTTCGCAAGAGCCTAAGATGAACCGGTTGGAAAGACATGCGCTGTTTGAAAGAGCTCAGGTTAGGCGGAGCTTTCGAAAAGGTTGTTGTCAATGCTATCATCATAAAGATTTTGTGGCTGTAATCATAAATAACTTCATTGTGTTTAACCAAAAGCTTTTATTTTCGAATTGAAATAGTTTTTAACACGGTACCTTATTCTTAAGACGACTACTGCTTGGAAAAATAAAATACCGAATGAGGTAGGTGGTTAGTAGCATTTTCACACTAGACCACATTTTACATCTTCAATCAATTTGCCAAAGATTTTAACATTTCCCCATGGTAGAATTATCTGTTAGGTAGTTGCATTAGCAATTCCGTCGTTAAGCTGTCAAAATTAGCTGAATAATGAAAACCACTATGTACACAAAATGTGTAAAATTTTATAAGATTGTCTTACTAGATACAAAAGTCTATGCTATTAAATTGCATTTTGGTTGAAATTCTTTGAATTTTATTAACAAACAAGGAGAAACAAAATCGAATTTGACAGGTTACCGACGGAAAAGATGAAAAAACCACAAATCAGCTGGGCTGACGCGTTTACCCGATAGATAATTTTACCATGCATTTCCCCATGCAAATTTGACACATTGTGAGCTCAACACAAGGCTGATCTAGTACAGGTTAACGCAGTAGGATTTGTTGCTGTTGTGGGTACCAACAACAGGGATTTTGTTTTTGTTTTAAGACTCTAAACGTCAAATTCAACACAAATACATATGACCAAAACAAGTAAACAAAAAAGTGCAATAACAAAATACACTGAATTTGGCAGATAGAGTCATAAGAAAGCAAAATCAGCTGTTCTACTGCGTTAACCTCTACTAGATCAGCCTTGGCTCAACATCTTTGAAAAATGTTCCTATCTCATTACGTTTCACCCCACATCATTCGATAATATTCAGGTATGTGATGCAAATCGATTCGTTTTCAAATGAAAACGAAGTACGAACAGATCGATTTTAGTTGTGACTGAAAACGTATCGATTTTATTTTCCACTTTTATTTCGTCTCCACCATATTCCTTCGAAAAAAATAACTCTGAGCATTTGTTTACGTTTTGCTCAACAGGAATACAATTCTAAAATTCAAGTGTTAGCTCATAAATTATTTATTAAAATGGCATTTGTTTTGGCAGTTTCATCAATATTAAATAGCGAAATAAACAAAGAAGAAAATATTAAAAGAAAAAAGTTGCGTTGACTCTTCTAACCCATTAGACTTGCCGAAAAAAAACAGTAAGCTACACCAGTTATTGCTAAGTTTTGTTTTCACTTGTGACTTCTTATCACTCCATGCCTCCAAAAGGAAATAAGAAAATTAAAACAGCCTAAAGCTATTCATAAAATATACCTTTTTCTAAGTTTCTACTTTTTTTTGTTGGTGGACCAATACTATTTAAGTCTGCTGCAAGGGTTTGCCAAAGTTTTCCAACTTCTTTTCTATCCCCTTTTACAAATCCCTTGGCTATATTCGGATATTTTCTCATAAAATCTATTATCTTATCCTCTTGTCTTGTCTCTTGTGCTTTCCCCTGAAATATTCTTAATAAATCCATAGATTAATACTTATAGTAGATCAACTAGTTCTCCCACCAAATTTATGACATTTGGCCTGGTGTGATATTTACGTTTGATGTTGAAAAGAATTGCTTTACTAATACCAGATAGAGGCAATGGTTCAAAACAACGAACAAAATAACAACAACGGCATTTCGTTTTGTGTGTTAAAATTATTGTGTTAAA
The DNA here is from genome assembly GCA_963931995.1 of Phaonia tiefii. Taxonomy (NCBI): domain Eukaryota; kingdom Metazoa; phylum Arthropoda; class Insecta; order Diptera; family Muscidae; genus Phaonia; species Phaonia tiefii. Next base: position 338,313,340 of record OZ008368.1, read on the forward strand.
TACAACACAAATGTATGCTAACAATAACAGTCAATAAAAAAGTTTAAAACACATTTAAATTTCACAGTTTTTCACCACAACGATATGAAAAATTAAAGCAAGAAGTTATTGTAATTCCACCTGGTGTATATCACTTTTCGCCAAACATCTCTCTATCACACCGACCGCATCACGAAGAGTGTGAAAGGAAACGTCAGATGAGACAATTGGCGGCTCTACTATAAATTTACTCATTGAATAAATCTGTACTTTATTACTCCAAGTAGATTTAAGTACTTACATTTCAAATTCTTAACTTTTGCTTTCAACTTATCACTTTTGTTGCGAAGAAATAAATGTGCTTTTGTAAAATCGTCACCCAAAGACTACTCGATTTAAAAACGAAAATCAAAACGGCAATTCTTATCCATAATCTTATCCATATCTTCATAGAACGAAATGGAATATGAAATCGAATTCGATTTCAGCTCAAACCGAAATGAAATCGAAACAGACATGTGTATCACATAGAATAATACATACCATAGAAGATTTTATTCGCTCGATAAATTAAACGTCATAGGTACGATGGAAAGTAAACATTGGATGGTAGAAAATATGGGTTCAATAATACCAGATGGTGGCAATAGTATACAGCGATCCACAAAGGAACAACAACCGAATTTCCTGTTTTTGTGACAACCTAGTTGTGTTAAATACAATACAAATGTATACCAACTGTTGTATCTAATCAACTCAGAAATCCAGACTCTTTTCTTTCATCTCATTAACTTTGACAATCGGAAACTTGTAAAAGATTAATAACACAATTCATTAGACATTGGAACATTCTATTACAATATTATTCAAATAGGCAGGTATATCCAACCTATATCATTATTCCCCCTTTTTATCTTCGGAAATCTTCAGCTTGGAATCGCTCCACATTCTTTCGTATTCGCTCGCTTCTTCTTATTACAGGCCCGACGTCCTCTTCCTGCGTGCTCTCTTCACGGATCTCATTCTCGCGTTGCAAATCCAAAGAATAGTCCAAGGGGTTGGGGTGGCTAAAGTTCTCCATTCGAGGCTTTAATTGATTCTGATGTCGCTTGCATCTGCCGAAATCTGTTTCTACCACATACATCATTGTCCCCAGGAATTTAGTGATTTGTCCCTTAATCCATTTCGGCCCTCTTCCATAGTTTCTGAGAAAGACTAAATCGTTTACTAAATATTTTCTACGTTTTTTACCTTTACTCTCCCCTTTTCCTTTTGGCGTGTGTGGAAGTTGTGTCAAGAGTGTACGAATCTGACGGCCATGTAATAATTCGGATGGTGATTTCCCTTCATTGTTGGGTATAGAGCGATATGTTGATAAAAATTTCAAAACCGCAGTTTTAACAGACAGACCATCTTCGATGATTTTAGAAACTGAAGTTTTAAATGTGCGGACAAACCTTTCTGCTAAGCCGTTAGAAGCTGGGTGAAATGGAGCCGTTGTCAGATGTCTGATGCCATTGTGAATGCAAAATTGTTTAAATTCGTTGGCGGTTAGCTGCGGGCCATTATCGCTAACAATTGTCTCCGGCAGTCCTTCACTCGAAAAAATTTGTGAAAGTGCCGATATGGTATTCGATGTCGTCGTTGAATTCATTTGGCAAACAAATGGGAACTGCGAGTAGGCATCTACACATATAAGCCACATATGGTTGAAAATTGGACCAGCAAAATCTATGTGTATCCTTTGCCAGGCATGTGTAGTTTCGGGCCAACTGCTAAATTCTCGAACAGGACTGGCACCATGTATCTTACATACTTCACATTTGGCGGCAATATCTTCAATATCCTTATCCATGGTCGCCCACCAACAATGTTGCCGGCCCAACCGTTTCATTTTCACAATGCCCCAATGTCCATCATGCATTAATTTTAACAGTTGATCCTTGAGTGCTTCTGGAATTACAACTCGCGAGTTAGAAGCTGTTTGCAAAAAAATTACGTTGTCGTGAATTAGCAAGCACAGCTGTTTTTGAAAGTAAGGACGTAATTGATGCTCATCCTTCTTAATATAAGCAGGCCAACCGGTATTTATGTACTCTTTAACTTTTATTAGGTCCGGATCTTTTTCAGTATATTCCCTGATGATGTCTATATTGATTGGTGTACTAAATACTTCAATGGAATTACAAATTTCTAGACTATCGAACTCCGGATCGGGCCCAATTGGTAAACGGGACAATGCATCGGCGTTACCATGTTCAGAAGTGCATCTAAATTTAATTTGAAATTGGTAGGCCATAAGAGTAATAGCCCATCGTTGTATTCTGTGAGCTGTCATACTGGGTAAGTGTTTATTTGGACTGAAAATGGTCACTAGGGGTTTATGATCTGTTATTAGGGTAAACTTACGTCCGTACAAATAGTTGTGAAACCGCTGTACGCCAAACACGATAGCCAAGGCCTCTTTTTCTATTTGACTATATTTAGATTGATGTTGGCCTAATGTTTTGGAGGCGAAGGATATTGGACGTTCTGTTCCATCCTCATAGATATGTGATATGACTGCACCTATGCCATGCGAAGACGCATCCGTCGCTAAAACAATGGGCAGATGCTCCTGAAAATGAGCCATCTCAGTCGCTTGAACAATGACATCCTTTAGTGCTTGAAATGCCACTTGTTGCTCCTTACCCCATTTGAATACAACATTCTTTCGTCGTAGATTGTTTAGTGGAGAAGCCAACTGTGAGAAATTAGGTATAAAATTACTATAGTAGTTAACCTTTCCCACAAAAGCTTCGACTTCTTTTACATTCCGAGGAGGTTTTAGTTCCTTCACCGCTCTGACTCCTGCCTCATCTGGTAAAATACCATTTCCGCTTATTTGTCGTCCGAGATATTCTATTTGCTTCTTTAAAAATTCGCATTTTGACCTCTTGCATTTAATTCCCTGTTCAGATAAAACTTCTAATACCTTCTCAAGACGACCAAGATGTTCTTCCACTGTAGGTGCAGAAATTATAATATCGTCCAAGTAATTTCCACATCCTTCAATCCCTTGGAGTAATTGCTCTAAATGTCTCTGAAAAATAGCTGGTGCGCTTGCAATCCCATCCGGCATACGTTGGTATTGGAACAACCCTAATGGAGTGTTTACTACTAGAATCTTTTGGGACTCCTCTTCCAGTTCCATTTGTAAATATGCCTCTTTTAAATCAATTTTAGAGAAAAATTTTCCATAACGTATTTTATGAAATAAATATTCGCGAGTAGGCAGTGGATATTGCTCAATGTCAATTTGGCTGTTCACCGCCATTTTAAAATCCCCACATATTCTTAAGGATCCGTCAGGTTTATTAATCACTACGATCGGTGAGGCCCAATCGCTAAATTGTATAGGCTTCCAAATTCCGTCCTTAACAAGCCTTTCCGCTTCAAGTTTAAAATTGTGCAACTGGGAAAACGCCATGGGTCTGCTCTTATAGAACTTAGGCACCGCATTATCTTTCAAAATTATCCGAGCCTTAAATGATTTAATGGTTCCCAAGTGTTCTTCAAAAACAGTGAAATACTTTTCGCACAACGACTTGCAGCGCACATCTAGGACACTGTCATCTTGAATATTTGCAATCTGATTAATTGTAAATCCAAACTCGCGGAAGAGATCTGCACCAAATAAATTATTTCCATTTGTTACATCTGTTACTACCAACGTCACCATTTTTTCCTTGTTACCACATTTTAATTGAACGCTAATTTCACCCATTGTAATGATGCGCTTATGCCCAAATCCAAATAATTCTCGATTACATACTCGCATTTTAGGAGAATTTAGCATTTCATATGTCAGCCTTGTTATGACCGATATAGATGCTCCAGAATCTAATTGGAATTTTACTACTGTATCAGCAATTTCTACGTCAATAAACATTTTGTTATTCTCGTTTGTGATGATTCCACTGACACTATAAACTTCTTCATCAGTTTCAATGTTGTTGGTAGTTTGGATTCTGTTTTTGTTTTGATTATTTTCTTTCTTTGAAAGACATACGGCCGCGATATGTCCCTTTCTCTTGCAATTATGGCACACGACAAAACGAAATTTACAATTTTCTCTTGCATGTGAAACCCCACAACCATAACATGATCTGTATTCCCGTTTCTGAGAATTAACTTTATTAAGAGAATTAACCATAGAGAAACCGTCATTCTTATCATCCACTTTCTCTTTCATCAGTTGAACACTCTTGGCGGTTGCTTCATATGACTCTGCAATTAAGAGAACCTCTGCCAAAGTTGGCTGCAATTTTTGCATAGCTGCAGTTCGTACTGCATCATGCGGTGTATTGAGAATTAACATATCGCGAATCATTTCATCCGTATATTCTGTCGCGCATTGGTTCGAGACACAAACAAAATTGCAGTTTCGTGCGATTCCTCGTAGCTCTGCTACCCATTCTCTATATGTTTGATTTAGTTTCATGGTCTCTGTATGGAATTTGTAGCGAGCCGCAACAACATGTACTTTAGCTTCAAAATGTTCCGTTAATTTTTTGGTTACCTCACTGTATGTTTTATTCCGCACCTCTTCTCCGCCAAATAATTTTTTCAGTAGCTCGAATATGTCGACACCACACCAAGACAAGAAGAATGACTTCCTCTTGTCCCCACTTTCAACCGCATATGCGCCAAAATGCTGTTCTAACTGCTCTAAGTAAGAGTCCCAGGATTGAATTTCCTTATTAAATGACTGAAATGCGGGTACATTTACCATTGTCTCCCCCGAGGTATTAGTTTTTTCGAGTATACTATTCATCCACTGCTTCTGTTCAGCTAACATTTTGCTTGCCCATGCCTGTTGCTGTAGCAGCATTTCCTTAAGTACCTCGGATTCATTAGACATTTTTAGTTATTTGTTTAATTTTTTTTTTTTTTTCCGCCTCGTCGCCAAAAAAAAAGTCAACAAAAAAATGCAAAATATATTTAAATTTTTCAGTTCTACACCAAAACGACAGGAACAAGTTAAGTGAACATATTTTGTAACTCCACCTGGTGTAAGATAATTTTAAATTTAATTGCTCTCATTTCCACAAACCTACGATGAAGAGTGTGAAATGAAACGTCAGATGAGACAATAACCACAACCATGGTAAAATGAGTAAGGTAAACTCGTTAGAACAGCTGATTTCAACATATTTCTTGCTTAGGTGTCACTCTTATGTCAAATTCACATGCATTTTGTTGTTGTACTTTTTTGTTTACTTTTACAGTAGATACACCCATGAAGAAAATTTGACAGATTATGGACACCAAACAAAAACAAAATGCCTGTGTTTGTTGTAACAATTCCTAGTGCGTTTACCTTGCTTCTTTTACCATGATCACAACTTTCATCGTTTTTGATTCGTAAACGTTTTCTATCACATACCTGATTGATTCCATCACTAGAACAAAATTGAATTTCTAGAAAAAAATGACAGAAATTCAAAAAAAAATAAAACAAAACAAAAAATGTATGTATGCATATCCATAGAATAATACATACATAGATAAACTTGTTCTCTCATCTGACGTTTCATTTCACACTCTTCATCGTAGGTTTGTGGAAATGAGAGTAATTAAATTTAAAATTATCTTACACCAGGTGGAGTTACAAAATATGTTCACTTAACTTTTTCCTGTCGTTTTGGTGTAGAACTGAAAAATTTAAATATATTTTGCACTTTTTTGTTGACTTTTATCGTTGGTATACATTTGTATTGTATTTAACACAACTAGTTTGCCACAAAAACAGGAAATTCGATTGTTGTTCCTTTGTTGGACGTTGTTTACGATTGCCTCTATCTGGTATTATTGAACCCATGTTTACCACCATCCAATGTTTACTTTCCACCGTACCTATGACGTTTAATGTATTGAGATAATAAAAGTATCTAGGCTATGGTTATTCTCCATTATTTCAACTCCTGGGCCCCAATAGACAATACAATATACAGACAACATAAGGGGTAATTTACACCAGTTTACAAATATTTATTTTTGCTCTGCTTCACAGATCTTAATATTTTTTCCTATAGATTGACCTCCTAAACACTTAAATTAATTTTAAAATTTGTTTGCATTTTGGAATTTTTTGAGATACCTCAGCTTATTAAAGCATAACTCGTAAACCGATTTGAATAAGAGTGGCCTCGAATTAAAGGTAATGAGCTTCCCATGGGACATGGGACTGTTCGTGGAGGTAGAAAGTTTCTGATAGCCATTCACTTGGTAGTGGCCAAAAATGATTCCTTCATTGGGCAGTCCAAGCAGGTCACTACTTTCATAAATGAGTCCAAGCAGGTCACTACTTCCACGCAGTATGTCCTGGGCAATGGCTTTATCGGAAACTTCCATTAGCTAGCTAGAGTGATAAGGCGAAACAAATTAGCAACCTGATTGGTTGTGTGATCACTGATACGTCTCAGGTTTAGTAGGTGACTGATGTCACTGAAGGTCATTAAACTAACGGCAATATTATTTTGTCCTTAGAAGGCGGATGAGCCAAACATATGTGCCAACGGCGGATAGAAACCAAAAGAAGAAAAACCAGGTTCATATGTATATCTAATATCCTGGCAGTAGGTAAAATGCAAAAACCCGGTGGACTAGGTTTGCCTCCAGCTACCGTTCAAAATGGCAGCGACTATACGAAAACGAATGAGGAAACATAAACAACCCCTATTTGTTGACGACCTCCGCAAGCGTTATAAAGACCACGATTTACGGATATGCACTTGGAATGTAAGAACTCTTTATGGATTCTCGAAAGTTATAAGGCTGATATTACACCGAAGAACGAAGAACCAAATTGATCACGTTCGAGAAGAACCGGGTATTTGGATCGGTTCCGCTTCTCAGCAAAATTGCTGTCCCAAAGGGGCTTAAGTGAAACATAAAGAATATAAAATTTGATAAAAATAGACATTCTCGTACCTCACCCAAAGGTTAACACTTTTTGTTCCTTTGGAAACGAGTCCTCTTATTCAGGACCGATTTACGGTTCATTTCAATCCGTTTTTTAATTCCTGTTGAATAGTGTTTCGGTCTTTTTGGAACCGTTTTCGGTTCTTTGAACCCGTTTCTCGGTCCTTAAAGAACCGTTTGCTGTTCATTTGGACCCGTCTTTCGATTCTTGTAAGCCTCGGTCCGGTCAGTTCGCGTCAAGAACCGGTTCCTCGATTCTGCGCATCACTAGAACTGAGTAATGGACGTACGGGTGATCAGAGGAACTAACATCGATTAATGATCATTACCTACCTGATAGCAGTAAAGGTTCACACAAGATTAAGTATAGCGAAACCAAACACAGAGAAAGCTAGACATCGGAAAGTTGCAATTACCAGAGGTAGCCACAGCCTACACCTACTACTCCCACCTCCTCCCAATGACGACCCTGAAGCGCAGTGAAACCCCATTTCCTACTCTATAAAAACTGCCGCAACAACCGTACTTGGTTTTGAAAAACCGCTTCACAACAAAAACCGCCTATTCGGAAATGCAACAGCTAGTGGAGATGCTTGTTTGTTGCGCATTTTGTTTGCAATTACGGTCTCAAAACACCTACAAAGTTGTCAGATGTTGCATTTACGAACGTGCTGCGCATCAGATGCAGAGCAGTGATGCATTTCCGAAAAGGCCCAATGCTTCAGTCAATTGCAACGCGAGCTGCGACTGAGCGGTATAGGTAGAAAAGGAAGGAGGTAAACCGTCTCTTTAGGCGTAAGAAATGGCAGTGGAGAAAGCGAGTGAGAGTGTGAAAATTGGGACATATATAAGGAAGAACGAAGCCCGGAAATTCTACCAAAAAGTTACTAATGGACATGGTTCGGGGCCTCCTTCTGTAAAGACAAGGAGCATGTTGGTAATTTGGAGTGATAATTTCTCCGCGCTGCTGGTACCTGAGATATCCAATGACGATGAGACAATCGACCACAATGTGGACGACGATGTCGATTGCCCCTGCTCGTAACCAAGTCGAGGTAAGAACAGCTATTGCCCGGCTTAAGAACAACAAAGCCGCAGAAGCCGATGGATTACCGGCGGAGCTGTTTAAGGCTACGGCGATGTGGTGATAAGGTGCATGTATCAGCTCATTAGCAAAATTTGTTTAGATGAATGCATGTCCGGCAATTGGAGTCTCAGTGTACTATGTCCAATATTTAAAAAAGATTAGTAAAGAAACTAACTAAAATCTTTTATATCGAAAAATTTAGCATTTGTAGAGTCCCATTAAAAAACGTGTAACTGTACAATTTCTCACCCAATTTTTATAAACGATGGCTTGTTTTGCTCGAAAAAATCCACACTTTATGCTGAATTTATGAAACAGGAATTATTTTTGCGATTAATATTTTTATTTGATTTTTGCATTGTTTAAACTTTAAATGCCTCTACCATCAAAACTATCCAACTGATTTTTTCAAACTAAGTGGAACTAACTATCATTATTATTACCTTTAATTTGACACCACTCTGGTTCAAATCAGTAACCGCGTTTACGAGTTATGTTCCAGTAAGCTGAGGCATCTAATAAAAAATTCGAAAAAAACATTCATATTTTGAAAACTAACCAGAGCAAAATTTTTTAAAATTAATTTTCGTGTTTAGGATGCCAAAATCTATAGAAAACAAGTATATAGAATTCTGCAGCAAAATTACTGTAAACTGCAATTTTCAAATTTTCGTGCGTACATTTATAAACTGTAATGTTAAGTTCCTTTTACTTTGCCCTAGAATGTATCTAAATTTGTTTCCAGTTCCTTTTCCGCAGCCTTATGAAACACGTCCCAGTAATTTATTTATTTGTTGTAATTGAAAGCCTAAATTAAAACCCCATTTTTTTATTATTAAATTCAGTTTATATAATTTTTCTACAATGGGCCTTTCTTTTTGGTCTACAACTAAATTATTTCCACAGTACAGGTTTGAATGTAATCATATCAATATTATTTAAATTATTTTAAATTAATAGCATTATCTTTACTGTTTGGTTATTTTTATTTTTTTATTCAACGACAGTTTGTTTTCGTTTATTATCACGTTCACGATTTTTCAAGGGGGTTTAAGAATAAAAATTAATTCAGAATTTGTTTATCTTACACATGAAAAAAACATAAATGAGGAGGAAGAATGGAATTCGTAGAAAAATTAAAATAAATATATAGTTTATTTTTGTAGGATACTGGGATACAACAACATAAAATAGATTACTACATAATATATATAAGGATATAACGTCTAATTTTGGAAGCTCTGAGCCCGCTGCTTGGTATTACACTCATAAACGAATTACAAAAATTCGCACAGAAAACAACAAACTAAAAATACATGTATATATAAATAGCCTTAAAAGATGGCGGACGTGGCCTTCAGTGGCGTGCCATATGACAAACTTTTGTAATTGTTTTAGAACAGAATAAATTTATGTTTCCACAATTTAAGTACGACGATACGGTTGTTGTTTTTGCTATATAAAAACTCTTTTTGCATACAAAAATGTTAAAAATAAAACACAGAACCGGACGCGTCCAAGTGAAATTTAAAAGTGGGAGTACAACACTACAATACATTTGTCCTGTCCAATCAATACATGCAGAGGAGGATCTACAGACAGTCTACATACACGCAAGATTACGTTAGCTTGGTGCCGTCCAATGACTGTACAACATGTTTTGACACTATGGATGTGGCCTCACTGGCATTAGGTATTAGGAAACGATCCATGTCTGTGATCAGAAGGCCATCGCCGTCGGGGAAGCCATATTTAAAAGTTATCAGATCCTTATGGCGTTTCTTGGCGGTGATTTTAACAATGCTGGCCAGAGGACGACGTACTATGATCTGGGCTTGTCCTCTACCCAATTCACGCAATACTATTAAATGGCTTGGCGTCACAATCAAATGAGAATCATACATGTACCCGTTCATATGCACTTCTTGGCATTTAAAAGCGTTCATAATGTCGGGTGATTTTAAGAAGTTGTTCAATGTCACCATCTCTTTGGAATCTCCCGGAAGTTTACTCATCGCATTTGCAGGTGAATCCTTGTCATCAATGGAATTGCCACCCTCAAACTCAACGTCATGTTCATCATCAATACTGAATACGGGAGCTACATTGCGATAGCGTTTACCATTTCTGTCAGCTGCTGAAACATGCCTTTGTTGTTGAGCGTTATTGCCACCGCCAGCAGCATCATGTAAACTCGCTGACGTGGAACTAGCGGCCGTCGAAGGATTTATCATAATATCCATTAATTTTCCTTTCACTTCGGCGGATTTAAGTTTCATCACTTGTGAGAATCTGCTGAATAAATCGGACGATGCACCTTGTTTTGAGGTTGATTCTCGCTTCGCTTGTTGGGTGTTCTTCGATCTCATTTGGACGCCCTGAATCTCTGTACTCGCACCTCTGTAGCATACCATACATTTCCTAGTATCATGATCTTCCAGACAGTCAGCTGCCATGTGATCTCCGAAATAATCGTGAATTGCATTGTAGCCACCACTTAAAAGGGATACATATTGTGTATTTTTCTGCAAAAATGAAGCTACCACCATGTGTGTATATTGGTCTTCTTCGACGCGACCACTGCCCATAAAGCAAAGATGTTCTCCGCCGGCATTTGAGTGGGCCTCAATAGACTGACGTTGAGCGGACAGTAGACCTTGAACAGCCGTAGCGAATGCAACTGGTTCTTGTAGCATTAAATTACAATCCAAATGAAAGGCTGTTGGTAAATGACCGGCATTGTACTGTTCTGCAGGGCGGCAATCAACCAAAAAGAAACGCACAGCATCGGGTGAACTTAGTTCCATTGAAGAGTTTTCCACCAATTCGTAAACGGAAACGGGAAGGCAGAGGGCCTAAAGGATAAAAAAACGCATACAGAATAATAATTAGCTGCTGGTATTACTGTTAAGACACTGAATAAAAGTTAAAGTCGTAAATCAAGTAACTTTTTTTTTTGAAAAGAAAACTTTTTTATATAGTAAATGAAATGAAAATCTTAATAACTGCTAGTTTTCAAATTATAAAAACAAAAATGTAAATCCAAAAATGTTAGCTTACATTGGAACCTTTAAAAACATGATATTAAATGGAGGATTTGGATGAGTTCAAATAAAAAAGTGCCATATAAAAAATGATAAAGGTAATATCTAACACATATGTAGATTATCTCAAGGGGAAATTTAATATTTCTTGGCGGACTATGAATATTGTGTCGGAATTCATTTCATTCATTCATTGGTTGTGAAATGCTCTCCCCAATCCCTTCATGGGATGTAATGGGAAACGGTTTACGGTTTCATTTTAATTAGCTGTGAGGATCAGTATTTGGGGGGCCGTTGAAATGAAAAGACGAGGAGGCCGGGCTAGTATTGAATGTGTGTGCAATTGGTTTTTCGAAGCAAGACGGATCCATTGCAGGCATTTCCAGAATATTAGATTGAACATCTTTCACTATTCAGTAACATTTAAAACGTTTCAATTGAGCCTAGCGGATTAGGGATGGGACCAGATGAGCGCAAATTCACAGAATCAGTAGATGGTTATGTTGTCTGAACAGCAGGGGAACACCCATTGATCGATAGCTTGCAACTTTCGCAGAAGATTGCATTGGAGACAATGGTAGTCCACGGGCAATCGAAAATGTATTTCATGGAGCCAATTCCGATGGTAGAAGGGCTGATATTCCATTGATTACTGATATTCCATTGATTACACAGTGCAACACGAAAAAATATAACCATATACGTGTTTAAGTTTGAATTAATTGAAAGTAATCGTTATCATCCAATGCGACTATTTCTACAAGAATACAACTCTGCTTATTTTTTGCCTTCAGGGAAATCTTTATTTATATTGTTTGTACTTATGAATTTCTTTAGTCTTTAATAAACGTTCAAATAGAATACATCGTGTGTCGTGTATTTACTTAAAAATCGTCTCGAACGGGATTTTGGTCCAAACAATACGGACACCACTACGTGATAAAAGACCAAAAAAAAAAAGACCCGTGTCTCCCAGTTTTGCCCAAAGTCGTGCACTTTTTTAATGGGCACCCAAAGATTTGGGGCCTCGGTGTCATTTTTGCAAAAAAGAGTTATCATTTTGTCAGGCTCATATCTTGCAAACCATTCGGAATTTTGTTTACTCTCTGAGGGAAAGTTGTAGCTCTTGTCATAAGGACCAAAAATTGTAAACATATAAAACTTCATCTACAAGGTCAAAATCGCAAAAAAAACTAAAAAAATACGATTTTTTTAATCTTCTTTCCCCTGTTCAGGTCCATAGGTAGCAAACCGTTCAGAATTCAGGGAAACAATCAACTACAAAAATGTACCTAAGATCTTAACATTCTAGAACTTCCTAGCAATGATTCTTAACACCGTTTAGGTAGCGTTTAGATAGCCGCATAAGTGAAAAATTTTGTTGTTTCAACACTGCTTTCAAGCTTGAAACAGAACCATCAATAAATAATCTCTACACACTAGCGATGTAGTTCCTTCCCATTTTTACCACCAAAGCTTGTGGTCCATCCCTTCCTTGTTGGAGCTCATAATCGGCTCATAAGTAACACCACTTGCGCTCGTCATTCCTGTAAATTCTGTCCTCCGATCTGGAGTTGGCGGCCTTGGTGATACAAAATTTTCATGTACAAGCACTGGTAGTGTGGCTGTTACAGTTGCTTTATACATTTTGTTCTTCTCAGCATGTCGATTTAGACGACATGTGTAATTTACGCATACATAGTAACTGGTTTCATCATGATCACCTGGGCGATTAATCCAGTTTACTATGTTTGCCTCCTCTCAACCATGCCATGAGATTGTTATAACATTGGCGACACACTGTATTAGGTCTGAAAATTTCACCAGTCAAGTCTACTTCGTCGAAAAACAACTTATATGATCTCTTGAATTCACTACTTAAAAGATTCTGTTCCTTTTGAAATCTTGTAAAACTGATTTGATGACCGGAAACGTAGCAAAATAAATCAATATTTTCACACTGCATATGGGCATTTCCAGAGAAAGTGCCACCCTATGTTACATCACGTCACCCTCGTTATTTGGTTATATTTTATGACCATGTGGTTCGATTGTTTTCTATTATTTTCCTAAATACAGAATGTAAGTAACTACATATTTATTAAAATAAAATAACACAATCAAACAAACTGGTCCTAAAATATAAGTAATTATCGAGAGTGACGTGATGTGACAAAAGGTTGATCTTTCTGTGGAAATGCCCATATTGAAATTGACAGTTGCCAATGTTATGTGCGAATTATGCTGTAGCACTTTCTGTATAACTTTCACCGCAGAGCTCTCGTTGACGTCGCGCTGTGTAATGTCTCGATGTGAGCGTCGTATCGCTTTTATATTGTTTGCTGCGTCCCTTGTTGCGTGTGCTGAGCTTACTGCTTTGCCTGTGCTGCTGCGGTCGGTGAGATATCATACCATAGATTAATACTTATAGTAGATCTACTAGTTCTCCCACCAAATTTATGACATTTGGCCTGGTGTGATATTTACGTTTGATGTTCACAGAATTGCTTTACTAATACCAGATAGAGGCAATGGTTCAAAACAACGAACAAAATAACAACAACGGCATTTCGTTTTGTGTGTTAAAATTATTGTGTTAAATACAACACAAATGTATGCTAACAATAACAGTCAATAAAAAAGTTTAAAACACATTTAAATGTCACAGTTTTTCACCACAACGACATGAAAAATTAAAGCAAGAAGTTATTGTGTATATCACTTTTCGTCAAACATCTCTCTATCACACCGATCGCATCACGAAGAGTGTGAAAGGAAACGTCAGATGAGACAAATGGCGGCTCTACTATAAATTTACTCTATGATAATGACGTGGTTATACGTCTATAAAAATGAGATAGAAAGTGAGCAACGAAAATTGTGAACTTGTGTAGCGTATGTACGAACATGACAATGCATGTATGTATGTTCATGTGTATGTTGCTTTGTATCATGGTAGAATTATCTATTAGGTAGTCGCATTAGCAATTCCGTCGTTAAGCTGTCAAAATTAGCTGAATAATGAAAACCACTATGTACAGAAAATGTGAAAAATTTTATAAGATTGTCTTACTTGATACAAAGTCTATGCTATTAAATTGCATTTTGGTTGAAATTCTTTGAATTTTATTAACAAACAAAGAGAAACAAAATCTAATTTGACAGCTTACCGACGGAAAAGATGAAAAAACCACAAAACAGCTGGGCTGACGCGTTTACCCGATATATAATTTTACCATGCTTTGTATTCTTTGTTTTTTGTGGGGTGGGTATAAAATAAAAGGTATTAGCAAGAAAATAATGACACTTGTGTTTAAATATTTTTAAGTGTTATTAAGTATTAATAGCTTTGTTCCTTTACTTTACCGCGGGATCCCGCGGGAACCCAAACTTACCCAAAAGCGTTCCCGTACGCAAAAATTTGGTAAATGAGAGCGATTTTTTGTTTCTCTTAACGTCAAAATGGTTTCTCTTTTTACCGGACTTACCCAGACTTTTTCTTCGGGTAAGTTTGGGCAAAGTGTCAAACAATCAGCTGTTCGAAACGTCAACGTAAAAACATATATATTATTTGTGAAAAAAATAACACAAGTGAAAAAAATTATTGAATTTACAATTTTAACTTGAAAAGTGATTGCTTTGAGAGTGCTTATTTAAAGAAGATGGGAAGTGTGCAAATGTACAGTGAAAATTAACATGATATGCAAGATTTGTTGTCAAGCATATGTTTTGTGTTGTGACATTTGTTTTCGGGTAAGAAAAGTGTTTTTTTGCGTTCCTTTACTTTTGGGTAAATTTGAGTATTTGACAGTGAATTTTGCTTTTACTCTCATTTACCCGAACTTTACCCGAAAAGTAAAGGAACAAAGCTAGTATTAAGCGTGTTTTGGTTACACCGCTTGCTTATATATTCGCTTGTTTTGTATGAAGCACTTAGCGAAGACTTAGCGAGAACTTAGCGACGAGAATCATTTTCGCTAAGTTTAAAAACTAATTTTTTTGACATCTTTTACCGTTTTCAACCCTTATTCATATTTTTGAAAAAAATTACTTATCGCTAAATTGCCGTTTTCTTTGCAACTTAGCAAGCGACAATCGCTTGCTTGTAACCAAAACACAACTATTATTTAAATGAAACGTCATCATATGATTGAACGCCTTTTTAAATTCTTTATATTAACTTCGCCTGTCTGTATGCATGTACATATGTATGTATGCCGAAAAAACTTTGGATTGATTTTTAACTCTTTTCCCGTGATCCAATCGAGCTGAAACTTTGCAGGCAAACTAATGGCGACGACAAAACTGTAAAAATATGGGCGGGATTGGAGAAAGGGGCGTAGTACCTCCCATACAAATCACAAATTAAAAATCCATTATTTCTGCTCCTGTTAACGGTATTTGAACAAAATTGGGTATGTTGGTTAGGTGTACATATTCTAAGATCTGCTGCAAATATGGGCGGGATTGGACAAAGGGGCGTGGTCATATATAAAGAATTTATAGTCAAAAACAATGTTTTTTACGGGTTGGTTTTTTATTATTGTGAAAGGTAAGTCAAATAAAATGTGGGTGAGGAGCGCTCTCAGAGCAAAGAGAATAATGACGTATTATACGTATATAAAAATGAAATAGCAAGAGAGCAACGACAATTTTGTGAACTTCTGTATCGTATGTAAGAACATAACAATGTACATATGTTTGTATGGTCATGTGTCTGTTGCTTTCCATTCTCTTTGTTTTTTGTGGGAATAAAACAAAAAGTATTAAGCAAGAAAATAATGGCACACGTGCTTGCTCTTGTCTTTAAATAATTGTAAGTATTAATTTTATTTAAATGTAACGTCGTTGTATGTTTGAACGCAGTTTTTTTATTTTCCAATGTAACATTTACAAATGTGTTTATAGAAATCGAACAGGTACCGTGTAGCAAAAAGGTGTTAACACATCGCCCGCGAGTTCGAAGACTCATTGGATTTTTTTGATTTTATATGTTCACAATTCAATTCTTCCTTATGACAAGAGCTACAACTTTCCCTCAGAGAGTAAAACAAAATTCTCAACGGTTTGCAAGATATGAGCCTGACAAAATGATAACCTTTTTGCAAAAATGGCACCGAGGCCCCAAATCTTTGGGGCGTTATAAAAAAAGTGCATGACTTTGGGCAAAACTGGGAGACACAGGTTTTTTTGTTTTTGGTCTTATATAACTTATTTTCGAAAGTGTGAAATCGTTTCAGTCCTCTTGTTTCTTCTGTACAGTCTAGCAAGGATATAGCTTCAGAATTTACGTGATTACTGATTTTCTAATATCTCCTTCACAGATAACATTTCAATATCTCTTCGTTAGCCTTATTAGAAATAAACCATGGAGCTTCGTGATTAGTCTCAAACTCTTGGCCTGGTATCTTTCGAGGATATGGAAATTCGGCTTACTGGCAGTACCCCAGATCTGAATACCATATGCCTAAATTATGGCTTTATAAAATGTGAAGTTTTTGTCAAATTTAATTTGGATTTAGGTCTTACTAGCCATAGATAAAGTAAACAAATAGATGAAGCACAAGTGTTGGGAAAATTTTAGTGTAATGGGTAATATTCTAGATGTCGCTGAAAGCAATAAATGGGATATTTTTTGTTCCCCAAAAAAAATGTCAAAAAATATGACATTAAAATTCTAAAATTTCATATCAAAAGAAAAAATTATTTTCAATAAAAATATCACTTCGAAACAAGAATACAACATGTTACTTAACGTAGAATATCTCATGGCAATCGAATTGCAAAGCCATGACGCCGGTTCAACTACCATTCCTTGCTGAGAGTCCTCAGACACTGTAACGGGTTTAGCATCTGCGACCACAGAAGTTGAAACAGTTTTTGCGCGGGGAAGTTTTTAGATTAAAAAGGCGTTCCGTCAAGTTCATCTTTGGGTGGTGTTACGGTTTTTCTTCTATTGATATCCCAACACCGGCCTTATGCCTTTGAAATAGTTTTATGTAAGACAGAAATGCTATTATATAAAATCATTTAAATTTTGTCACATTTCCCTTGTTTAAATTACTTTAAGAAAAATTTCACACAATTTTGAATAAACGTCAATGAGAATTATGGGAAACTTCAGTGAAAGTGACACTAGTACAGGACAGCACCTGGTGAACAAAGTTGGCAATGGGCGCGCTATATCTATTATATCCTTTATCTATGCTACTAACCACCAGTTTTTTGTTTTTTCATTTTAAATGGGTGTGTTTATTCTTAATATGCGCTTTCCACGTCAGTCGTCGGTCAAAAACCATTCTAAGATATTTAACAGTGTCGTTTTTCGGAATTTTATCTCCATTTAGTTGGATTGCAGGACAATCTTCCCCCTCTTAATGCGAATGTTATGACTCGACTTATCTGCTTTCACTTTTATGTTCCAAACCCCTTTGTAACCCAACCCCCATAACGTCAAACTGTTTCTGGACAAGTTCGAATGCCTCCGAGGATGATTCGCTCGAAGCAAGTATTGCGGTATCGTCCGCATAAGTCGCAGCTGTAACAGTAGTCGAGGTTGACATATCCGATGTAAAAATTGTGTATAACAAAGGGCCAAGTACACTTCCATGAGGTATATCAGTTGCGATCGGTTTCAAGTCTGATATTTCACCACTGATTTTGACGTAGAAGTGTCTGTCACATAAATAACTTCTGAAGAAAAGATAATAGGGTGCAGACAGAAATTTTTTCAGTTTGTAAAGTAAACTACTACTCTATCGAAGGCTTGCTGAACATCTAAAAAACCAACCCGTAAAAAAAACATAGTTTTTGACTATAAATTCTTTATATATGACCACGCCCCTTTGTCCAATCCCGCCTATATTTTAATAGTTCATTTTTGTCGTCGCCATTAGTTTGCCTGCGAAGTTTCAGCTCAATTGGATCACGGGAAAAGGGTTAAACATCAATCCAAAGTTTAAATAAAGAATTAAAAATAAAGAATTTAAAAAAGGTTGCTAAACATTACTCTTTCTTTTCATAAACATCTGTTACGACATTGACCGCACGATGAACTTGTTCTGGTGTTCCATGTTTTTGTCTAAATCCAAACTGATGGTCGGGAATAATATGACAATTTTCTAATATTGGAGAAAATCTACGGAAAAAAGTTCTCAAATATTTTGGAGAAGGTAACCAATAAACTAATTGGCCTAAATGACTTTAGCAAATTTTCGGGTTTATTCTTGTTAAGATTTTTAATTTCTTTTTTAATTTCACTACGAGTCACAAATCTAATAGATAAAATAAATAAAATTAAATTTCTCCTAACTGTTGTGTTGAATGTTGTGTTGCAGATGTTCAGCGAACGCGTCTGCTGTACCTTTATCCGTCCTTCAAAACGTGCCATCTTGGCTTCGGACCAAAATATTTATTTTTGAAGGCCTCTTCAAATATTTTGTGGTTTTAAATAATTTATGTTCGCCATATTTTGACTCATTTATTTTCGTATTTCTGCGTATTCCTGGAGTGATTCCTTTTATTTTTTTGCAAGCTTTGTTAAAATTCCGCTTAAGGGGCCCTTAGACCTGTGGATAAGTTGTAGCGACTTCAAGTTGACATCAACTTATCCATGGTGTAAGGTGAAGTTGGTGGTTTGTACAAACTAGTTGATGTAAAATCAAAGTCATTTTGATTTTTTTAAGTTGATATCAACTTATCCACCAGTGTAAGGGGAAGTTGCATCTACTTTCATACGCATTTCGGTGAGAAACGTTCATGAGGAAACATTATCGGCAAAATGTAATTAAATGAACCAAAAAATAAATAAATTAAACAGTATCGGAAAAATATAAACTAAATAAATGTGATTTATAGGGCAAAATCGAAGTTGATGTGAAATAATCGAAGTTGATGTCAACTTGAAGTCGCTGCAACTTATCCACAGGTCTAAGGGCCCCTTTATAGCCTTTTCACACCAGCGTACATTTTGGGGGAACACATGGAAGATTTTGAAAAAATGAAACATGCGTTCACACTTGCAACATCTTCCATCTTTCATTTTCTAATATTCATTTATTAACATGCCACATCGATGTAGCCAAATTTTTTATACAAAAATAAATGAACTAAAATGGTTTAGGAAATATAAGTATACATGCAATTTTAGTCTATTTGGACTCTGGAAACGAAAAATTGAGAATGGCATTCATCAAACGTTTATTTTTTAACATTTCATATTTATTACAATTGGTTTTTTCCTACATTTATTTCTTCATTTTTCTTTTATTTTCTATTTGACGTCTTAATTCAAATGATAAGTGAAAGTTTAATGGGGTTGTTGCTCGCTTTGCATTGGCAGGTGTAGACCAAAATGCAGCTGCGTGTATGACCTTCGATAAACATTCAACAGCGTAATCTATGTCCGGTCCTGATTTTAGTTCAAAGTTAAGATTGATGTTTTTATCTAATATGTCATATTACATTTGCATATTGGTACTTGGCGTCAATATGTTTTCTGGTATTTGTTTCTTATTCACAGTTCATAAATACTTATAATTTATAATACTTATAAATTAAAGTTTTGAATTAAAGTTTTGGAGGACAGGGGTATGTTCAGAGCTCAAGTCATTTGATCCATAAATATCCAACTGTTAAGCAGATATTCTCTTGTATACTAAAAAATCGAGTAAATTCGGAATTTTCCTGGGGTCCGATGGCCAGTATGTAGGACTGCCAGTTGATAATGTTGAACTATTATGTTTTATTATGCATATGAATATTATGTCTAGACCCCCACCAAGTGTGTTTGGCATCGAAATCGCCCCCAAACATAAAGCTATGACCAAGTAACTCAACAAATTCTTCGAATTCAGCTTGAAGTATAGTAAACCGCGGTAGAAAATAAACTGAAGATATAACTACTTCACTTCCACTACATACACAGAAAAATATATTGGCCTGTAAATTTCAATTAAATATATAACTGAATTTGCAAGCAGTCATATAAATATATGGTTCCTGCAATATGTTGTTGGGGCCATTTTCTGCAACGTGTAATTCTTTGTTGTTACTTTGCGCATGTGAATTTTTTCATTAATACAATGTTAAAAGCAAATCTGTTGAAAAAAAGACAAACAGTTTTTAATATTATTAGGTTTATACAATGGGTAAAGAGTTTTAAAGTGGCATAACTCTGGAACAGTAACTGCAAATTCAAAATTTTCAAATTCAAATTGCTTGGAATTTATACGTCCTTTAAATTGCATCATTAGTTTTTTAAATTTTCGTAGGAGTTTTAAAAGATAAAAAATTTAATACGTGGTACCATATTGAGGAAAATTATTGCCAAAACTGGTAGTTTGGGCATATGCAATAAAAGTTTGGACGTTTAGCTTCAAAAATGTTGACTTACACATTAAAAAAATCGTGGTTATTGACCGAGTTTTAAGTAAAATTCAAAATACGCCAGTAATACCCTAAACCACTTCCGAAAAATCTCAAAAATACTTTACCCTATAAGCTTTCAAATAAAGCTTGAGCAAAAAAATTTTTTATTGATGGGACAACGTTAATCAATAGTTTTGAAAAAAATCAATAAATGTTTTAATCAATTTACAAATTTTTTAATTGAAGTTTTTTTTTACAAATACCTTTAATTAATATTATCATTTTCGTGATTACACCAAAATCCATTAAAAAATTAATCAAATGAACTAATTTTTTAATTGAAATTGATTTTTAATTTTTCCTGTATATAATCTTTATATTTCTGTGCCAAAAAGGAAAAACGCCTTAAGTGCACTTAGGTAAAAATTTATTAAATGTACTACGATAACCACTGGGGTCTCAATTACCTCCAGATCAAGAGTTTGTTTAATTTGACTTATGTATCAGGAAGTCTTTCACCAGATATTGTTTAAAAATCTAATTAAATGCCAGAACTTCTCATGGAAAATACTTCCTAAAAGTGCTCACCTAAAAAAGTTGGAAAAATGCACATTAGTCGTTTTTGTAAAGGGGCGATAGGAAAGCGCTGGGGACTGTCTCCTAAGATCACCATGTGGATTTATACGGCAATAGTCAGACCAATACTTCTCTGTCATCGTAATTTGGTGGAGGTCCCTCCAAAAGAAGTATATTCTGAACTCCTTGATGAAAATTCAAAGATCAGCTCTGATTAGCGTTAGTGGGGCAATGGGCACGACGTCAGGCACTGCACTTAGTGCTATCCTGAACATCTGTACTCCTGATATCAGATGATATGGGGGCATTACGGACACGCAGAACTACTACACCGGATCAACACTATTCGCGTAAAAACGGACTACTGTATCCCCTACCTTCTAAAAAAAAATAAATGGTTTCCCATTACATCCCATGAAGGGACCGGGGACAACTTCTCACAATCACTGAGCTGTGCGCTTTCCAGTTTTCACTCACTGATTGGGACCTACAGTTTTACACCGATTCCGAACGGTATTTTGAGAAGCTTTATCATGGCTATATACTCGACAGTGTCGCCGTCACTATGCGAGGTGACCGCCGCCGAAAGAAATTTTTTTTGAAGGTGGTCAGAGCAGGGTTCGAACCCAGGATCTCATGTACAAGAGCCGCGCACACTAACCATTGCACCACCGACGGCCACCTTCTACCAGCGACAAATCTAAGGACTTCTATTCCGAACAGGAATACCTGGGAAAAGTCACTGGAAGGGGATACCAGTAGTATCAGATTTCCATTCACCGGACCTAAATGTAAATACCTCCTTCCAGATGCCTGATCACTGTAGTGTATTTCAAGCAGAAATAACCGCCATACTGGAGGTTGCTGATCTACTGAAAAGTAGTGTCACAACCCTCCGGAGAATATGTATCTACACAGACAGCCAGGCTGCCATAAAATCCCTGGAAGCCATGTTTGCTACGTTCCTGACGGTGAAAGAATGCCACTTATCACTTAGGGTGATGGCAGAGTATTTTGACATCAACCTCATCTGGGTATTGGGACACAGCGAGATTCCACGCAATTGTGTAGCGGATGCGTTAACTAGACAGGGCACTACCGCACAGGTTCTTCCGGCAAAAGAAAGTGTTAGTATGCCAATCTCCACTCTATAGTCAGCATAATAGAAAACTCTCTTGAGAATAAGGTCTTCGCTCTAGGGACCTTCCTGGACTTGGAGGGAGCCTTCAATAACATTCAACCTTCGGCGATTCTTAGGTCGTTACAGAATCTAGGAGTCGACAGCTTAGTGACACGACTAATTGGGAAGCTTCTGGTGGATAGATCCGTCAAAGCTGAATGGGGTGGTGTTACAATTGCTAGGACCGTTAACAGGGGGTCACCGCAGGGGGGAGTTCTGTCTCCACTATTATGGTTAACTTGTCAATGAACTGCTTCTTGAATTGGGCAAGGCCGAATGCCAGGTATTTGCTTATGCCGATGTAGAAACCTCAATTTACTTAGCATTCGTACAACCAGCCTACTTAGTCTGATTTCGAACTGGACCGCTAACAACGGACTTAAAAGCGAGCTTATCCTGTTCTCTCGGAAATATAAAATAACCGCCTTTGAACTGCCGTCAGTTAATGACCGTTTGCAGATCAGGCAGTGGACCGATAATATGTTCAAGGACAAGTGGAGACTTACTTCAACTTGCAAACAAGCCGGGGTCCTCTGGCCACAGGTGGACAGGAAAAGGACTAGGCAACTACTTAACTTGCCGAGAGACAGGTTATCCACAATGAAACTGCAGATATCACAATGGGCTTCTTTAGTATAAGTGTGCTAGACAGCGTGCTGTCTTGCAGCCTTTTCAACCAACCAACCAAAGGGATAAAAAATACAAATACATTGCAATCAATAAAAAGCCCAATTTTCGAATTGTGATGTTACGCCATTTTAGATTTTAGGTTCAATTGCCTAAAGAATTATTTAAATCAAGTTAATGCGTGTCCAATATCACTATTAATGCCCATTACAAGTTTTTTTGCAACGTGTGGAAACGTATTAATTCGATATTTCAATTATGCGAGGTTCACTAGAAAATAGTTTATTCTATTTAAATAATTTTACAACAATTGACTGAAGTTATAAATATTTAACCGAGTAAAATAAGTTCCAAAGTTAGTTACCCATTACATCCCGTGGTGGGACTAGGGAGAGCTTCTCATTATAAATAACCTGTGCGTTTATTTTAAGACTCACTGATCAGGATCTACACATTTATACCGAATCCGACCGACTATGCATTTATAAACAAACGGGAGCTACTCCTATTTCCATCAACGTATGAGCCCGATTTTTGATCGTCATGGTATTACTTCTTCTTCTTAGTTTTCTATTTGTCAATTATAACAACTCTACATCCTTGTTACCAAAAAAAAAAACGTACCTTTACGTTTAATCATAGTTTATCTCACCTGCGACACTGCACACGGCTCCTCCTTTGCTCCTTTTTCTTTTTGTTTGCCATACAGTGCTTTAAGGAAATCGGTTTTGAATGAGCTTGGCGTTTTAATCGAGTAGTATTGAGCCAATGAACAAAAGTCCACAACGTCGTCAGTTTCCAACGCACAAGGCATATTGGACAAGAACTTTATAATATTCTCTTTTGGTGAATCCTTTAGTGCCAAAATTTGATCACGACCATTAATCAAAATAATTAAACCCAAAAAGAAAACTAAAAAGGGATCCGCATGTTGAAAATACAGGTCCCACATGGACAAGATGACCGAAAAGCCACAGCTGGAGGCGAATAGACATTGGAACCAGTGCTGGGAATAAAGATCGGGTGAAATTTTCTTCGTATCCAACATAGTACACAATTCAGGATCGTGGTAAAGTATTAGCAGACGAAACACGTGAAATACATTTCCCTTTGGTTGGCAGCCCTTTGGTATATAGGTGTCGCGTATGGCTTCGAAGAGATTGTAGGTGTCTGAGCGGTTAAGCTTTAGGGCCAGCAGAGGAAGCAGCAACTCTATCCAACCATTTTCACTTTCATACTGGAGATTGCGATTTTTACAATAGAATGTAAGAATCGATTCCAGATCTGATATTACCGACACCTTGTCCTCATCATCATTCCCTATGCGCTCTACCATTTTCTGGCAATCCTCCCTTAGCTTATTTTGGAAAGGCAAATCATAGATCTCATTGAACGAAGAAATTTGATCGCTTTTGTGACGCACATCCAGACACACTTGCCACACATCGGGCCGTAATGCTTCCGGTATAGCCTTACCTTGACAAATGGCATAGATGTCATTGACATTGCAGTCGTCTAACAGAGCAGACTCCAGCTCAATGAGCCTGCAATGAGATAGAGAAAGGGAACACAATCACTTAAGTATTCGTCAAATGACTCACTTTAATAGGTATTTCCAACGAATAAACATTCTAAATATTTCTAGGCCAAGGAAGTTGTCGTTACATTATCTATGAATGAATGCGCAAGATAGATAAGACATATCACTGCAAAATTATTGGCCAGCCCTAGTTCTTCCTACGTTTCTACTACATACCACCACATCAGAGGTAAGAAACCAAACCAACTATCGAATACTTACCATAAATTGTCATCCATCTTTAGTGCCACTAAATAGAACACAGTCTAAAGTTTCCCAAAAACTAAGCTATTTGAAAACACAATTAGTTTAACTGTTTCTTATTGCAGTAAGTGCAAATTGGTTTTTTTTCCATTAAGAAACTGAAAGATTTCCTTCGTATATTTTGTTTTTTCTTTTCTTGTAAGAATTTGCTTTGACGTAAGCTTCCTCAAAACAAATGTCAAAATATCAGTATTTTTATGCTGGCAATGCTGTTTGGTTGGTTGGAGCTAAAACCATGTACTATGTAGACAGTGAAAATATCTTGAGTGGAATGCCAACAATGAAATCGCATGTGTATCCCTGCTCTCTACCTTTTTATCTTCAATACATGATTTTTAGATAATGTTATTATATAGAACTATACAAATTCCGGCATAAATTCACTTTAGGGCCCATGGTCTGATCTACACCAACATTTCACCAGCCACAAAACCTTCCGCGCTGAGTTCAAAACGTTAGTTTTTTTTCGGTGCGGGGTCCAACTTCTTGAGATATAGGCCTTTGAAGCTTGAGTATATAGTCACTCATAACTCAGGTATTTATTATCGGATCTGCTTAAAATGGGTATCATTACAAAGCCCCTTTGAAACTCTATAACTCTGTCTATAAATATGTTTCCTTTAATTAACCCATTGGGGGCTATTTAAAAAAAGGGGTTTTAACCTCACTTTTTTCCATTAAAATGTACTATTTTCAAAAAAAATCCTTAGTGAACTTATTTTTTTGCTAGACTCCGATAATAGGTCAGACCATAGAATAACACATACATAAATAAACTTACTCTCTCATCTGACGTTTCATTTCATACTCTTCATCGTACTTTTGTGGAAATGAGAGCAATTAAATTTAAAATTAACTTACACCAGGTGGAGTTACAAAATATGTTCACTTAACTTTTTCCTGTCGTTTTGGTGTATAACTAAAAAATTTAAATGTATTTTGCACTTTTTTGTTGACTTTTATCGTTGGTATACATTTGTATTGTAGTTAACACAACTAGTTTGTCACAAAAACACGAAATTCGGTTATTGTTCCTTTGTGGATCGCTGTATACTATTGCCACCATCTGGTATTATTGAACCCATATTTTCCACCATCCAATGTTTACTTTCCATCGTACCTATGACGTTTAATTTATTGAGCGGATAAAACCTTCTATGGTATGTGTTATTCTATGGGTCAGACATTAACCTTTTTTTAAGTATAATATTTCTCTTTAACCCTTCAAAAACCAGACATATTTAAGGAAAATTAAAAAAATTATTAAAAAAAAATAGCGCGATTTTTCTGATTTTGCCACAGATCGACTTAAGGTGCAGAGGGAATTTGATCCCCCCTGCCTGAGCGACTAGGTGGAATATAATTCTAACGATTTTCAAAAATTTATTTTCATTTTCATTTTGACGTTACGGAAATTGTACTCGAGCCGAATATGTTACATATCTCAACTTTGAAGGGTCATAACTCGGAAATTGTTTTATTTTTTAATTTAAAAATAAATTACCCATAAAATAGAGTTGTTCCCGAAAAATATTTCTAAAAAGAATTTTTTAATAAAAATCTTAAAAATAAGAGAAAAAACTTAAATAACTTTTTTCGACTGTAATATCTCCGATCTTTGAAGGGTCATTGTTGAGTATTATACCTTACCTATTATCGGACTCTAGTAAAAATATATGTATACTAGGGCATTTTTCTGAAAAAGAATACATTTTTATCAAAAAAGTGAGGTTAAAAAACTCTTTTTTCCACCAGACCCCAATGGGTTAATAAAAATAAATATATTTATACACAGAGTTATAGAGTTTTTAAAGGTCTTTGTAATGATACCCATTTTACCCAAATCGGAAAATAAATACCTGAGATATGGGCGACTATATACTCAAGCTTTGGAGGCCTATATTTCGGAAAATATGAACTTTCACCGAAATTTTTTCTGTTTGTTATCAGCGTTTAATGCCCTATCAGGTAAAAAAAAGAAAAAAATAGGGCCATGGGCCCTAAAGTGAATTTGTTCCCAAATTCCAACTATGAGCCCAAACAGAACCAGACACGCTTCCGATGACTACGAAAAAAATGTCTAGAGTCTAAATGAAATGGGAGAGAGAGAGAATCTTGCGACTTCAGTTGATTTATTTTCTCTCTGGGTCGTATATATTTGCGGCTCTTTGGTGGAATTTGTTGAAAAGTTTAGAAAAATAATATTATAGATGTATAGGGTTTGTGTTGATATATTTTCCTTATTCGGCCTCCGTTTTAATCTTCCCCAAGTTTTCCAAATCAAGCTCAAGGCCAAGGGTTTCCCCCAAAAAGTTAATTTAAGTTCAATCTAATTTTATTCGATATTTCGCCTTTCATCGAAAGGCATCATCAGGAATATCTACAAATAACAATTTTATATACTGTCATACATATGTATAAATAAACATACACATCTAGAAAAATTTAAACAACTTACGAATTGGCTCTCTACCACCTCGACTGTCTCCTAACTCTTCACACATTGCACTAACGATCCCCCTCCTTCTTACACCGTTGCTTCCCAATCAGAAGTCTATAGCTTTGAGAGAGACCATCGATATTTGTTTTGAAGTTTATTCGTTTCGTTGTTGATGTATTCATGATATGAAGTATCTCCAAGGTCATTCGTTTGTTGTAATTGTTCTCACTCTGTAAAACATGAACATTATCCAAATCAGCTTGGGGCTGTTCTCTCGCACAGTGGGAAGTTAGTGCAGTTTTTTGCGTTAAATTATTATATCTGTTCTTTAAATCAGATTTGTAGCCTTGAGATCAAACGGAGAATTGTGCTTGCGAATAGATGTTATTTTGGGCTAAGCAAGCACTTTAGAGATAAAGCCCTCTCTCGAGTAACAAAAGTCCAGCTGTACCAGACTCTCATTCAACCTGTCTTGCTTTATGGCGCTGAATCATGGGTGCTATCGCAAGCAGACGAAACATCTGGAGGAGTCTTCGAGAGAAAAATACTCCGAAAAATTTATGGCCCTATAGTGCACAACGGCGAGTATCGGCGACGCATGAATCATGAGCTGTATGAGCTTTATCCTGACATTGACATAGTTGCGGATCAAGATAACGCGATTGCGCTGGCTAGGCCATGTCAGTAGAATGGATGAAGATGAACAAGCGCGAAGGCTTTTCGAAACCGAACTCGAAGGAAGACGAAAAATAGGAAGACCAAGACTCCGCTGGAGGGATCAGGTTGACGAATCCCTGCGTACACTTGGTATTGCCAACTGGAGAGATAAAGCAAAAGATCGAACTGGTTGGCGAAATATGTTATCTTCGTTTTGTAAGGTCCCTGACCCCCCGGGGTTGTCCGAGACCGGATAAGTAAGTAAGTAAGTAGTTGTTCGATTTCCATTGCATTGTATTCGATATATTAGGTTCGACTTTTCCATGTTGTCAACTTTGGACTTTAATTTTGTAAACATTTTCTGTAGCGTATTATTGGATTTGTGTGCCATTTTATATTCTATGTTGTCCATACACTTTGACCTTCCCAGTCTTTCAGTCTGGAACATTGACTACTGATCTAAATATGGCGGGACTATTTTAATTTTTCAGTGTTCGGCTGTTTTTCATAATTAATTTTTCGATAGTTGTTTTCGGGAAACTATTCTGGCATAAGATTTTCCTCATTCTATTAAGGTTCTCCTTATGAAAGTCTTGATGGCTTACGGTTCTTTTTGGATGTCGTGAATAAAAGTTAACCAATCTGCCTGATGCCGTAGGGTTTTGATACCAGTCCAGGATGACGTTGTTATTTCTTCTGATAACCATGGTATCTAGGTACGCAAGTTTGTCATCAGCCTCCTTTTCCATCGTGAATTCTATATTACCGTTAAAACTATTCAGCTTCGTCAGTATAGTTTCAACCGCAGTTATCTTACATATCCCAAAGAGGTCGTCCACATATTTAGTCAAGATCTTAGGTCTAATATCACAGTCTCCAATACATTTATCCAACAGCTCCTGCATCACAATGTCGGCGAATATTGGAGACGCTGAAACCCCCATCGGTAGGCCTCTTTTTTGTTGATAAATTTTCTCCTTATATTTGAAATATCCGCTATCCTGTATACAGAAGCGTAATATTTTCAAAACTAGTTCCTCATTCATGTTGGTAAATTACCGTATTTCAGTCCACTTTCCCTATATTATGTCCAATGCGAGGTCTACTGGGGAATAGTGATACAACATCAAACGAAACCATTATCTCATCCTCTTCTATTGTAACATTTGTGTTCGCCTACTTGAACTGTTTCGAATTATTGACGTTGTAGGCCGAATTTTCGGTTAGTCTGTTTAAGATACTGGTGATGTACTGACAAAGTTCCGACGATGGTGCATTGACAGAAGAGCAAAAGGATCTGAGGGGGTAATTATCCTTATGTATTTTAGGAAGTCCATAAAATCTGGGTGTGGTAGCCACTTCCGTTTTCATCTTCCTTTTCTCCGCTTCAGTGATTATATTTGGGGCACATTATTTGTCCACAAATTCATTATTGTCTCTAGAGGTTGTTGGATCCTTGTTTATTCTCCTGAACATCATCATATCGTTCACTATAGTATTCATCTTCTACTCGTAGTCCGTTCTCTCCTTAGCCACAGTTACATTTCCCTTGTCCGCCTCTAGTATTATGATATTACTATTCTGTGCAAGAAATTTCGCAGTTCGGTCCATTATCTGGAGCGTATATTTATCTCTATGGGTCAAACGATGTTTATTCATATGGCTTTCCATTATGGAGGTGAACTTGTTTCTGGCGATTTCCTGATCTTCCCTTCCGGTTATGGTCCTGATACACTCCTCTTCGTCAGCAATGTATTTTAGTAAAGGTAAGTCTCTTTTCCCTGTGGTAATGCAAATTATACGCCATGGGATAGTAGCCATTCTACGTCGTCTGTTATTTCAACTGTGGTCTTATTGACGAACCAATTAGGATTGTACTTTATATCCAGCTCCCTCATTTTCCGTTCCCTCAAAGTTTCGAATTTCTCCCTATGTTTCCCCCTTACCACGATTTGTGTTCTTCTGTATATGATACTTTCACTGTTCAATCATTGTGCTACCTCTTCTGCTGTAAGTTTCTCACCAATAACCGCTCTGAGTCTCTCCGTGTTCTCAGTGTTCGTCTTACGCAAGTCATGTTTGTGTTTTATCAAAATATTCAGCATCTTGTGAAAATTGTCGATGTGCGAATGCAATGTTCCCCGCAGATTCTCAGAAATTTTCCCATTATTGCGAAAAATATTGTCCAAGTTCCTGGCACACACCCCTGTGTATACACTTGTTAATTTAATAGCAATAAGAAATGCAAAACAAAGCAAAGGAAACGAAAATTTCGTTCGCCTCTTTTCATAACGCATTCACCAGCTTACTGGCCAAGTCAAGCGTGCGTAAAGAAGTTTTAGAGTAAAATTATTTGTGTAGATCCCAATTAACACGCAAATTGTTAAAATTAAAGATTGCTCTCATTCTCTATATGTTTTCCACGTATTCAACGGTCTTTGTTAGGACATAAAACAGCTGTTGCAAACTCTTGTTATATTAATCGAGAAAATAATCATTTCCATGAGTACGAATTATTGAAATTAAATTGATAACCCTAAAACTCTTTCACAAACTCTAAATACTAAAATTATATCGCTGTGTAACAGAGTACCACAGGCGTCAAACATGGCTTCAATTTCCACAAATCCATTCGAGGTCTATGGGCAGCGCAAGTCTGTCTGTTGCTGTTTCTCTTTTGTTTGGCGTTGAACTGCTGGGACGTCGCCAAATAATCGACGTGCTACGCTAATATGTTCGATGTGCATCGCTAACCCTTTGCTTGTTGTTGTAGTTTTGTTTGGCTTTCTATGTACATAAGTACATGTTTGCAGCCAGAGGTATATAGATCATGTTTATTTGTAACCATTTTTTATTGATAATGGTTTTACGTTTTTAAATTGAAAAAAATCGAATTCCTAATTCGTTTCCACTTAGTCCCCTTTTCCGCTAGCAAATATTTTTTTGCAAATTCTTGAGTTTGTTGGCGAGAGGGGTGGGAGGAAGATAAACAAATCTTTGTCAGTTCAGTATTTGCTGTTCTCGCAAATTTTGCTCTGTTCTTTTCGCTGAAACAAATTTATTTGACATATCTTTAACCCATTCGTTTTTACTGACACAAGTCGGTTTTTGTTTACAAATCTGTTAGTTGTAGTGATTGTTTGAAGTAAACAAATGAAATTTAATTTATAAATTACCATTTTTACACCGATTTTAAATTATTTATGCACTTCTTAGAAAAATTCTTTAAAATGTAAACAGTTTTGACGTTTCTTTCGTTCTTTTGTATTTTGATTCACAAAATTTGGCAAAGAAAAATTTGTGAGTGGAAAAGCATTCGAAAATACCAAAAGAGAAAACAAAAAATTTGGCAAAGAAATATTTGCCAGTGGAAAAGGGGACTTAGCGACAAAATTCAGCTGATTCCGGTCCCAAAACATGTTATACGTGTTAAACACGCTAAGTGGATGAGATGTTTAAGACTTGGATATATCGTCGGTTGATTATTGTTTTGTCGTACAAGCCATTCTTGTGCTTTTCGAGTTGATATTGTGTCTACAGGTTTTTGAGCGTTCTGTTTCAGAGATTTTTGATATATCTTACCGTTACTGTGATATTTACTCTAATTTGTTTGTATATCCCTAAAAAATTTTTTTTGGGAATAGTTGTATTGTTGTGAATATTGGTATCTCCGTTTCAAACAATTGGCTTTTACGACAAAACAATAATAAGTCGCGATTTATCTGGGATTTCTATATAAACCGAAACCGGTGGAATTCGGTGTTTACCTTTAAAAAAAACCCGGTGGAGCAGGTTTTTTTAAAATGTAATTTTTCGAATCTACTATATTTATACCCGGTATAAATATTTTACCCAAAATAACCTATTAGTTGTGCAATTTATTGATCTTGGCAACTCTGCTCAATTTTTCCTATGTTATCATTCGCCGCGCATACAATCAGAATGAAGAAGCAGCATTGTTGTTGAGAAATTTTGTCGGGTCGTGTTTGTGTGTTTTTCTTTGTGGAAAATAAGCAAATTTGTGGCACAACAAATGTTTAAATATTAATAATCTCAAATATATGCAATCAAATTGTGGTCCGCTTATTGTGCAATCTCAAATTTATAAGTCTGGGCAGGAAGAAAACACTTCCTGCTTCGTGTCCGTGCGTGGATTTATTTCGTTGGTGTGCGTGATTTCTTATTGCATTCACATTGGGTGTATGTGCCGTCGTATGTTTGGAAACATTTGTGAGCCGCCGCATTTCCGTGTTTAATGGAAAATTGTTTTGAAAATTTTAATAAATTGCATTGCTTTGCTGTAAAAAACCATTAGAGTAAGTGATGGATTATATTAAATGTTGCATTTGTATTGACATCATCTGTTTTTGTGTCCCCCCCCCCCCCTCCATGTGATCTATTTAAGTTTTCCTTTTACACATCCTTTGTCACCTCTTGTTTTTTTCCTGAAGTCTGTAGTACGCATGTTGTTGATTAGGGCAAACATTTCTTTAATCATCCACGGTGACTTGAGTGTCCGTAGGTTTATTTCTGGACCTTTTCCTATGCGTTTGCTATTGTGATGCTGTTGCAGTTGATGACGTCGTGTGATTTTTTGTTAACCCATAAATAGCATGTGGTGTGAATTGTTTCCAAGACGAATATGATTACAAAACTATTACTATTCTAATGAATGTTATTTTCTAGTAGGTTTAGTTTTTTTTTTTGCGTTTAATGGAGTTTACAAGTATGTAATGAATATGTTTAAGGGCACTTTTTGGTAAAGTATATAAAGCATTACCAAATTTCGTCTCGGAAATAAATTGAAGACAATACTATTTATTTTCAGTTACAGGTAAACCTCGCTTACCACGTACTTATTGCACGGCCTCATTCTAACACGATTCACTTTTTGCGGCATATTTGGAGCAAATTTACTTTAGGAGCACAAGATCTATATTTTTGCTTGATAGGGCATTAAACGCTGATTAAAAAAAACAAGAAAAGGAACAGGTCTATTTTACGGCTTACATTCCAAAAACAACCGTTTTTTTACACGTTATTTTACGCAAGAAAAGTAAAATAACAAAATTCGGGCAAATGCATAGTTTCGGAGTTATGGGCCTAGAAATTTCGAATATGTCTCAGGGTTATGGTATTAAGGCACCGTGTAAAGCTATTGATATAATCACTTTTTTGTATAAAACAAGTGAAAATAACTCGAAAACTTAGCTGGCATTTTTCGATAACTCGCTTAGTTATCGAGTAATCGGATGATGAAATTTTGAAAAATCATCGAATATTTTTTTAAAATTTCAACATTAGATAACTTGACACCTAAGGGACTTTCTCCTCTTGGGTAGGTCCAACACCGGCTTCGCATAATATTTTTGTGTTATAAAGCTGTTTGCGTGGCCGGACTAAGGGATTTTCTCCTCTGAGGCATGTCCAACACCGGCATCAGCGTAGTATTTTTGTGTGGCTGGGCTAAGGGATTTTCACATCAAGAAACATTAATAAGACTTTGCAACGGCTGTTTTTTGTACTAAACGAAGACCGCGAGATACTTGGAGAACATATAGAGAATGATAGTGGAATGAGAGAAAACTTTAATTTTAACAATTTGCGTGTTAATTGTGATCTACACAAATTATTTTACTCCAACACTTCATTTCAGTTTAGTGTTTTTTTTCACTGAATACCCCTTGTTTTAATCGATTTAATTGTCAAAATTTACTCCCAGTTGATGTGTTTTGTACTTTTGGCTTGGCACGCGGCAGCAAAAGTATAAAAATCACACCACGCAACCCAGTCACCTATCACATTTTCTTCTTTGAAAGCGTCTACTTGTTCTCCTAGTACTAACTTGATCAGCTTTCTCATCGATAACCCTTGGATTTTCTTATCTGGGGTAGGTCCAACACTGGCTTCGGCATAGTATTTTTGTGGTATAAAGTTTTCTATTTTTGAGAAAAGTAAAAGAAAATATTAGATGATTGTTCAAAATTTTATTGTAAGGGGGGGGGGAAGTTGCGTCCATAACTCTTTAAACTGGATTTGTTCCGATTTTGTGATTTTTCGATCCGGTGCAACAATTTTTTTTAATTTTTGGAGAGTAATAGACAAAGCACGGGCCCGATCGGACCCATGGGGCCCTTGGGGTCGACAAAAGGGTACCGAAAACGGCTTGAAAAACTCCTCCCGAAAAAATCCAAAAATCGAGCAAAATATGAGAAATAAAAAATCAAAAAAATTTTTGGATATCGGACTTATTCCGTCCTCTGGGTCCAAAAAAAGGAACCCGAAAATGATTTTTATATAGAGCTCGAAAAGAAAAAAATGAATTAGTGCGTTTCAGTTGGCTTAAAAGCGTTTTAATCCGCTTTTTTTTCCAAATTTTTCCAAAAATTTATTTTTTTAAAAACTGGAATTTTTTTTTAAATAAAATAAATTTTTTTTTAAGTGCCCGTCGATGTTTCAAAACAATTATTTCTGGACGTTTTTCCCGCTTTAAAATTGTGTTTTTCCTATGATTTTCGATAATTTGCATAAATAGGGACATGTTTTCCTGCAGAAATTGAAATATTTTATTTTTCCGACTTTAAAAAGGGGGGGTTTACGTTTAGGGGGGGATTATAAAAAGCGGAGCCCGTAATAGGGTAAATTTTGTGAACAAATTTACATTATTTTTTATTTCTTATTTGGAAATTTAAATTTTTTAATTTCACCAGACCTGGTATAATATTTTAAAATAGGGTGGCCGTCGGTGGTGCAATGGTTAGTGTGCGCGGCTCTTGTACATGAGATCCTGGGTTCGAACCCGGCTCTGACCACCTTAAAATTTCTTTCGGCGGCGGTCACCTCGCATAGTGACGGCGACACTGTCGAGTATCTAGCCATGAAAAAGCTTCTCAAATTACCGTTCGGAATCGGTGTAAAACTGTAGGTCCCAATCAGTGAGTGAAAACTGGAAAGCGCACAGCTCAGTGATTGTGAGAAGTTCTCCCCAGTCCCTTCATGGGATGTAATGGGAAACCATTTATTTATTTATTTTTATTTATCTCGGTCCACAGACGCCGCACAGCCGAAATATATACATATGTATACGAACAAAATCGCGAGGAGAATACCTATAATTTGAGTACCCACACTTGCTTGTTCGTAGATGAACCTAGATGCACCCGTTTTTTGAACCCATGGGTCCGATCGTTAAAAAAATGTTGGTTTCTGAAATTGCCATATTTTACTCGATTTTCGGTTTTTTTTTTGTTTTTTGAGACGGGCCCGGGCTCATGCATTTCAGTCAAACAAATTTTATTTTCCGAAATGTAGGCGTCCAAAGCTTGAATGTATAATCGGGCATAAGGCAGCCATTTATTATCCGATCTGGTTGAAATGGGTATCATTAAAAAAATTACACACATACTTATGTTTATTAACCCATTGGCGGGATAATTAAAAAAAACTTTTTTAACTTTTTTGATAAATAATTTTTTTCAAATAAATTCCCTATTATACTTATTTTTTTTTGGTAAGTGTGATAATAGACAAGACATTATCCTTTTTTCTTTAAGTATAATATTCAAAAATAACCACTCAAAGACAGGAGATATTAAAGTTCACAGTATTTTTGTGCTATAAAGCTTTCTGCGCGGACGTCCTTTTGCCGGGCTTAGGGGTTTTCTCATCTGGGGTGTGTCCACCACCGGCCTCGCGGCTTCTTTCAATATTTTTGTGGTATAAGAAATAATGAAAAATGTTTTGAAATAATTTTTTTATTTTTGTTTTATGTAGAAAAGTGTGTTATGAAAAGTGCCAAAAGAAAAAAATTCGCTCGATTTTTTTTAAATAATTTTTTATTTTTTGTCGAAAAATGTATTCCAAAACTATCAACGTAAACATCTGTATTTGTGGAGTTAATGCGTAGTATTACAATTTAAAAACTTAAAACTTAAAGGCCAGTATTCTAAAATGAAGTCGATATACACCCATACAAGCAATGCTGGATTCTCTAAAATGGCTTAACATAAAACAAAGACTTAAATTGAACACGCTAGTTTTTATACGGAAAATGAAGCATGCCGATGCACCGGAATATCTATGCGAGCAGATAAGTTACGTAGGTGAAACACAACCATATGAACTCAGAAATTCTGAAGACTTCAGGCTGCGGCAAGTAATGACAACTACAAAGCAGGCAACACTGTTCTACAAAGGATTTAAATTTTATAACACACTTCCAAATCATGTAAAATCTGAGACAAATAATAACAACTTTAAAACACAATGTATACGTTTTATAAAAAATCTTTAATCTCTGGTTGTTGCTAAACATGTGTAGTATCAAAAGTATTTTAAATACTAATAAATGAAATGAATGAATGAATTATCGGAGTCTACCAAGAAAATTGGTACAGTAGTGTTTTTTGAAAATATGTAGTACAGTTTTAACAAAAATGTGAGGTAAAAAAACTTGTTTTTTGAAAATATGTAGCACAGTTTAACAAAAATGTGAGGTAAAAAACCTTTTTTTTTAATTACCCGTAATGGATTAATTAAACGAAATACATTTATACAAGGATTTATAGAGTTTAAAATACATTTGTAATGATATTCATTTGAACCATATCCTATTATAAATTCCTGAGATATTACCGATTATATACTCAAGTTTTAAAAGTCTATATCTCAAGAAGTTGTGCCGAGACGAAATTTCATCTTGGGCAAAAAATTTAGGACAAAATCATACATTTTCAATTACATCTTATGTAGAGACACAATTTTACACCGACTCCTGACTTTTCAGAAGCTTTTTAAAGAAGTGAAGAGAAATGAAAGGTGATCGCTGAAAGACCAATAATTACGAAGGCTAAACATTTTATCACTGATGGTCATTTCGTTTATAATTTATTATGAAATTATAGAATTATGAATTATTTTCATATAATCTTAGTATGAAAAATGGCTTTTGTCTATTATACGGCGTACTCTCCAAAAATGAAAAAAAATTGTTGCATCGGTTAGAACATCTCATTTTAAACAAAAAGGTAAAATAACAAAATCTGGCAAATGCATAGTTTCGGATATGTTGAGGATTATGGCGTTAAGGTACCGTGTAAAGCTATTGATTTTATAATTTTTTTCTATAAAACGAGTCAAAATAAAATCAAAAAATTATGTAGCATTTTTCGATAGCTCGCTTAGTTATCGAGTTATCGGATGTTAAAATTTTGAAAAATTATCGAATTTTTTTTTCTTTTTTGGATAATGTATGAGAAGAAATTCATACTACAAGCTTACAAGTCATGAACATTTTTCTAATTGAAAAATGGTTAGTTTTTTGTTGGAAATAATAGACAATTCAGTTCAACACACACTCACTGGCATGACTAGTTTCGAACTCCTATACTACTGTGCCTGAATTGAGTTTTTGAATTGATACCATCGGTTGATCATCAATCGTATATATAACGGGGTTTTCAATAAGAGCGCTACAAAAGTTTTTTTAAATAAAACAAAACCGGTTTTAGATACCAATGAAATTCTTTATTCCTGTGAAAGTACGTTCGATGTCATTATGTATGGAACTCGATTTCTTTTGCATGGCCACCACGGGCACGCTTGCAGAAGTCCAGACGCTGAACCCAATTTTCGACGGTTTTCAAGCATAAATCGGCCGATACTGCTGCAATTTCACGTTCGATATTCGTACGAAGTTCATCAATCGTCGCTGGCTTGTTGGCATAGACCATAGACTTGACGTAGCCCCACAGGAAATAATCTAACGGCGTCAAATCGCACGACTGAGGCGGCCAATCGACTGGGCCATTTCGTGAGATAACACGTTCACCAAACTTGTTTTCCAATAAATTGATTGTGGCATTCGCTGTGTGGCTTGTGTCGCCGTCCTGTTGGAACCACATGTCCTCCAAGTCCATATTATCCAATTGGGGCCAAAAATATTCGGTTATCATTGAACGGTAGCGATTCGCATTCACAGTAATGGGCCGGTCTTGATCATCACGGAAGAAGTATGGCCCAATGACGCCGCCGCCCCATCGGGATGCAATGATGACTCATGGATTACGTGTGGATTGCTATCTGACCAATATTTTGCTTATTGACGAAGGCAATCAGCCAGAAATGAGCCTCATCGCTGAAGATGATTTTCCGATGAAAATCCGAATCGTAGCGCTCTTAAAGTTGAGGCCACTGACTCCAAATTTCGGTAGTAAATTTTAATAATTTCGACTCGTTGTTGGATCGTATATCTTCCCATGACGAAATGGCAAACCTTACTGAAGAGAAATGTCAAAAGAGCGGGAAAAAATTTGGCGTCGTTTGCTGTCCCTATCGATTTAGTTTTGTAGCGTCTCTGTTGAAAAACCCTTTACAAACTCAATTCTGCAATTCACATGTGCGAATTAGTATCGATCGAAGATCCCTAAGTATCAACATCACTGAAAGGCCTATAATTCCAACAACGAGAACAGGCAGAATTTTTCCCACCATGTTCTTCTTTTTCCTCATGCATTCTCGCATTGTTGCAGTGCTTTGAGGTGAGTTTTAATCTATATCACAGAGTTGTATTTTTCCGTGGTATATCATTTTTTTCTTTTCTCAAAAAAAAGAACAACAATTACTTTAAAAATATCTCGCGACGCTACAATTTTTTTAAGTTTTGGATAGCCGTATAATAGACATGCCTGAAAATAAATAACTTTATCCTAAATGTATTTCCGAGATAATAAGAGCTTTAAGAGCAATTGTGTGATCTACATAAAAAATTTCACCAGTTCAAAAAGTTTTTTTTTCATTCTGTTAGGCCCAACTTCTTGAGATATACATACATATATACATATATGAAGTCTGCAATTGCAATCGTTGTTTCTTTTTTGAAACAACAACATCTATGCAATGACTGTCGATGGAAGCATGTATAGGATAGAAATGTTGTGAACATTGAGGGTTATGGCAAAGTATTTGTTGTGGATGTTTTCGCACAAGTAGGAGTATTGAGAGAATTCTCGCTAAGATGAGTTTTGTTTTGTTAATTGTGGAGAAGGGAGCTGATGATATGCCTTAGTGGTCATTGAAATAGCTATATTCCCAACCATCCACCATAATAATCAATTTCATACATTTATTTAGTAATATTTCTATTAAAATGTACTTTACCTTGAACTGAACAATTAATATAAACATAACAAATATTTGAGTAATTAATAAAAATATTGATGTTTTTAGATAACCTGGTTAATACTCAGTGGAATAACCTTTACGAGACTTCCGTTTAATAAATTTTTGCCAATGGTCTTGGGGAATCGAATACCAAGCACCTCTATATTCCGATCCAAAGATCATTCAAGTTTTTATATTTATGTTGAGCGATCATCATCATTCCAGAGATTGTCAATGGGGTTCAAATCGGTAGTTTGAGCCGGTCAGTCTAAAATGGGGACTCTTTCTTCAGAAAGCCACTCCCTTCCAGTTTTTGATGTGTGTTTGGGATCATTATCATTTTTATTTTATTTTTTTTTTGCGAAGACCAACACTCAGGGGATGTCCCCTATAAATGCAGTGCATTGCATTGGACGTAGGAAAATGGGATAGGAGTAGGGGGAAAGAGAGAGAAGTACTTGTTAATATTTGACTTAAACTTGCTGATGTTGTAAGAAGTGACGAATACACTTGCCGGAAGCTTATTCCACATACGAATTGTTTCTGTAATGCGCAGTTCGATCCAACGGCCAGGAAACAGAAAAGGGATGAGTTTCACTTGAAAACCGCGTCGTACGGTTAAATACCCTAACTTCTGGAATAAGGCCATGTAACTCGGCGGAACACTTTCCATGGAAATACCTATAAAATACCGATACACAGCTAACATTTTGTCGATGCTCCAAGGAGGCAACAGTGCTGAATAGACTGCTGTCGCCTATCAGCTTCAACGCTCTCTTTAGCGCGCGGTCTAGAAGCTCCAAGGTGGACGCTGGAGCCCCAGCCCAAAATATGAGAGTTGAATTCCATTTCGGCCGAATATACGTGGTGTAGATATTAAGGAGATTAGGTGGGGTGAAAAATCTTTTACACCGCTTTAAAAAGCCCAGGCACTTTAATGCTTCTTTCGACACGTTGAAAATGTGCTTATTCCAACGAATGTCACATTGTATCTTCATGCCCAGAACATCAAGAGCTTCCGATTCACCAACATCTAAACCACCCATTGAAATCATTGGCAGGGTCGAGTCACCAGTGTGCTTGTGCGATATTCTGCAACACTGTGTTTTGCGTGCATTAAATTCGACTCCATTTTCCCTGCCCAACTCACTAATCAGATGCAAGTCATGATTAAGCGTGTCATTCATTTTTCGTCTCTTTCCTAAATGCATGAATGTTAACGATACTGGCATTTGCGCAAAAGCATGTGGCTCCATTTGATTCTTCAGAATATCCAAATACTACTGCCGGTCCATTTTTTCGTTTATCTTCACAATAGGGCCATGAGAAAGATCCCCACTCCATAATGCTTCCTCCGGCGTGCTTCACGGTTTTTTGTGTGTAGCGTGGATTGAGTGCCGGACATTTAGGGGGATGAACTACTACTCTACCATCCGGACCCATTCGATTTACCATTGTTTCATCAGAATTTTTACCCAGAATTTTTACTCAGAATGTGAGATCTCTTGCTTTATGGGAATGAGCTGAGCGCCATTGAGGCGTCTTCGGATAAACCAGTCTGACAAATTTAACCTAAATTCAGAGCTAACTTCGTTGGCAATATCACGTAAACGGATCTTTCTTTGACTTCCGGACAGTAGCTCGGTCCATTGCTTCAGTGGGGTTTGTCTGCTACGTGGGTTATTTTTGATTGTTTTTGATTTCCATTATACAATTTTTATTAGTTTTAATGGAATAAATAACATAGACCCGTTTTCTCGTTCGGTTAAGTATTTTTACAATTTCATATGCCTTTTTGCCATATTTTGACAGAAGATTGATGCTCTGCTGCAATAGTGCAGACCATAATTAATAATTGGTCTATATTTATTTATTTATTTATTTATTTATTCATTCTTCATCAATAGAGGTAAAACCTCTTTTAGACTACACAGAATTATAATAATAATCAAAAAATATATTAAAATAATAAAAACATTGTTAATTATGATTTAAAGCCTTAAATAATTGTTGCTTAAAACTAATTCTAGAAATGTTATTAAAAATATCACAATCAATAAGGACAGAATTACATATATCAGAGCAATGAGCTAGAGGTTCTTTTTGAGCATATTTTGAGCTATTCAGAAAATTCCGAAAATGAAAATTCTCCCGTAATGATCTTATAGGTGCGTAAAAATTGATACGCTCCAACAAAGCAGTGCAATTAATATGTCCATGAATCAAATCACGTATGAAGTTAACAGAATAAACTTTACGCCGACACTCTAAAGAACTCAAATCGAAAAGGGCACAGCGAGTAGTGTAACTTGGTTTAACAATTTGCCAATTTAATTTAAAAAATACGTATCTGGTAAAATTTTTCTGAACTCTTTCAATTCTAATAGAATGAGAGCTGAAAATAGGATTCCAGATAATGCAACAATACTCCAAATGAGGACGAACTAGGGCATTATAGAGAGCCTTTAATGTAAAAGGATCAGAAAATTCAGCTGTGTTACGTTTAAGAAAGCCTAACATTGAATAAGCTTTGGAAATAATAAAATCAATATGATCAGTAAAATTTAATTTTCGATCAAGAAAAATTCCAAGGTCCTTGATCAAGGATACTCGTACCAGATTGACTGACCTAATTTTATAATTAAAACTGATATTACTATAAGTTCTGTAAAGCGAAAAGATTTGGCATTTTTTTATATTCAAAACAAGATAATTAGCATCACACCAATCAGCTAATGCATCAATATCTTGCTGTAAAAGGTAACAGTCACTTAAACTTGAAATGGATCGAAATAATTTGAGATCATCCGCAAAAAGTAAAGATTGCGAGAAACGAATAGTTTTGGGCAGGTCGTTTATAAATAGCAAAAAAAGAAGAGGCCCTAAATGGCTGCCTTGTGGCACTCCCGACGTTACATGAAATTGGTAAGAACAGTTAGAATTAATTTTAACTATTTGGAAACGATTGGACAAGTAGGATGTAATCCATTGCAAAAAATTTGATGAGAAACCTAACATCTCAAGTTTAATGCAGAGAGCAGTGAGGTTGACTTTATCAAACGCTTTAGCAAAATCAGTATAAATAACGTCAGTTTGCAATTTTCTGTCAAAGTTGTGATAAACATAATTACAAAAAAGGGAAAGATTAGTGGTAGTGGACCTGCCAATACGAAAGCCATGTTGATTATCACAAAAAATATTATTAAGTATAGGTTTAATTTTTATAGTAACAATTTTTTCAAGCAGTTTAGGTATACACTGAATTTTCGAGATAGGCCTATAATTACTAATATCTTGTTTACACCCCGATTTATGTATGGGAACCACATGGGCGATTTTCCAACAATCAAGAAATTTGCCAGTTGATAATGAGGTTTGAAAAATTAAAAAAAGGGGATAACTCAAAGAATTAGAACAGCTTTTCAATAAAAGATTACAGATCCCATCATTATCCAAAGACGTCTTAATGTCAAGTTCAGAAAGGGCAATTTCCACATCAGAGCAATTTAATTCAATGTTAGATATATCGAACAATGGTTCCAAATCTGTATGGAAATTATTCAAATTACAATCACTGGAATAAACGGACTTAAAAAAGTCAGCAAAAAGATTACAAATTTCAGTTGGTTCAGAGGACCCATTTCCACAGTAAAACATATAAGAAGGTAAACCATTCGATTTTCTTTTAGAGTTAACAAAGGTCCAGAATACTTTACTATTTTGTTTTAATGAGAGTTCGGTCATTAATATATAAGACTTATAAAGAAATGAATTTAGGGTATTAAAATTATTTTGGCAATGGCTATAAATATTTTTTAAATCCAAGTTACTCTTATCCTCACGAAAACGTTTATAAGCTTTATTTTTTTTATTTTTCAAGTTAGTTAATCGCTTGTTATACCAAGGTGGATTACGATTAGACCTAATTATTTTTTTCGGAACGAATAAACTGAAGCCTTCATAAAGAATTTTTAAGAACAATGAATACATATTAATTAGATTAGACTCATGAGATAAAGAGGTCCAATCAATATGATTGAAATAAGAAATTAACGAAGCAAAATCAGCGTTTTTGAAATCATAATTTTGTTCAAAATCAGGTAAAACCGGCTGATAAGAACACATGGAAAAATCAACAATAACTGGAGAGTGA
Organism: Phaonia tiefii; assembly: GCA_963931995.1. NCBI lineage: Eukaryota > Metazoa > Arthropoda > Insecta > Diptera > Muscidae > Phaonia > Phaonia tiefii. Next base: position 338,356,421 of record OZ008368.1, read on the forward strand.
TGAACAGAATTGCCAAAAATTGGAACGACTGGTGACGAAACTTCCGAGACTAGTTCTTTATCAACCAATACAAGATCAAGCAAGCGAGAATTTTCATTATAAATATTATTGATTTGAATTAAATTATGTATACATAAAAAATCAAAAAACAAAGAATCAATGTTCGAGTTAACATGAAAAGGAACAAGGTTATTACAATTATTCCAAGATAAATGACCAAGATTAAAATCCCCAACATAAATTGGGTATTGGTAAGGTTTTAAGTTATTTAAGTGAAAGTTACAATTCTTAAAATGGGTTTCATATATTTCGAACGGGCTATTTGGAGGAATATAGCTTACAAATAAAATTATTTCAAAGTTACCCGCAAAAGTTACAACAACAATAATCTGATCAATGTCAGTATTAGGCATTTCATATTTAAGAGGTAAAATTTTTACAGTGAAACGGGTTCTAACAGCAATCAACACACCCCCTCCACGTATACACCCGGTTTTTACTTTACATCGATCTTTACGAACAACATTATAAAAATTACAATCAACCACTTCAGACGTGTTATGGTGCTCATTGAGCCAAGTTTCACAAATAACAACAATATCGTAATCAAGAGCAGACGACTTCACATAAAAATCTTCCAATTTAGTTCTTAAACCGCCAACATTTTGGTAATACAATGAAAATGTTTGATCACCTTGAATCTGTTGGCTGGAAATTAGTAGTTTTTTGAATGTGAAGAAACTGGAGAAGCTAATTGATGATCTTGTCTCCTCGGCCTCACCACGAACTCGTGAATTATTACCCCAGGAGGCCAAAAGTCACTTGATAACAATTGATGAAACAGCACTTCAGGAGGCGTAATTTTGAATGAAGACACTTCCCGTGCCCCATTAAATTTAAACTTTCGGCAGTGAACTTTATCAAGATCAACTCCCATGTTGATTCTAGATACAATGTAATCCAAAATGTTTTGTTCAGAAGTATCGGTTGCAAGCCTAGAAACGAAAATTGATTTTTTTACAGTTCGGCTTACTACCACTAGCTGAACCGGATTAGTGGACAACAACGATGAAGCTAGAGTAGAGGCCAAAGCAGTTGATGAGGCGGGTCCAGAATTAGAGGCGGCAGTGACAGTCGAGACAGATGTAGCTGTATCCCCTGGTGCTGTAAATGGAGGCGCAGGAGTTACAGCGGTAGCGGAAGTTGAGGCGGGATCAGTGTTTGAGACAATAGCTGCGTTAAAGGAGGCATCAATAGGATTGTCATCAAGGGAAAGCGAGGTAATCGGTGTGGCATCAAGCCTAATAACGGGGATAACAGATGTAGGTGGGGACACCACATTGAGACTAAGACAGGAATTATGTCTGGTTCTCATGCCAGAGTCTTGCGTTGTACCACTCGAAGGCTTAATAGCATTGGACTTGCTGATGAAATTCGTAAGCTCAGTGAAATCAATTCGAAGCTGCGAAGACAATCCCATCAGGCCTTGGGCCAATGAATCAAGGTTATCGACTGCTTTTTGAAAATTGGCAAGTTTAGTGCACAAAACTGATGTTGACAAACTGCGGCAAGAGACACAAAACCACTGCAGACCATTTGTATTTGTTTTCTGCAAAACATCAGCACATGTTTTATTCAGTTTTGCACATTTGCTGTGAAATAATTTACAGCAACCAAAACAAGCAACAAATGCACCATAAGTGTCGTACTCGGCGCCGCATATCCCACACCCAGTCATGATGATCCAGTAAAAGTAATTCCAGACGTGATTTATAGATGATAAAGTTCCGGGAACAGTCAAAAACTTTAAATTTAGTTTGCTAATTTAGTCTCCATGGCTATATGGTCATCGAAGGAAGCATATGAACTTATTCCAGGGGTCGAAATGGGTCATCACCCAGCTTCAGTCAGGGTTTGGTGGGGCGTTTCTTACACTGACTTCCATTTCTGTGAACAAGTAAAACAACCCAGACCTAGCATCAAAACAATTTGTCAGCTTTCATTTCCTCTGAAGTATCACCCTGTGACAGCCCTGATTTGAACCCACTGGATTATCAAAACCTGGATAGCTTTAGAGGATTGCGGGTGCGTGAAGGCCAATAAGTATTTGATTTTCGTAAATATATAATAAAAAATAATGGTCCACAGACATTCATCATAAAATGTGTGTAACAGTATTTATGACCTCCTACTAAGTATAAAACGAAGCATATTCTCGTCCACAAAAATATGGAAAGTTCGCGAAATACAATTATCTATACACTCCGGTTCACTCATTTAAAGGCACTAAAAATTACATATTAACAGCCTGTACCTTTGGCAATTTGTAACCGATTGCAGAATTTTAAAATGGGAATGGAAGCTAGATATCTTGAGATACAAAAAAAAAATCATGACAATAGTGGTTTCTTAACTAAAGAACTTTTTTTGAGCAATTTATAACAAAAAGTCCAAAAATGTGCTATTTTTTTGGTTCACTTGAATAAAGCCACTTTAACGAATTTTAATGAAAAACATTTTTTCTTTTTAATTTATTTAAGAACTATTAGTAATGGGTACAACCCCCTTTGTTTTTAATAACTTCAAATATACGGGTTTTCATTGAGAGATAAAGAGAATTTATGTAATCCAACGAAATTTGATTCCAAGCATCCTTAATGGTCTGAATAAGTGACTGCTTGTCATCAAATTGTCTACCTTCTTTATAGACCTTACGAGATAACCAACCCCAGACATTTTCGATAATGTTTAGATCTGGCGAATAGGGTGGCCAGTCAAGAATATTAACATGTTGGCTTGCAATGAACTTCTTTACGACTCTGGCGTTGTGTAAAGGGGCATTATCCTGTTGCAATATCCAAGATATGGGACAAAATAGTTCACTGAACTTCGGAAAAACCGATTCCAATAACGTTGTATAGCTTGCACCAGTAATTTTTTGCACTTTGAAATTCAAGATCGATGGTGCCATAGTACGTAATAACACCCCACACCATAACACCGCCCTCTCGGCTGTGATGTCGGTTCAAAAAATGTTTTTCGTTGCGCAGAGCATGGCAATAATAGTTGTAGCCATCACGCCCATCCAAATTAAACTTCTTCTCATCCGTAATTAACGGTTCTCCAGTCATTTACATGACCTTGGCTGCACATCCCATACCATGTAGTCTCTTGCGAATTGAAGCCGCTTTTCCTTACGAGGAGCATTAAGTGGCGGTTTTCTTTGTAATTTTAGGTATTTAAGATTCTCACAACTCTTAATTACTCTGCGTACTGATGACTTGCTCGCTTCCACTCCAGCTTGAGCTCTTATTTTTGACAAGGATAAGGCCGAATTAGAAGCAATTCTGATGATTTGTTTCTTTTCTCATAAGTAGATGAAGACAATGAAACCCTTCCTTTAAATTTTTTTCCATACCCCTCGGGGTCCTTGATGTAATTGTCGACAACTGTTGGGCCCTATCCTTCAGAACGGTAAACATCGATCGACTTTAGTTTTTTCCGACAGATTTAAAATTTTTTGTTTTGCCATTTTGACTCGTAAAATGATTAAGATGTAAAAAATTGTAATAAACAAATGCTCCCTACAAAAAATCATCGTTTACTTTAAAAATAATAAAAAAATAATAAAGTGCCTTTATTCAAGTGAACAAAAAAAATAACACGTTTTTGGACTTTTTTTATAAATTGCTCAAAAAAGTTCTTTAGTTAAGAAACCACTATTGTCATGATTGGTTTTATATCTCAAGATGCCCAGCTTCCATTTCCATTTTAAAATTCTGCAATCGGTTACAAATTTCAAAAGATACAGGCTGCTGAATACGGAATTTTTAGTGCTTTTAAATAAGTGAACCGGAGTGCATGTATATGACTTCTGAACGATTTATTTGTTATCTTAGAAATCACTCGACTTCCTTTTCATCTGTGACCAATTCACAATTGTTTAGTTAATCAAAAATGCCCATGATATTAAACCCGATACTGTAGCTAGAATTTGTTCAAATGACCCACTTCGTAATGCATAACCGAATGAGTTATTTTTGGTCATAACTGGTAACACTAGCAGAATATCTTATTCTCATCACAGTCATTGCATTCTCCACCCGGTACAAAAGCTATAACCATGACCAACATCGAACAAAATAAAAAAGCAAAAACAAAGTATCAAGACAATTCAAAGCAACAATTGGTAGAGTGGAACAATATTGATTTTCTCCACCATATACTTGCACTCAGCAAAAGAACAACATCGACTGAAATTGTAAAGCCTCTTATGGCGCCTGCGTTGCAATTTGTATGACGATGACAATAGATTGCATGCATCATGACATTATCGGCAAATGTTCGCATTTCAATGTTCATTGCAAGGCACAGCCCGACTTTAAATAACTGTTTTTCACTTCTTTTTATGGCGGGGGGTGTGAGGTTGACCTTTAAAATGAAATGAAAATTGTGCAATGTATAAGGTCAAAAGGTCTTTGCTTTATTTGTCGCCAATATGAAGTGCAAATTGTAAATAAACTTCAGCTAACTTTTTGTCGTCCGTCCTATAATTGCAGTTCGTTTAATTACCATGAAAAATCGTCCCGTCAACTCGTCGACTATTGTTTCCGAATGGGAGGATGGAGTTCTTTTCGATGCTGACGATCCGGATTTTTGTAATGTCAATCCAAATGTCACCAATGTTCTGCATAATGCAGCCGTTGCTCATAACAACAGCAATGTGGCAGCATCATCGACAATACTAATGCCTCTACCTTCCTTGCGGGGAGCAATATCAAATGGAAATATTTCGGGCTCGTTTAATTTTAAAGGTAAGTACGTATTTTTAGGACTGCGCTTTATGAACTTTATAATTGATACAAATTAAATACATGTACGTCACTTTCAATTGAAATGGAGACCCTAGTTATAAGTATTTCGTTGCCAAATCCATTTGTATGTAGTGCCGATTTTCGTTACCAAAATGTATTTATCGACGTTGTAATATTAAACCATAAGCGTGTAATATTTTATCGTGTGTATTAAGTTCAACACATACGAATAAAAAAAATGTTGCAGAGTTAAACAAAGTAACGACTCCCATTAAACATTTATTTACACGTTGTCCCTCCACTGTCCGCACACACTAATAGTCCCAATAATACAATGACTGTGAATTAAACTTGCTCACTCACCAAAACCATTTAAGAATGTTAAAGATAGCACAAAGTGCGTTTTTACACGATTTAAAAAAGAAATTAATTTGTAATGCAATCAAATAGTTTAATTCACACCGAGTGACGTTAGGGTGTTAACTCTTTCAACTCAAAAACTTTTCAACAAAACAAAAGTGTTGTACACTCCGGTTCACTTATTTAAAGGCACTAAAAATTCCAAGTTCAGCAGCCTGTATCTGTTGCAATTTGTAACCGATTGCAGAATTTTAAAATGGAAATGCAAGCTAGACATCTTGAGATATAAAAAAATTATGAAAATAGTGATTTCTTAACTAAATAACTTTTTTGAGCAATTTATAAAAAAAAGTCCAAAAATGTGCTATTTTTTGGTTCACTTGAATAAAGGCACTTTAACTAATTTTAATGAAAAACATTTTTTCTTTTTTATTTATTTTACTTTATTTAAGAACTATTAGTAATGGGTACAACCCCCTTTGTTTTTAATAACTTCAAATAGACGTCTTTTCATTGAGAGATAAAGAGAATTTATGTAATCCAACGAAATTTGATTCCAAGCATCCTTAATGGTCTGAATAAGTGACTGCTTGTCATCAAATTGTCTACCTCCTTCATAGACCTTACGAGATAACCAACCCCAGACATTTTCGATAATGTTTAGATCTGGCGAATAGGGTGGCCAGTCAAGAATATTAACATGTGGCTTGCAATGAACTCCTTTACTACTCTGGCGTTGTGTATAGGGGCATTATCCTGTTGCAATATCCAAGATATGGGACCAAATAGTTCACTGAACTTCGAAAAAGCCGATTCCAATAACGTTTTATAGCTTGCACCAGTTATTTCTGCACCTTGAAATTCAAGATCGATAGTGGTACGTAATAGCACCCCACACCATAACGCCTCCCTCTCGGCTGTGATGACAGTTCAAAAAACGCTTTTCTTTGCGCAGATCATGGAAATAATTGTTGTAGCCATCAGGACCATCCAAATACAACGGTTCTCCAGTCATTTACATGACCTCTTGGCAGCACATCCCATACCAAGTAGTCTGTTCCGAATTGAAGCCGCTTTTCCTTACGAGGCGGCTTTTTTTGTAATTTCAGGTACACATAAATGCGCAAAGTTTAACTCACAAAATAGATGAATTTCGATACTTGTTTGAGGACTCTGGCGCCGACATAGTGTGTGTATCTGAAACATGGTTCAGCTCAGCAATTACAGATAGTTTAATTGCAGTAGCCGACTTCAATCTTTTTCGGAATGATCGATCATCTCATGGTGGAGGAGTAGCGATATATATAAAAAAAAATATTTCCTGCAAGCTTTTAAGAAAATCAAACACAGATGAGAAAGTGGAGTATATATTTATTGAAGTTGCTATAAGCTCACGCAAACTATTAATAGGAACTGTGTATCGTCCAAACCGCACTATACCATATGATTTATTTAAAGAATTAACACTTAATCTGAGTATGGAGTACGATGATGTTATTATTGCTGGTGATTTTAATTCTAACATACTTAAAGAATCTCATTTGGTGGAAGAATTTACTTCAATCGGACTACACAATGTTAATTTTGACAACCCAACACATTTTACTTCATTGACAGCTACATTACTTGATATCTTCCTTGTTGGTAATATCTCTAAAATTTTACTGTACGAGCAGCTGAGTGCTTCATGTTTTTCCAAACATGATCTGATTATGCTGATATATGATGCCAAATACACAGTAGACAGCCAGTCAAAAACTTATTATGACTTCCGTAATGTAGATAATCGATTGCTTGAGGAAGAATTTCTAAAGATTGACTGGAATGCTATTTACACCATGCCCAACTGTGATGATCAGGTGCAATTTCTAAACGCAAATCTGCAATATCTTTACAACAAATCTGTGCCGATACGAAATTGTAGAACGCACCAAACTGGAAAAACTTGGTTCAATTCTTATGTTAAATATTTAATTGATAAGCGTGATGAAATGTATAAAAGGTGGAAGAGATTTAAACTAATTGATGATCACGTAGAATTCTGCGAATTAAGGAAACGTGTCAACAAGGCTGTTCGTGTTGCAAAAGCACGCCACTACGAAAATAGGTATAGCGCGGCAGTAACTTCAAAACGTAAGTGGAAAATTATTCGTGAAATAGGTGTTGGAAAGAAGGAATGCGATCCAGCTGAAGCAGATGTGGATGAGATAAACCAAAACTTTTTAAACATGCTGCCCGTAACATCTGATGCCCAAATCATACCATCATCGACTCCATCACCCGCACCAAGATGGCAAATTTCTAAGTTTGAATTTCATGGCGTAAACCTACCAGATGTGCTTAAAGCTTGTTCATCGATACAATCGAATGCTGAAGGATTTGATATGTTGTGCCCCAAATTTATAAAACTTCTGCTACCAAATCTGCTACCATATCTATCGCACATATTTAATACTATCTTGACCTCGAGCCAATATCCTAGCTCGTGGAAATATGCTAAGGTTATCCCAATACCAAAGTCTAAATCTTGCAAAGATTATCGGCCTATCTCCATCTTGCCATTTCTCTCAAAAGCCTTGGAAAAAATAATGCACCAGCAGATATTGGACTACATAGATGAACACAACCTCTTAACAGACAGACAATCTGGTTTCAGACTTAAACACAGTTGTATTACAGCTTTAACTGACGTAATAAACAATATTAGAGCCAATTTGGACAACAACGATATATCTTTCCTGGTATTACTGGATCATTCGAAGGCGTTCGACTGTGTGGACCATGAACATCTATGCTTGAAACTGCGTCAGCAATTTTCTTTTTCGAACACTGCTGTCAAGTTATTGTCATCCTATTTATCTCAACGTATGCAGTCTGTTGTAATTGGAAATTCTATTTCAAAACCTTTGGAGACTAAAAGTGGCGTTCCACAGGGCTCTGTATTGGGCCCACTCTTATTCTCGATGTATATTAACGATCTTCCAAATCAACTCCAGGATTGTAATATACACATGTATGCTGATGATGTGCAATTATACCTTAAGTCATCAATACCCTCCATATCTGAAGGAGTATCAAAAGTAAATGGTGATCTGCAAAGAGTTTGGGATTGGGCTTGGTCTAATAAACTTCACTTGAATCCGAAAAAATCAAAGTGCATGATAATCTCTAACAAATCTAAAATAATTATTACAAAACCTTCAGTCCTTATTGGTAACCAGCAGATCGAGCTCGTCACATCAGTAAAGAACCTTGGCATTACACTGAACGAAACACTTACATGGAATAATCATATTGCCATAGTTACCGGGAAGGTGTTTGGAATGATTCGCACGCTTTATGTATCCCAATCTTATACACCTAAAGATATACGCATACTTCTTGCGAAAACATACTTGATGCCCTCACTGTTGTATGGCTGTGAACTTTTTTCTAGTTGTGATGCAAAAAGTTTGTCGAGACTTAATGTTGCTTATAATGCAATTTTAAGATATGTCTTTGGATTAAACAGATATGAGAGCTGTGCATCTTTTTCAAAAAGTTTATATGGAGTGACTCTCGAATCTCTGCTTAAGATACGTACATTAATATTTTTGCACAATATTATATACACTAAGGAACCGGCTTATCTATTTGACATTCTGCGTTTCGGAAGATCGAATAGGGGACTACTTCTCGTACCCATCAGACATCGGCGCTTAATATCAGAAAGACACTTCGTCGTTAACGCGGTGCGTCTTTGGAACTCGCTCCCTTCTTCGATACAAATTTTAGGCAACGCAATATCTTTTAAACGCGCTCTTTTTAATCATTTTTGAAAATATTAATATTTATTATACAATATGTACTTACTTATATGTCTGTTGAAAATGTCATTAATGTAATTTAAAAACTTTTTTTTAAATTCATATTAATTTTCAAATTCAATGTTTATATGTATCTTCTATGTTATGATGTACCAATGTAAAGGTTCAATTAGACGTGACTTAACATAAGAAAACTTAACATAAACGAAACAGCTGATCGAACCAAACGTATGGGCAACAATGTAATTGATTAGTGGTGACTTAACATAATGCCAGCGACACAGGGTAAAACGTAGAAACCAATTGGTTTTTGGTATTTTGACATAGCATAGCGAGACAGCTGATAGGTGTTTTCATTTCTTTGGTGTTTTCTTTTGTGTTTTGATTTGCTTGAGTACGGACGTTAAATATTGGTAAGTTTTAATTTATTGTTTTGGCTTCTTTTATTGGTTTATAATACATAATATTTTATTATTTTTAGACAATGGATGACGAAATTTTAATAGAGAGTGTTAGGAGCTCTTCGTGCCTTTACGACAAAAGCAATCCCGATTTTAAGGATCGCGAAAAAAAAGGCGCGCATGGATAGATGTTGCCAAAAATTTGGGAGTAGATGGTAAGTATGAAGTGTGTTTATTGTATTATGTCATTATAATAATATAATGTCGTTATATTCTCAACAGAAACTATAGCTATGAAGCGCTGGGCAGCCCTGAGGGAGCGTTTCAGCAAAGAGGTCAGAAGTGACCTTAACACCTCAGGAAGTGGTGCTTGTGAGAGAAGGCAATGGCAGATGGTGGAAAGCATGTTAATAGGCCGGGTACGCCATCGTCTTCTACGCTTCAATTTCTTTCTTTTAGCGTATAAACTCATTATACCAAGAAATAAATTCTCAATTTCTTCACCACTGCTCATATTTCTTTATTTTGTATTTGTTTGTTAAGCACTTTGAAGTAAATAAACAACGACAACATACATACCAGCTGTTTATTGTTATGGCACCACTAATCGATGACAAAAAGCTAAGTTACGGTTTTTGCTATGTTAGGCGTAAAAGTTTATGTTAAGTCACGTCTAATTGAACCTTAAATCACATACTATAATTATAAGATCTATGTATCTTGTTGTATGTGAGAACGTTAAATAAATAAATAAATAAATAAATAAATAAAGATACGCACAGCTCTTAATTATTCTGCGTACTGATGACTTGCTCGCTTCCACTCCAGCTTGAACTCTTATTTTTGACAAGGATAAGGAAGAATTAGAAGCAATTCTGATGATTTTTATTTCCTCATAAGTAGATAAAGACAATGAAACCCTTCCTTTAAAATTTTTTCCATTCCCCTCGCGGTCCTTGGTGTAATTGTCGACAACTGTTGAGCTCCGTCCAATTTGTTTAGCTATTGCGCGGTATCCTTCAGAACGGTAAACATCGATTTTAGATTTTCCGATAGATTTAAAATGTTTTGTTTTGCCATTTTGACTCGTAAAATGATTAAGATACGAGGTTTGAATTTTATGTTCCGGGATTTGACAACGCTAGTGTTGCAATCTGGAAACCGACAGCTCTATCGTAAAGTTGGACATTTTTGACGTTATGCGTACTCAGAACGTTTTGACATACGAGCGCTATTTGTGTTGTTTACAGTAACTTAAAAGATTCATCTCGGCCCAAAAATTGAATTAAATCGTGAACATTTTCGTGCGATTTTTTTTACAACTTTCGAGGTGGATTAACTCAGCAACAGTGCATGGATGAACTTAATTCAATTTTTGGCGATGAAGCTCCATCAAGGGCCAGTATTTATCGATGGTTCAGTTCTCGTGGTCGTAGTTCTCTCCAAGATGAATTTCGTGAAGGTCGTCCAAAATCAGCTGTTGTTCCGAAAACCAATGATGCTGTGTGCGAACTGATTTTGCAAGATCGTCATGTGACCTATCATGAGATTGAGACAACCTTACCTGGCGTTTACACGGGACAGTTTTGCTCATAGAGTAAATATGGGTAGAGAAAATCTTTCACTCACAAAATTTCTGACATTTGTCCTCGTGTGATGTATACGTTTGATGTTGAAAAGAATTGCTTTACTAATACCAGATAGAGGCAATGGTTCAAAACAACGAACAAAATAACAACAACGGCATTTCGTTTTGTTTGTTAAAATTAATGTGTTAAATACAACACAAATGTATGCTAACAATAACAGTCAATAAAAAAGTTTAAAACACATTTAAATTTCACAGTTTTTCACCAAAATGGCATGAAAAATTAAAGCAAGAAGTTATTGTAATTCCACCTGGTGTATATCACTTTTCGTCAAACATCTCTCTATCACACCGACCGCATCACGAAGAGTGTGAAATGAAACGTCAGATGAGAGAATAAGTTTATCTAGGTATGTATTAGTCTATGGTTTTGCTCCGACAGTAGAAATACTTTCACACATTTTTACTACCACACTTACACTTCTCTCACTTGCTTCGCCACTGTCTCTGATTTTTCAATGTCAGTAACTTCCATAGAGTAATCTCGGACTAGAGAGAATATTTGGCTCATCTGACGTTTCCTTTCACACTCTTCGTGATGCGGTCGGTGTGATAGAGAGATGTTTGACGAAAAGTGGCATACACCAGGTGGAATTACAATAACTTCTTGCTTTAATTTTTCATGCCATTTTGGTGAAAAACTGTGAAATTTAAATGTGTTTTAAACTTTTTTATTGACTGTTATTGTTAGCATACATTTTTGTTGTATTTAACAAAATAATTTTAACACACAAAACGAAATGCCGTTGTTGTTATTTTGTTCGTTGTTTTGAACCATTGCCTCTATCTGGTATTAGTAAAGCAATTCTTGTGAACATCAAACGTAAATATCACACCAGGCCAAATGTCATAAATTTGGTGGGAGAACTAGTAGATCTACTAGAAATATTAATCTATGGTAACTTCGGCAAGAGATTTGACGTAAGCGGCCAGATCATGGCTGAACTAGTAAAGGTTGACGCAATAGAACAACTGATTTAGCTTTCTGTTTTGGTTTTGGTTTTTTCTCAAATTAGGCCGGGGCTACACTGGCGTTTTCTTGTCGCGCGTTTTCAAAAGCTCTAACGCAAAAAAAAGCTCAACGTTGAGTTGTATACGTTGATTGTGTATACTTCTACGAAAGCTTTTGAAAACGCGCGACAAGAAAACGCCAGTGTGGCCCCGGCCTAATTTGAGAAAAAAACCAAAACATCGCAAACGACTTTACAAATTGGGAAATATGTTTGTATTTGAAAAATTTGCTAATTTTTATTGAAATATTGTTTGACAATACAAACATATAAACATGTATAATTTTGCAGAGTAAATTAGTTCCATTGTAATTTGGAGAAGTAAGACAAAACACAATGGCAAAAGAGCGAAGTAACAAAAACTCAGAGCACGAAATTTAACGATACGACACCAAAAAACGACACTGTCGGCAGTTGCTTAAAACTTTACAGTCTTTATAACTGGCTGGAAACAATTTTTCTCTTTGTGACAACTAATACATATTCCCAACTATCTTGTCTCAAACTGTCCCGTGTAAACGCACCGTTAGGCATAAGTGGGACCAGCATACATTCAATATTGCATAAACATTTGACTGTCAAAAAAATTTGTTCGTGTTGGATCCCACACAATTTGTCAATCGCTCAAAAAAAGGCTCGTGCCGATTGGTCGAAAGAAATGCTCCAAAAATACGATCGCGGTGCTTCGAAACACGTCTATGACATCGCGACAGGTGATGAATCCTGGATTTACGCGTATGAGCCCGAAAGTAAACAGCAGTCAACTGTATGGGCGTTTCAAGATGAGCCAAATCCAACAAAAGTTGTTCGCGCCCGAAGCACTTCCAAGCAAATGGTCGAATTCTGAGTGGTACACAACCATTTGTTTGCCAGTTGTCTTCCAAGAAATCAGGAAAACCAACCGCCGAAGACGGATCACTCTTCACCACGACAATGCGAGCTCTCACACATCGGCTGAAACAACTGCATTTTTGAGCACCCAAAACATCGATTTGATGGGTCATCCGCCGTATAGCCGTATAGTCCTGACCGAATGACTTCTTTTTATTCCCGTACGTAAAAAAACAAACTGAGAGGTCAACGTTTTCTGCAAAGATACAGGCTGCTGAATATGGAATTTTTAGTGCCTTTAAATAAGTGAACCGGAGTGTATATAAAAATGGTCTACAAAAATTTAAAAATCGCCGTGTTTACGGCTGTCTTTGTCGACATACAGCTGATGATAGTTTTGTCGAATTGCAACGATATTACGATATAATTTCGACAACGATAACAACAAGCAGGGTAAATATGGACGTTTTCACAGAAAGGTCCAACAAGAGTGACGTGATGTGACATAGGACGGCACTTTCTGTGTACCATCATAATCTTTATGGCTGATTTTTGAGATAGTAACAAAAATGAAACGCCACTGAAATAAATAAATATTTAGTGGGATATCCCTTGTTTTTAATGGCAGCGGCACATCTCCTGGGTAGACTTTTTAGAAGGCTCATGTAACATTCATTTGGAATTGCGTACCACGATCTTTCAATTTCTGCCCACAATTCGGCCATATTTTTAGGTTTGACTGCTTGAATATATTGCTCAACGTCATTCCAAAGGTTTTTAATAGGATTGAGATCCGGTTAATGGGCTGGCCACTTCAAACCCTGTACTCTATTCTCCAATAAGCATCTCTTCACTATGCGTGAAGTGTGTGTTTGGATCATTATCATGCATGAATCGTCAAATAAGGGACATGTTGTTATCTGTAAATGAAATTTTTGTAAACGTGTTGATCCATTCGTGTGCCAATTTTATATATTGGTCCAACTCCGTGCCAAAAAAAAACGCCACACACACCATCAAACTGTCATCTCCGTGCTTCACTGACTTAAATGAGTACTTTGGATTGTGCTCCATGTTTGGAGGACGCCATACATACTTCTTACCATCAGATTGGAACCGACAAAATTTTTGACTCGTCACTCCAGACTACGTTTTTCCAAAAAGTTATGGGCTTTTCTAAATGTTCATGTGCTAAGTCAATGAGAGCTCGTAATTTTTTTTTGACGCAAGTGGTTGTTTGCGTTGGGATATCCAGTTAAGTTAAGTTTTTTTCGTTCAGTCTCCTTCTTATTGTCATGTAACATCGCAATACTGCAGAGGGTTCAGAGAATGTGCTGCATTGGTATTAGCGGTGCAATGAGGACAAACTCGACGAGCCATGGAGACTATTTTATGAATCCAGCCAATCGAGATTAGAGTCAAATACGAGGCCGCCCTTGCGGCAAAACGCCTACAAGCAACAGGTGAATGGATCAACAGAGATCTTACGTCAAAACACCAACGGATAATTGGGGCCTTAGTGGGGTATGCGCAAGATACGAGTTAATCTGACCGATTACCTGAGATAAGGGTTAAGGCGAATTGCGTGACCTTAACGCAAACTAGAGACACCTTGCAGAATGGGACCCTGGCACAAATGCCAAATGGGACTCGCTGCTACACGTATGGCTCAAAGCTAGGGGAAAGAACGTGTCTAGGATTCTTCATTGAAAATCCAGCAACCGAATCCCATCTACTCCTCCCGGATCATAATACAAACTTTCATGCGGAAGTTCGGGCAATTACGGAGTGTATCAAAGCGCTCGGCGATAATACAAACCTAGCCGAGGCAAATATCTTCACGGATAGCCAAATGGCAATCAAGGCAAATGTCATCGGAAACTGTCAAATCTAGAAAGATCCTTAACTGTAAGAAGGTGATAAACGATTATTCTATGCACGGCAGACTCAACATCATCTGGGTGCCGGGGCACAGCGGAGTATCCGGCAACGAGAGACCGAACCTCCTAGCAACGAAAGCCAGGAAACTCCAAACGGTGAGCCTAGATGGAGCAAAACCCTTTGGGGTGACGAAGACTGAGTCCAGTAAATTGGAGGAGTCGGCACATATAGTCCAGTGGAACCAGGAATCAGTAGGCAGGATGACAAAGATCCTATGGGAAGACCCAGATGGATTGAGGAAACTGGGAAAATCCGAAATGAGCAAAATGGTGGGAGTCTTAACGGGGCATTCGGGATTACGGGCTGTACCGTATTGGACTAGTGGCGAACAGTGACTGCAGGGCATGCATGGAGGACGATGAGACGATGAAGCATTTCTTATGCCACTGCCCGGCCTTCACACATGCTAGATCCAGATATCTTTCGGACAGTACGATACCGGATATGACCAAACTTGTGGGAATGGACTGGAACAACTTAAGGAATTTCGTGAATACACCGAATTCCTATAAGGGTTATAGTAAATTAGTCGGGGTAAACTTAGAGCGCACAACAGGTCGAATCAGAGGCTTAAGTGTAAGTCTACTGACATGGGAAGGTTTAGAGTGCTCCTTTTTTCAAACTAACTAACTATTGTTTCAAAACTAACTAACTAACTACATATTGTTCTTGAAGAAACGTCGACACTTAATTCTGATAACACATGTGTTTTAATCGCACGTGACATCTTAAATGGTTTTTTTTTAGTGAGGCTTTATGAATGAGAGAGTCCTCTTTGGGAGTTGTTTTTCTTGCTCTATGACACTGCTGAACATTCTTGGGGCTACAATATTTTTATATATGTATGGTTCAAAGCGTTATACACCATATATCTTGAACACTTTAATATGTTTCCAATCTCACCGACGGAACATCCACTGTTTTTCATTTTCTGTATTAACTAACGCTCTGACTCTGCGCACCACCTTCCTCTAGCCATATCTAATTAATGAACTCTTGATTTTTTTTTTAAATTTTGTTATCATTGACTTAATATTTATATTTCCAAATCTGTTCAATTATTTTATTGTTGCGCAAATATGAAACCGAAATTAGGTCTGGCTGCGTACTTTTCCAGTAGCAAATACTCAGTAACTTTTTTTGGGAGAGTAAGAACAATTTTACCCTCTCGGTTGAAAATATCTCAAAAAGTACGCAGACAGCATACAGTGAAATCTTGCAAGAAAACAGCTGATCGGTGTGTAAACAATCGAAATAACAAAGCAAAAGAATTTTAGCATATATGTACGCAAAAGTGAATTCTCGCGGTAAATTAAAAAATTATTAATTAAAGTGAGGCCTAAAAAGTGTTGTATATTAAAAAAACTTGTTTATTACACTGTTATTAATTTGGTAAGTTTAATTTCTTCTTAGTTTTTAGTTTTATTTGTCGGGTTTTTTATAAAACTTCTTTTGCTTACATTGCCCAACATAGTGCCAGCTTAACAATAAATATTTGCACGTTTCTAGCATGAAGTACAATGTTTTGTTTATTATAATTTATTATAAACGTTAAAAATCAACACAATTCTAACTACTTACCTTTGCCATTGTTAAATTTCTATTTTTATTTTCATTTCACAAAAATTATTTCATTCAAACAGTAAATAAAAACAGCTGTTCAAAATAGTTGCAAAACCTTGCAAGTAGAAATTTCTCCAGCAACATTTTGCAAGTTCT
Source organism: Phaonia tiefii (assembly GCA_963931995.1). Taxonomy (NCBI): domain Eukaryota; kingdom Metazoa; phylum Arthropoda; class Insecta; order Diptera; family Muscidae; genus Phaonia; species Phaonia tiefii. The sequence continues at coordinate 338,372,951 of OZ008368.1, forward strand.
CTAACTTCCAACTGTCAAAAAATTCTCTTTTTGGCTCTCTCGCTGCAAGAGATTTGGAGTACGCAGGTCCCTTCATGGGATGTAATGGGAAACCATTTATTTATTTTATTTAGACAACATTTTGCACAAAATGATGCAAAATATGTGTACGCAGATAGAGCTATTATTAATGTTTTAGAATTGTGCTAAATTCGTGACCAGCCAAAATTGGTAATTCTTGCAATTAAACATTAATAGAAAGTGAAGGGAATGAAGGAACTAGAAAACAACTAAGGGTCCATGATCAGTACATGGCATACTACAGTAAAGAACAACAAATGTTGAACAAAATCTATAAGAGGTCGAAATATAAGCATTAGAATCCTACAGGTAGTAAATGTGCTAAATTTTTGGCCACCACTGTACGTGTTTTTGGTCTCCTGCAAAAATTCGAAGTCTCACTTTAGCCACTGTATAACTATTTTCACTCTATAACTTTATTCTGAACAATTTTTATAATTCATGCGACAATTTGTAGTTCTAGGCCCCAAGGTGTTGCTAAATACTATTAACATAATAGAACAAAACTGAAATTATTATTCAATATTATAGTCTGCGACGTAATTTTCCCGTTTACGTCTAAGACGAACTTTGTATTGTCGCAATTTCTTCCATATACACTACAGTACATTCCATTTAACAATTTAAAATTATTTGAACAATACTGACCACAAAAAAACGATGGCAAATATTCTAAGAACGACAAGCACACAACATTCTTTGATGGCGTAATTCCGATTTAAAAAATCACATTAACATTTTTGTTTTAAAAGTGAGAATTTAAGTGACCGTTAAGTAATAGTAAACAATGTAGTTTGTATTTCAATATAACTCATATTCTTATTAAATAACAGCCTAAAAGTATGCCCTGTTTTTGGTCCACCCCATTCAGCAGTAAAACAAAGTATTGCCAGCAATTGTTATCATTTGTATAGGAGGAATATTCAAACATTCTAAGTTTGTAAATACTCTTAAACTCACTTGTTGTCTTTTAGCTTAATCACGTTTCTACATTCAAGCACTAAAACTTGTCTAAAGGGTTTTTATTGATTACAATCAATCACATGAAGAGTGAAATTCCTTTGTAATGTTATCTAAATTGGTATTTTATAGCTGTTCTATTAAATTTGAATTGTGCGATCGATCGATCGATCCCTTAGCACCAACTGTTCGTTGTATATATTTGCTGACTTTGAAGTCAGTTATCTTCCTTTTCTGATGGTAATTGGACTTTACAATAGAGACTACAAAATGGGAAATTAACCTCATAAATTCATAAATTTGTGTTTATAAACAAAACTCTTATCGACGACCGGCTGTATTGTGTACGTACAATCGAGCCGATGGAATTTTGTTTATATGATCATTATTAAAAGTTGCAAATTCATTGGACTTTTTGATCATGAAATGAATACTCATTTATACGATTTTATCAATGAAATTTCTTTGTTTGCTATCGCTCTATTGTTGTAAGTTTACATAAATTATAGTAACGCACATTTCCCTAATTTTGTATATTTTTATAAACTTGTAATTATCGTGTGAAATATGCAATTTCTGACTATATTATTATACATTGTTAATTGCCAGAGTTCCGTTTTAATTAATCAGGAACTTGGTGTTTTAATGGCTTTCGAGCAACCCATCTGGTTGCATAATTTTATACATCCAAGGTGATGAACTAAAGTTGCGAACAGAGGCCGAATCACTGCTGTCGTGATCGATAGATTTTAATCGAAATGTTGAATTTTTGGATCATGGCCATCATTATCAAAACAAAAATATTTGAAATGTCACTCGCTACCTCTGAAGTTGTCGAGAAACCAATTGTATAGAGATTTTCGCGGAAAATGTAACTTGGTTAAGTTTTGTTAAATAAACCACTAGAATTCTAATTAATAATTTTTGATCTTAATATGTATTAACAAAATAGACTTCACAATTTCTTTCAAAGAAACAATTCTGACATCAACCGAGGAACTTCTTGTAGTCGTAGCAGGAATTTGGAAATGGTATGCAGGAATAATGAATGGTATGAATATTCTGATTCCGACGTCAATGCATAAAATTAAACACTTGAAGTCACATTTTAAATTTGTTTACTAAATATTGTTGCATTTTTTCTTTAGATAATTCCTTCACATTATTCGTTGCTTTCATAAATTATCAAAATTTTATATTCACTGCAAGAAAAAAAAGACATAAAAGAGTATGTTCAGTGTAAAACTCTAGTGATTAGTTCAGCTTAAGGTTATGTAAATAAAAGCAATTTATTTCTTTTACTCGATAATCATATATTCCGATATATTTCAACTAGCATCGCTAGTCATTATCAAGGATATGTAAGAAGTATCACAATGAAAACATTAAAATATTTGTATATTGAACATCACCACGCAGAAAGTTCGCTTAACGTTTCATTGCGTGAAATGAAAGACTCCGCTCAATACTGTTTTTACCAGCGATGTGAAATAGGGTTAACAAATCGATTAAACTGGAAATGGGTTCTGTTTCTGACTTCAGTTTTCGATTCGTCATGGTTTGGAAAAATTGTATTTTAAAACTGGTATAGTGATATAAGCGACATTAGTTTTCTTTGTATTGCTAATAAGTTCTGAGATAATGTAATCAAATTTTGAAAACAACAATTTATAAATAATAAATTTAAAACTACAATTACAATACGATTTATGAATAATGATTTATGAACAGCTACTCATCTTGAGCTACTCTAATATTTATACCTCACCCATAGGGATGGGTGACAATTTAAATACAATTGGTTTATTTGTGGAGTTGGAGTCACAGTAAGAGTTGAAGGTCAGAACTCTAAAACTGCGGAGCTGGAATCGGAGTTTTCAACATTTTAGTAAAGCTCCACATCACTGGTTAGATGTTATTGAAGAAAAAGTTTTAATTAATTTTTAAAAGGAACTACGAAAGACGGCACTGAATCATCTTTTTCATGTTATTTTAGCTTTTGAACTGTTTGTTTTCTTGAGCCATAACTCCAAGTTGCAGTCTCGTTTTTAACATCATTGCAGATCAACTGTAGATTTTGTTTAACATTTTTACATGTGAAACAACATTTTCTACAGTTCGGTTCTCGCCAAATATTTCAATTACAGCTTTATTTGACGTTTTTAGAATTGATTTAATGCACCTTCTTCGGATGTTTCAAATATGGTTATACACTCCTTTGGAACTACGGAATTTGCTTATCTCAAAACTACTTCTTGCTGGAGGAAAGGGCGTTTCTTACTGTTTTCGATTGAGTGACTTAGGTTTAAACGTGATCAAACGTTCGGGTGATGAACATCCTTTCGGGACGGGCACTTGAATGGGCTAATCCACAGCACAATGCTGAGCCCAAACTACGATGTAAAATGGTCCTTGGATGTGTCAAACCCGATATAGTTTGGGACGTCGAAGGCGCTGTAGATACCAAGGGCGGTAGATACCAAGGGGCGGGGGGCATACAAATTCTAAAGCCCAATCAAACTATAGTGCATGCAAGCGATGCATAATTTCGCTCGTCGCAATCAAACATACAAATGTTGCGAATTATAATTGACTTGGCTATTCAGTTAGGGACTCCGCGCATAAAGGAGCAGGACATGTAGAGTAACCATTTATCGTGTTAATCGATCAAGAGGCAACAATAACGTAAGACTGCCCACGTAGCGTTTCTGCTTCAGCAGCAATGAAAGTACAACGAGAATGCGTCGCTAATAATTCCATTGCTCCATAATTCCGTGCTAATAATTCCGTTGCCTTTAGTACAACAAATTGTGAGTAGAAAACATCGTCACGTTTGCTGAACTACACCATTTCCAATTGAAATTTAAAAAAAATCAATTTAAATTCAAAAACGCTATTTCAAATTTAAAATACATCAATGGAAATTTTAAAATGCTCTTTGAAATTTGAAATACATACTTTAATTAAAATTCATAAAACACCAATTGAAATTTAAAAAACATCAATTGAAATTTAGAAGATTTGAATTAAAATTTAAAACACATACATTGACATTTCAAATACATCAATTGAAAATTTAAAGAGATAAATTGAAAATTAAAATATAGCAATTGAAATTTAAAAATCTAATACATATAGTGAGTGGTGACCAAAATAAAAATAAAATTAGCAAATTTGGCAAATAAAATTAGCAATTTTTTTTGTTTTAAATTTTATACTTTATTGCTTTAAAAATAAGGAAAAGGGATCTACTCCATAGGTATTTAGAAAAATGTATGAAAAAACATAAAAATACATATTCATTCTTATATTTTTCAGTGGCCAAAACATATGCAACTAATAAAATCAAGCAAATGCATATGAATTGAATATTTTCTAGCAAATCCATTGTTGTCCATTACAGCCTAACATATTCGATATTATTATTATCATTATCATTATGCGATGGGATTTAAGTCTGGTGATTGTGGTGGCCCATAACCGTAACCGTAACTATATTTTCACCAAACCACGATTTAACCACTTTCGATGAGTGTTTGGGGTTGTTGTCTTGCTGGAAGACCCACCACAATGGTATATCGTACTCGGTATATGGAAGCATTAAAAAAAATAAATAACATTACATCCCATGAAGGGACAGGGGAGAGCTTTTCACAATCACTGAGCTGTACGCTTTCCAGTTTTCACTTACTGATTGGGACCTACAGTTCTACACCGATTCCGAACGGTATTTTGAGAAGCTTTTTCATGGCTATATACTCGATAGTGTCGCCATCACTATGCGAGGTGACCGCCGTCGAAAGAAATTTTAAGGTGATCAGAGCAGGGTTCGAACCCAGGATCTCATGTACAAGAGGCGCGCACACTACCCATTGCACCACCGACGGTCATATGGAGGCATTACACTTTCTAAAATGTCTTTCTACACAAATCGGTTAATAATGCCATCAATTTTATGCAGTGGGCCAACACCAGCACCAGAAAAGCATTCCCACATGATTACACTTCCGCCTCCATGCTTGACCGTCTTTTTGCAGTAAAGTGCTTCGATGCGTTTTCCTACTAGTTGTCGTACGTAACACATGCCATCGCTGCCAATACTATTACATTTTGATTCGTCACTAATCAAGACAGACCTCCATTTACTTCCTAGCCAATTTAAATAGTCTTAAGCAAACTGCAAACACTTTTTCTGATTACAATTTGATATAAGCGGTTTCTTTGCTTATATACTTTGTTCGAGTAGAAAGGCCTGCAAAGGACGTCTACGAATTGTTTGTCTTGTGTGGTCGACCACCTCGGTGTATAATACAAATTTCTGAAGTTTTTTTTTTTTAAAGTAGCAATAATGCGAGATATTGCACTTTTATGAACACATCGCACCTGTTCAGCTAAAGTGTAACAACTCAAAATTTTAACATTTTCAGTAGAGACGAAAAACTGTTTCCGTTAATAGTGATGATATATGACAAGAAATAAATACATATGTATGTTATTGCAAGAAATTGTCATTAAAAAGAATATAACCGTTGTTTACAGTTTTATTTGTTTAGTAGTTGTAGAAAAATAACAAGTTTTTGAGTTATTACTCTTTTCCTGAAAATTTTTTATATACATAGTGGTATTATTTTGAGTTGTCCCTGTTTAACAGAAAATTCTCACTGGAATTAATAAAAGCTATAAATTGTAAAAAGGCAAAACTAAAAATATTACTCTTTATGTGATAAACCAACGCACCGATTTGCTTAAACACTTGGAGACAACTAAAAATGTAACTCTTTAGTTGAGTCTAAAGAAGTTATTCTGAAAACAAAGAGAGAGTCATGACGGTATTTTTTTTTGACGAAAGACGAGACAAAATAATGGACATTGGGTAGAGATGACCACTGTATATTGTTTTCTTGCAAAAAACGAAAATTTGGTAATTTTGAGTTGTTTCACTTTAGCTGAACAGGGCGATATACATATATTTCTCGGCAATGTCTTTCTGTGATATTGCACAAGAATAAGCATTCACAACTTTCCGTCTGATCTCAAATCCGAATTTATCGCGCGCCATTTTAAAACGAACTCTATTTTAGCTTCAATGGGAAAAAATAACAAAATAATACTGAATATTCCTGCAAATCTCTTTGCACAGGCTTTCTAATTAGTTATATGAAGAACAGCGATCAAAATAATTATAAAAACGACATTATTTAAAACAAAATTGGAGAGCTGCATACGTTTTGTCCACAACAATTTTGGTACTTATCGATAAAAATGCCGATAACATGGAAATGTAAACAAAAGCTGTACATTCTGAAATTTTTATAAAAATCTTAATGCCGTTTATTATTTGTTGAAATATTATTGTCATTTTTGTGGTACAATTTTACAAACTTATAGACCCTATTAACGGCAGCCAATCTTAGTTGCATATGTTTTGGCCACCACTGTACATATATCAAATCGGTTAATAATTTTCGAATTTCAACTGACGAATTTTAAATTTCAATTGATGCCTATTAAATTTCAATTTATGCCTATTAAGTAGCGTTCACAATGGCAGCAACGAATTTGTAGTTCAAGCCTTCTCGTTCCCACTCACAGTATTGCATATAATGCCCTCTCATGTTTTTCGTGAATTTGGAATTCAAATTTGTCATAGAAGTAGGTTCTACTTCTACTTCAAATTGGAATATGTTCGAATCAGTTTATTCTACTGACCGCTAGGGGCGCTTTACTTCGAATTTTGTTTTAAAACTTGAAAGTATGAATGAAAATGTAAACATTTTGTATCAAAACAAACATTTTAATAAATAATATTATCTGTAGAATCTGCCAATAACAATAATTTCACATATAATTATAATTTTTTATTACCATTATCAAGAATACAACACTGTCGCTGGCTTTCGAACAAATCAGCTGATGCAAATGTGAATGTGTAGTTGTTTGTAGTAAGTGTAGTTCGCGCCAATTTTATTAATAAACAAAATAAAAAAGTTTAAAAAAGCTGACATTTTCAGGTTTATCGAAACCGTCCAAGGCCATGACATATTATGGAACATAAGTTTCTAAACATTTCCATAGAAAAATTTGGAAACATTTCTAAAGAAAAATTTGAAAATATTTCTATAGAAAAATGTTAAAATATTTCTATAGAAAAATTTTAAAACTTTTCTGTAGAAAAATTTGAGAATATTTCTATAGAAAAATTTGAGGAGATTTCTATAGAAAAATTTGAAAACATTTCTATAGAACAATTTTAAAACTTTTCTAAAGAAAAATTTTAAAACATTTCTATAGAAAAATTTTAAAACTTTTCTATAGAAAAAAGAAAAATTTGAGAACATTTCTATAGAAAAATTTCAAAAAATTTCTGTCGAATAATTTTAAAACAATTCTATAGAAAAATTTTAAAAGATTTCTATTAAATTTTACAATTTTTCTATAGAAAAATTTTAAAACATTTCTATAGAAAAATTTTAAAACTTTTCTAAAGAAAAATTTTAAAACATTTCTAAAGAAAAATTTTAAAACATTTCTATAGAAAAATTTGACAACTTTTCTATAGAAAAATTTTAAAACTCTTCTATAGAAAAATTTGAAAAGTATTCTAAAGAAAAACACTTAATACTTTTTGCTCCGGGTAGTGGTACAAATCTGAGGTCCGTGTCTCACATTTAATTTTTCTATTTTTTATTGTTTTACTGTAACTCAAATTTGTCGCTGAAATTGGACTATTTCTACTCCAGCAACATATTTGTTCGAATAAATAATATACTATTAAGCGGTAGATGGCGCTGTATTTCGAATTTCATTTTCAAACTTAAAAACATCAATGAAAATTGAAACCATTTGTGTTAAACGATGCATTATAAAACGTAATTTTATCCGTAGAATCTTTTAATAGTAAATATGTTTAAATACATTAACATTTTTTAATATTCAAAATACAAACCTGGGTGTGACATTTATGACATTTGAATCATGATGCAACTAATAGAGGTTGTGTTATAAGAAAAACTTAAATTATTTGCTTTTTCTTCTGTTCATTACATGAACAATCAAATTCAAATGTATTTGGTTTTTGTAATTTCTGCCTTACTTTTATTCTTGACATACATTTATGTTAACCTGGACACGAAAGCAAAATATATTTTAGTGTCGCCTTGATATATTGGCCGTAACACTGGCATCACCTGTTAGAAGAAACATCTAGATTGGAAGTAAACTGTTCTTTACATTGCGAACGCCTATTGAAAATGTTGCTTGCATGGTGATTCCGGCTTTATAATGCATCGTTTAACACAAATGGCTTCAATTTTCATTGATGTTTTTAAGTTTGAAAATGAAATTCGAAGCACAACGCCATCTACCGCTTAATAGTATATTATTTATTCGAACAAATATGTTGCTGGAGTAGAAATAGACCAACTTCAGCGACAAATTTGAGTTACATTTTTGTAAAAAAAAAAAAACGAAAAGGCCTTATGTGAAATTCTGTGTGTGAGAACGAGTTGGCATGAGAAACGAAACTGTCGCTTGCATTGTGAATGCGGCTTAAATTTCAATTGATGTGTTTCAAATTTCAATTGCTGTTTTTTTTAAATTTCCATTGACGTATTTCAAATTTTCAATAGTAATTTTAAATTTCAATTGATGTATTTCAAATATAATTTTCAAATTTCATTTGTTATTTTTCAAAATTTAATAGGAGGTTTTTAAATTTCAATTGGAAATGGTACAGATTCCTCGTAACTATTCAACGAACTAGGCGCACTTTACTGACTGCAATACAAATAAAAACCAGTTTTTTCTTCATTATGAGTATTTATTCGCTTGGTGAGGCCCATTATGAAGAATTTGAACCTCCTATGTGGCAGATAAGGATGAAACCGCCGTCAAGTTTTACAAAAATTTTGTTGAATTTAAAAAAATACGTATTATTAGCATCTGCAATTATTATAAATTATGCACATTGACAAAAAAAAAGAAATTTGTTGCATGTTTGAATTTAAAAAATATTTGTTAATTACAATTTAATGAGAGAGGGAAGGGGGACAACAATGTTAATGCCCTCCCATCACCAATAATTGTTGGTTGAATTGGTGATAGTAATTGAAACAAACAAACAATAAGTACAAAATAATTATTATTTAATAAATTTAAAAACATTTGATGCCATTAAGTTAATATCAAAAACAATTATCACCGTAATTTAGTTTTTAAATGACGCATATTTTTCCAGAATGTGTTTTTATATATTTATTTTTCTCGAATGAAATAAAAAGTAAACGTGTGTACTGAATGAAATGACGCTTTTTGATTAATAAACAAACGGACGCCGGCGGCATCAGGCCCTCAATGTATGTAGGAGCAGGCAGTTGGCGGAGCGAGTGAGCAGCCAATGGAGGAGATGTTTTTGATGGCATTGTTGTTGATGAAATGGGATTTTGTAGGAAAAAAACACAAAATGACAACGATGAATTTCACAATAATTTTAGACCGTTATCGCAATTCCGATAAATGCACCGATATTAGACTATTCACAGAAAAAAATGTATAAATAAATTTGATGTTTTATTTTAATATAATTGTTCATTATATTTATATGTAATTACTTACAATGTGATCACTACTGGTAGTAGAGTTGGTTTTTTTTAATGAACATGTGATGATGTATGGACTCGTAATATACAAGTACTAGGTATAAAAGCCTAATCAAATTTCTCGTCTGGCAATTATAATAGGTGTGGTATCTTCCCGAATTGTATAACATTAATGAATCTCAAATGAATATTTGATTACAAATTTAGATTTTTTAAAGAATAATTGCAGTATAATTTGTAATGTGCACTTTAATAACTGAGATAAGAGCTTTTTGATTAGAATACGGAATTTCCCTTAAAAATTTTTATCAATTACTTTGAAATGTATAACATCATTATATAAAGATTATTATACGATGTCTGATATAAACTTGGCAAATAAATAGCTTAGGTTCATAACGAAAGGGCAGTCACCGATTTTTAATTTACTTATACATATATATCATTTCAACTAAACTGTATCCCACATGTGGGTACGAAGCGAACAAGTACATACCAACTACCAACTCTCTGTCGTCTTATTAAACAGACTTATTCATATGTTAGTTAGACAGTATATACGTTATATTAGTTAGACAATATGCACAGTTATGAATCAACTGTTGTTTTCTATAAAATTATTACAAGTAATCACGATTCAGGCATGCCAATTTAAACTTACTTATCCGGTCTCAAACATCCCCTGGTGGTCAGGGATTCATCAACCTGATCCCCCCAGCGGAGTCTTAGCCTTCCTATTTGTCGTTTCCTTCGAGTTCGGTTCGGCTTCGTGCTGGTTCGTCTTCATCCATTACAGCCTCATACAACTCATAGTTCATGCGACGCTGATACTCGCCGTTGTGCACTATAGGGCCATAAATTTTTCGGAGTATTTTTCTCTCGAAGACTCCTAGAAATTTTTCGTCTGCTTGCGATAAGACCCAAGATTCTGCGCCATAAAACAAGACAGGTTGTATTAGAATCTGGTATAACTGGACTTTTGTTACTCGAGAGAGCGCTTTATCTCTAAAGTGCTTGCTTAGCCCAAAATAGAATCTTTTCGCAACCCCAGTTCTCCGCTTGATCTCAAGGCTGACGTTGTGGTTTTTATTTGCGCACTCACAGAAAACTTCGGTCGAGGCAGCCGAATTAGCTGTAACTGAATTTAGAGGTTGTCACAACCTCATTAGAGGTTGCCACCATGGAATGGATGAAGACGAACCAGCACGAAGGGTTTTCGAAACCGAACTCGAAGGAAGACGAAAAATGGGAAGACCAAGACTCCGCTGGAGGGATTGGTTGGCGAAATATGTTATCTTCGTTTTGTAAGGTCCCTGACCCCCTGGGGTTGTTCGTGACCGGATAAGTAAGTAAGTAAGTTGGCACAGAGGCTTGGGTCACCTTTTTTAAATATGATGCATAGTACACTGAGACTCCAATCGCCGGTCATGCATTCATCTAACCAAATTTTGCTAATGAGCTTATGCATACACCTTATCAGCTCATCGCCGCCAGCCTTAAACAGCTCCGCCGGTAATCCATCGGCTCCTGCGGCTTTGTTGTTCTTAAGCCGGGCAATAGCTGTTCTTACCTCGTCATGGTTAGGAGGGTGGCAAACGACGTCGTTGTCCGATATCTCAGGTACCAGTAGCGCAGAGAAATGATCTCTCCATATTCCCAACATACTCTGCATATCCGCGATGAGATTTTTGTCCTTTCCTTTACTTAAGGGGGGGCCCTGAACCATGTCCATTAGTTCTATTTTTGACTTTCCGATAGAATTTTCGGGCTTCGTTCTTCCTTCTGTATGTCTCAATTTGCTCACTCTCGCGCTTTCTTCACTGCCGTTTCTTACGCCTAAAGAGACGGTTTACCTCCTTCCTTTTCTACCTATACCGCTCAGTCGCAGCTCGCGTTGCAATTGACTGAAGCATTGCCATGCGTGCAGCGTTCTTTTCATCATTTGCAATGCGATCGTCATCGGGAGGGAGTGGTGCCAAAAGTTGCGAGAGCTTCCTTGAGTAGGCTGTGGCTACCTCTGGTAATTGCAGCTTTCCGATGTCAAGCTTCCTCTGCGTCTGGTTTCGTACGATTTTCGCTCTACTTAATCTTGTGGGAACCTTTGCTGCTACCAGGTAGTGATCAGAATCGATGTTAGCTCCTGTGATCACTCCTACGTCTATTACACTGGATGAGTGCCTTCTATCATCAATTACCACGTGATTAATTTGGTTCTTAGTTCTTTGATCAGGGGATTACCCAAGTAACCTTGTGGATGACTTTATGCTGGAACCTTGTACCACTAATGACCATGTTTTTTGGCACGGCAAAATCAATCACTCTCATACCGTAGTCGGAACTGTCAGCATGTAGACTGAAATTGCCAATAGTTGGATGAAATATCCTAGTACAATCTAAGTGTCATGGTCAGGGCAGCGGCCATACGTTTCCTCTAGGAGCTCGTAGAACATGTCTTTGGCATCATCATCTTTCTTTTCTGTCGGGGCATGCACGCAAATTAGGGAAATATAAAAATATTTCGTCTTTATGCGGATTGTAGCTATACGTTCACTCGCAGGATTGAACCTAGAGACTAGATGTCGCAGTCTTTTGCCAACTACAAATCCGCAACCAAATTCATGTATTTTCTTATGGCAACTGTAGTAAAGGGTTTTTCAATAAGAGCGCTACAAAAGTTTTTTTAAATAAAACAAACCCGGTATCTAAACCAATGAAATTCTTTATTCCTGTGAAAGTACGTTCGATGCCATTATGTATGGAACTCGATTTCTTTTGCATGGCCACCACGGGCACGCTTGCAGAAGTTCAGATGCTGAACCCAATTTTCGACAGTTTTCAAGCATAAATCGGCCGATACTGCTGCAATTTCCCGTTCGATATTCGTACGAAGTTCATCAATTGTCGCTGGCTTATTGGCATAGACTATAGACTTGGCGTAGCCCCACAGGAAATAATCAAACGGCGTCAAATCGCACGACCGAGGCGGCCAATCGACTGGGCCATTTCGTGAGATAACACGATCACCAAACTTGGTTTCCAATAAATTGATTGTGGCATTCGCTGTGTGGCTCGTGGCGCCGTCCTGTTGGAACCACATGTCCTCCAAGTCCATATTATCCAATTGGGGCCAAAAATATTGGGTTATCATTGAACGGTAGCGATTCGCAGTCACAGTAATGTGCTGGTCTTGATCATCACGGAAGATGTACGGCACAATGACGCCGACGGCCCATACACCGCACCGAACCGTAATTTTTTCGGGATGCAATGATGACTCATGGATTACGTGTGGATTGCTGTCTGACCAATAACGCATATTTTGTTTATTGACGAAGCCATTCAGTCAGAAATGAGCCTCATCGCTGAAGATGATTTTCCGTTGAAAATCCGAATCATTTTCAAGTTGTTGCTCAGCCCAATTCACGAACATACGACGCTTATGGTGGTCAAGCGGCTTCAGTTCTTGCGTCAATTTGATCTTGTCAGGTTGTAGGCCAAGATTTTTTCGCAAAATTCGCCACAACCACGTCACAGAGATGCCCAACGCTTGAGAACGACGTGTGAGAGACATTTGGGCTTTCTTGAACTGAAGCATCAGCGGCAGCAATATTCTCGACACTACGGGCACTTCTTTGTCTCACTGGCACGGGAACATTTTGTACTGTGCCTGTGGATTCACATTTTTCCACTAGACGCTCAATTGTTGATCTGGTAGGACGATTATGATGACCATAAATTGGACGTAGCGCTCTTAAAGTTGAGGCCACTGACTCCAAATTTCGGTATTAAATTTTAATAATTTTGACTCGTATATCTTTCCATGCTGAAATGGCAAACCTTACTGAAGAGAAATGTCAACAGAGCGGGAAAAAAATATGGCGTCGTTTGCTGTCCCTATCGATTTACTTTTGTAGCGTCTCTGTTGGAAAACCCTTTATATGTCACAGTTTTTTCTCCTTGTGCAGCCATGTCCAGTCCATCGAATTTCCTGGATAGCGGTAATGTCAGTCTTATAACTTTCGAGGACATCTGCCAATTGGTTACTTGCACCGGATCTATATAGAGTTCTTGCATTCCAAGTACATCCGTAATTTGTGGTCCTTATAACGTTTGCGGGGGTCGTCAACAAATAGTGGTACGAACTGTGGCGGCAGGCAAACCCAGTCCATCGTGTTTTTGCATTTTACCTACTGGCAGGATATGGGATTGCACCCGCCCATTATACGTCAGACGCTGACCAGGATGCAATATGTCGAACCTGGATTTTTTTCTTTTGGTTTCTATCCGCCCATCCGTTATTGGCCCATCCGCCTTCTAAGGACAAAAGAATATGCCCGATATCTTGACGGGCTTCAGTGACATCAGTCACCTACTAAACCTGAGACGCATCAGTGGTAAGTGGTCATCGGAAAGCCTTAACTTCAGCCGCTAGGGAAAAAAATATTCGACCTTTGCTCGGGAACCACCACGTGGAGGAATCAGTCATAGGCACACGATTGAGAACAGGACGCTCCAAATCTTTGGCTAATCTTTGTTTATATTAGTTAGATAATATAAACTGTTATGAATCAACTGTTGACTAAGCAAGAAAAATATTGTGTCTTAGCCAATCATTTGACGGACCGCATGTCCGGTGACAAACATTTCATTATTAATACGGGTTTTCATTTTCTATTAAATTATTACACGTAATCACGATTCAGGCATGTTGATTTAAAGGCAAACTCAGTATTACACAAACAATAGTCTTGATATAACATTTTCTCAAATGTATTAATAGTTTTGTTTTACACTGTATAGTATTATACCAAAGCTGTTGCTTTGACTCATTCTTCATTTGTATTTCTAATTATAACCAAGATTTATTTGTTTCAGCTGCTGGCGTTAATGCATTTTATCGAGTGTGTTGAAGCGCTTATTTCATATAACGCAATTTCATTGTTCCACACACCATAAGAAACATTATCGAGCAGACAATAGTTTACAGTGGTTGAAGGACATTAACTCAAAACTTTCACACAAAGGTCAACTACATTTGCACTATATCGTATACGATACGAGTATAACAACTCATCGAGGTTTTGTGTAAATTTAAACTTTACATTTTTAATGTAGATACGTTATTCAAATTCAGTCAAGCAATTTGAATGTTTTTTTTCTTCTTTACAATGAAGTCTAATATTGAATTTCGATGAAATGCTAAGTCAAGTCTTTTCTTTTTGAAAAATAAAGCTGTAATGAATGATCAAATTGCTAAATCTTTACTTGACTGTAAAATATTTGCACTGAGGGCCATTGCGTTTGCAAAAGAAAGCTATACATTTACTACAGGCAAACACATGTGATCAGAATAGTAAGTACATTTTGATTTGGAATAAATTATTTACTGGAATGACAAATTTCAACATTTCCAAGTTCTGAAGTAGCAAAGAGTTTCAATTGTCTTGTGCGTAAGGGGCTTTTTTATATCATAGGGCATTTAACTAATCTTTCATCGAGTCAGTCACATAGCAAACGCATTTTTGTGTGTTTCATTTCGATTCTCATTTTACCAAATCTAAATCTACAATATTTCCATTGTAATTTAACCCCCGTACTCTACTCATAAGGAAAAGTTGGCCAACGGCTAAGATCTGACTAACGATTTCTAATTCACAACACTATAACACTATAATATAACACGTATTTTAAGAATCGGTTAATTCGAGTCCGGTTCCAAGAACATCCGGCTATCTTGACCGATTCCGGTTCTCAGCAAATTGTTGTCCCAAACAGGCTTAAGTGAAATAAAAATACACAACTTCTGTCGAGTCCGGTTCCAAGAAGAACCGGGTATAGGGACCGGTTCCGGTTCTCAGCAAATTGCTGTCCTAAAGAGGCTTAAGTGAAATATCTTATTATAGGAATATAAGATTTGATAAAAATACACACTTTCGTACCGTCACCCTTATGTTAACACTTTTGTTTCCTTTGGAAACGAGTCCACTTATTCAGGAACCGTTTTACAGTTTTTGTTCAGTTCTTGCACTTTTTCGGTCTTTTGGAACCGTTTTTGGTTCTTTTAAACCCGTTTTGGACCCGTCTTTCGGTTCTTGTATGCCCCGGTGCGGTTGGTTCCTGTAAAGAACCGACTCTTGCGAACCGGTTCCTCGATTCTGTGCATCACTAGTACACAGCCAACAAATCGAACAGCTGTCGTTTTAATACACGCTAAAAAATCACGCTGTTCAGTTCTTGCAGTTTTTCGATCTTTTGGAACCGTTTTTGGTTCTTTTGAACCCGATTTTTCAGACCTTAAAGAATCGTTTTCGGTTCATTTGGACCCGTCTTTCGGTTCTTCGGTATGCCCCGGTGCGGTCGGTTCCTGTAAAGAACCGACTCTTACAAACCGGTTCCTCGATTCTGCGTATCACTAGTACACTGCGAACAAATCGAACAGCTGTCATTTTAATACACGCTGAAAATCTGTCTTTGAAAAATCTGTGTTTGTAGCTTGTCGCAAATATAGTATACCTACTTGTGTCCAAACACATTGTGTTTTCTATTCAATATACCATGTTGGAGACACAATGATTAATAGTTGTGTTTGTGTGACCTTTGGCTTTGTTTGTTAAAAAATTGCTGAAAACAAAATCGTGACAGACAACAAAGAAACAAAAAAGCAGCAGATCTTCAATTCATGAAAACAATGCTTGCAAACTGTACATGGTTCCTGCAATATGTTGCTCGGTTTTTTTTTCAGCTTGTAGCCTGGTTTAGCTTGAGGATCTGGCCGTTTATAGACGTTACACGTTAAGACTACAATAGTAACAACCGGTTCGACCGCAACGTCTAGTATATTACGTTGTCTAAAAACTAAGCCCCGTATTCATAACGAAAGTTAGTCACTGGATGTCAAGGGAATTTCTATCTACTACAACTAACATGTCTGTTTTAGCCTAATGCAACCCTGATAGTCATGATTGTTGTTAGCAAAACGACAGCTGTTTGTCAAAAGGTAGTTCATATGCATTTGTTTGATTCATTGTGCACAGTTTGGTGGAAAGTGTAATGACTAAAAAATCGTTAGTCAGATAAACTAAATGTTCGTTATGAAAGCAATGTTTTTCAAGCAATTTCAAAACTATTTATGTATATGCTATTTTAACCACGTATGCATGTAGTTCATGGAATATGCATGGGTTTTATGAATATCTATCACATTACAATTGGTGATATGTGCGCATAATCTGTTTAGGATCTCTGTGATCTAAAACCAAGTCAGTAACATTCTTTATTAATTTAACACCTTTCACTACATTCATTCTTCATTGTGAGCAATCTGATCAATGTGGTAAACTGTTTTCATTTACACAACAAGTGTAAACAATCACCCTTGGTTGTTGTTCACGTTTGTGGAGTTTCCGCGTTTAAGGAGGCCTTAAAATTGTAATATTATCGAACTCTTAAAGGAAAGCACAATGAAGTAATAAACAGCACAACAACAGCACAAAGAATGTTCATTTTAAAAGGCAGAGTAATCAACACTTTTATTAGCACATTATTATTGTCATTATAATTTGTTAAAGTAAATAATGAAAGAAGTAAATACTTGATAAAAAACGAAGGAGATTAATTAAAAACACCTGTCAATTTGCACTTTTTGCTCGATTTATTGGATGTTGTCACCGCAAGATTTATCTAAAAAATAAAAAATATTGTTCATACCTCAGCACTTACCTAGCTCTATAGTTACACTGAAAAAAATTAGTACAAAAGCAAATGCTAAAATTAATTATTAACGAAGGAGATTAATTAAAAACACCTGTCAATTTGCACTTTTTGCCCGATTTATTGGATGTTGTCACCGCAAGATTTATCTAAAAAATAAAAAATATTGTTCATACCTCAGCACTTACCTAGCTCTATAGTTACACTGACAAAAATTAGTACAAAAGCAAATGCTAAAAATTAATTATTAAATAATTTATTACTGTACAGGCACAATCTAATGAAAAAACAATTTATTAATTTAATTAAGTAATTCACTAATTTTACAAAATAATTTATTTATGTCATTATTAATGTATTTAATGAAATGATTAATTAATATTATGAAATAATGCAATTAAAAATAAGAAATATGAAATAATGGACAAAAATGGGTTTCCATGACATCCCATGAAAAGATTATGCAGAGCTTCTCACAACCAGTGATCTGTGCGCTTTCTAGTTTTGAACTCACTGATTGGTACCTACAGTTTTCACACCGGTTTCGTATGGTATTTTGAGACGCTTTTTCATGGCTAATTACTCGATAGTGTCGCCATCACTAAGCGAGGTGACCGCCGTCGAAAGAAATGTAAGGTGGCCGGAGCAGGGATCAAACCCACGTACTCATGTACAAGAGCCGGTTTTAAAAGTTAGCTAAAGACAAAAAATTTCCTCTATATTGCCATTTATGACCAGTTTTTATGTGGGTAGTTAACTTGACGTTTTCTTTTTCAGTGGCGAGTTAATGTAAACCATTATATTGTTAGCGACCCTTGTATTCTTATTGGAAAAACATCTGTTTTGTACTAAATACCAAATCAACGAAGAGGAACAACCAAAATTGAATTATATAAAATAAGAAATAAATGATTGAAATCGATGTCATTTTATCACAAATGTACAAAACCTATACTGGCGCAACAATTTAACGATTTAGACTCAAAGTACAAATACATACGTTCTTCGGTTGTGAAACAATAAATATTCGTAAATGTCAAATCTTTCACTAAATAAATGACATTTCAGATGCCAGATATTTAACAGCTGACAGCCTTGCCAGACCGGCGGTTTTAAAACCATGAAATGGTTAACCCTTTCAGCTCAAACTCAAGAAATTCGTTGTTAATGGGAATGTCGTATTAGTGGTATTGAGATATTTAAAATAAATTGACATAATTGCATTGTTTCAATAAATATTTTGCATGGTTAACCCGGAATATTTTGTTTTAAATAAAAATACATGTGTTTATTTAAAATTAGACTAAATATATAAAATAAAGCCTTTTATTTTGTATATAATCATTTTGTTATTTTAGATTAAAGAGGGGATGAGTCACTACAACACGGGACAATACCGTAAAAAGCGGGACAAGTTGTCAGGTTATGCATGGCAAAAATAATTGAAACCAATACATTTTTTTATCCGTGTACTTGCATTTTAATGAGTCCCATTTCCACCTCCAATTATTTTATTTTTATGTTTTTTTTCATTTTATATCCCAACAAACAATTAGAAAACATATCATCACAGCAATATGTGGCAGACACCACTTTTTAATCATCGTGTAAAATATTATCCGAGTAGTATTTGTACGTATCTTCCTTTTAAGCAATTAACAGCAAAAAAACAATACAATTGATTTTACTCATTTGACAAAAAAAAATATTTTCATATACGTGTGTGGGCGTTTTGAAAGTTTACGTCTGATTTTTTTTTGAGGGGGGTGTGACATTTTCCCTGGTTTGTACATTCTTATGATGAATCGGCATAGGAAACCATGTTATCCTTACATTTTTGGTAAAGGATATGTTCAGCAAATTTATGTAGAAATTTACGAGAAAAATTTTTGTGGAATACTTTAACCCTCTACCACCTTAATAAATGGGTCTTTTTTGTTCTTTTTATGGAAAAGTGTAAAAACAACCATAAAACAGGGGTGTAACAGGTTAAAATGTACTACAAACATATTCCTCATAAAATTCTACTAGTATAAGTTTCTTAACCCACTAACACCTCTACTCTGTGTATGTGGTAACAATCAAATTGTAACCACAAAATTGTTACAAAGTTGTCATCATTGTTTGTATCTGGTATTCTGGCAACACAGTGACAACGAAAAATTCACCTCGTAACAAATAATTCACCTCACAATAACAGGTTGTCAAAATCAGGGACAAAAAAATAAAAACATTTTGTTTTCTGCACAAAATGAACGCGGTAAAAAAAGGAAAAGTAAGTATTTAATATATGTATTTATGTTTTATTGAATTAAAGTTAATACATTTTTATTTAGGAAATTTGAGCGCACCGCAAAGGCACAGCTGGAATGCTATATTGCCTTCCTCAAGGAACATCCAGAGATGCTAAGCGGAAATAATACTCCTGCACATCGCGCCATATAGAAGAAGAAATTTACTTTAGCGCCAACTCTCTGATCTACATCAAAATTTCACCATCGACAAAAGCTTCTGCGCTGAGTCCAAAAATTTGTTATTCCCCCCGCGGTCGGTCCAACTTCTTGAGATATAGGCCTTTAAAGCTTGAGTATATAATCGTTCGTATCTCCGGTATTTATAATCCGATCTGGTTGAAATGGGAATCACTACAACGGTCTTTCTAATTAAAAAAACGTTTTTTAACCACTTTTCTGCTAAAAATAATTTTTTTTTTAGAAAAATGCCCTATTATACTTATTTGTTGGTAGATTCCGATAATAGACAACACCTTAGCCTTTATTTAAAGGTATATTACTCACCAATATCCCTTCAAAGACCGGAGATATTTACGTTACAAATTTTCTAATACATTTCGTGCTTTTTCAATCATTCTAACACAAAATCAAATTCTTTCTTGTTTCTGCTCAATTTCCATAGCACAAAGTAACAAAAATCCTTCATCTATTTAATTATGGCCTCTTGTCGTTTTGGTACAAAATATATTATTAATTTTTCCCGTATACAGTTTTATTGTTTACTTGCAGAATTTATAAAATGTTTTTTTTATCAACTTTCCGGCAAATAAAACAGCTGTCACGCACTGTTACCTCCTCTTTGGGAGGAAACAGTTTTTTTTGTTTACTTTTACTATTGTCAAATAGTAACCGTGGTGACTTTTGTAACCCTGGCAGAATAGGGCTGTAAAGATCAAAACTCAACTTGAGTGTCAAAAATAAGTCAAAACTGAAAATCCATTAAAGGAATTTCGTACTCATTCCGAGTTGGCTCTAAAATGTCCCATAAAACTGCATTTTATGGAGTTGGTGTGTATTGAAAAAATAGTCAACGTAAACATTTCACTATAAATCACCGAACAAAAGAAAACTGTAGATTTATGATGGCCCCTATAAATACAGTGCATTGTGTTGGCGAAGGAAAATTGAGGTAGTGGAGGGTGGAAAGAGGAAGTACTACGCTAATTAGGCGCGCCATACCTTGTCAGATGCACTTTGGCTGATAAGATCTGTCGGCCTGCAAAAAAAAGAAGCAACACCAAAACAAAACTCAATACCATCCAGCCGACTACTGACTCTATTACCTGTTCGAATTCCATTTTGGATATTTTTACACCACCTTGTTATTTTCGAAAAAGTTTCATTTTGTTACACAGTGCTATTTTCGTAATCTATGACCTAATACTAGCTACGCCACGAAAAATGAGACCAACAATTTTTGATGCAACACGTTGATATTCGACCTTACTTTTTTTTAAAAGGCAAGGTATGGACTCAACCCGTATCTGACGTTTCCCGCTCATACACTCTCTTCTTCGACCCGTTAGATCCTTTTGAACTAAGACCATTTTTTTACCCACTTTGATGGCTTCGGATCAGTTAACGAATTGATGACAACTACACTATTGTTGCCCATACCCTCTTCTATAAATCACTCATGCATATATTTGCTCTAACTGCTACCGGAAAAATGATAGGTGTGAAAACCCCTAGGGCAAACATACACGCCTCTCTAACATATTCTGCAGGTACATGTTTATTTTTTAACACACTTTAAACATTCATATGTTTGCAAGTCCCAAACTCACTTGTAGTTAAATATAAACAGTATCATGTTTACTGGCAAATATATATGCTCTTACGTGGAAACATATGCGTTCTTCATCCCAAACATCCATATACTTACGTGGAATCATTCGCGTGGTTCCCCCCAAACCTGCATGTACTTACATGGAAACGTATGCGTATTTCCTCCGAAACATAATAACATTTCGAAACGAATTATTCTTTGATTTCAATATACAAATATGTATTATTTATTATAATTAATTTTATCAATATAAATCCACATTTATAAAAAATTAATACAATAAATTAAAAGATTTAAAACGGCCCTTTTTACGTTTATGTACTTGCATTGAATGCATTATATGTTTTTTTTATGAAATGAGAATCTGCTGCTTTTTTGCTTCTCCTTTCTTTGTTGTCTTTCACGTTTTTGATTTCAGAAGGTTTCGGCTATGCGTTGGTTATCATTATGCTTTGGTACACAAACAAGATATTTATATACAAATCAAGTTCATGAAAGCCAAGCGTGGATTAATTACTTGTATTTTGTTTATTACACTTATTTCACAAATGGTCCGCCGTTTTTTCCTTAAAATCGTTTCTCACTTTGGTAGCACACAAACATATATATACGAAACATACACAAAAACCAAAGTAATATCCATAGAGTAATCTCATACTAGAGAGAATATTTGGCTCATCTGATGTTTCCCTTCACACTCTTCTTGATGCGGTCGGTGTGATAGAGAGATGTTTGACGAAAATTGGCAAACACCAGGTGGAATTACAATAACTTCTTACTTTAATTTTTCATGTCGTTTTGGTGAAAAACTGTGAAATTTAAATGTGTTTTACACTTTTTTATTGACTGTTATTGTTAGAATACATTTGTGTTGTATTTAACACAATAATTTTAACACACAAAACGAAATGCCGTTGTTGTTATTTTGTTCGTTGCTTTGAACCATTGCCTCTATCTGGTATTAGTAAAGCATTTTTTTTCAACATCAAACGTAAATATCACACCAGGCCAAATGTCATAAATTTGGTGGGAGAGCTAGTAGATCTACTATAAGTATTAATCTATGGTAACATCACAAACCATTTAACCGTCCGAGCCTTCGTTTATTCTTTTTTCACTGATCAAGCGCTTTTGATATTCTTTGTCCGATGAACCATTGACGACTGAATACATGAAACTAAAACCCAATACATCAGCCAAAATAAGAAACACTTCATTTGCAATTTACACGCTCATTCAGGAATATTATATAATGCAAAAATACAGATACACACTTACAAGATACACTCTCTTGTTGCCCCTCTTTTATTCTCTTGCTCTCGAGAGAGCATAAGTAGTGCAACAAACACAGCTGTATTTGTATCACAAACATAAATATATTTGGGTCGCAAACACATATATTATAACATATTAATCATTGTGTCTCAAACATGTAATATTGAATAGTGTCTAAAACAAGCTTGTTTAGACTTATTAATTTTGAAACTGAATTTAATTTTTTATACTGAAGAACAATGCAAATTGTATTTAATATTAACGGTAGCTTAAGTCAATGAATTATTTTGAATTAAAATTCGTATTTGAATTGGAACTTGAATTTAAGAAAAACATAGAATAAGTCATTGTGAATTTGTTTGCCATGTTGAGAATGAAACAAAACCTTCGTGCTAAGACCGCTGTGCCAAATTTGTTCAGTTTACTTTTGGAACTCATACCCAACTAGGCATAACATCCACAAAATCAGTGGCAGGTATCTAATCATCACAATAAAGCAACATTGAAGGAAACTAATTTGCCCCCTTGTACTCTTTCTTTTCACCTCTACCTGTTGCACCCCGCAATATAATTTATCATTACTTGAGAAATTATATCACCGAAACTAAAAGGTATCTCCGCACAGGTTGCATTCACTTCATTGGTGATTGATCGCTTAGCCTACAGACAGACTACTTAACTAAAAGGTTGCACAAAAACGCTCTTGGGATGGAATTCTCGCTGCCTTCCAGATCTACCTATCCCTTGCCCTTTAAATAAGCAATACCAACGCTTATTCAAATAGCAAATACAATATGTTTGGACACAAGAATATTATATTTGCGACAAGCTTCAAACACACTTTATATTTGCATCCAAACAACAAGAAATACAGATTTTTCAGCGTGTACTTGCCTGTGGTCGTCAAAGGGTTAACATCCCTGTAGGAAGTCTGGGGACAAGCGTCTCCATGTCACATTGTCGACATTGTCGACAATTTGTCTACAAATATTTGTCTGGCTTTGATGTGTAGAGAAATTTATGACAAATGGACGTCAATGCTTCTTATTCGTTTTCATTGTTTCGCTTTGTTTGGTTGTGGAAACACGTGGTGTCGCGTGCATTTAGTTGGAAAATAATTTAAAAAGATAAAGCGAGTTTTAAAAATGAATTTTTTTAATGTAATTTAGACAATAAATATGGTTTTAATTTTGAATTTTACGTCTTTTTATTTGGTAAAAAAATCACAAGTGTTGACAAAAAAATCGACAATGGTTCCAATTCCAATTCACTGGTTCCAATGTCTCCATATTGTTCTAAAAGTACCACCTAGTCAGTAGTTCTTGTGTCAGTAGATCATTCTCAACGACAAGCACGTGTTAAATGTCAATAGAATTTTACATTGCCTGGGGTAGATTTGGTCAGTAGTACTGGTGACACAGTCAATAGTAAATCAGTACTGTTTCACTATAGACATTTCCTACAGGGATACGACTCAGGCAGGAATTTTGGATATACACCAGGGTTCAACACATCTACGCCGAAGCCGTAAAACTGGTGCTGGTTCCGCTTCAGAGTCGAAATTCCTAAGTTCCACCGAAGAACATAAACGCTGTTAAACAAAATATCCGCTGAAACTGCGAAGCTACTTTGGACCTAACCCAGAGGAAAAATCAGACAAAACCCACAAAAATTTTAATTTTTCTATTACTTTAAATTATTTTAAGTTTTCATAAGTTTGTGTAATTAATTGTAAAAGCAAAATAAATTGTTTTGTTCGTCTTCTAGGAGTTTATCTTATCTTCTTATGGTGATCTCTATATTGTAATTATCTGGAATTATTGCGATATAGCCAGGATGTATCGCTTTCAGGTAACGCGTAACAGCTTGTCCCGACGGAGGAAACTTCCGCAATACGAGTGCGAAAATGATTATTGCCACCATACAATTTTTCTGCCAGATGATATGAGGGCGATATCGTCGCAATATTGCTTTGTTTGCTGGGATTTTTTTATGTACAAATGTATTACACTAGATAAAACAGGCCGACACAACCATAAAAAAGAAATAGAAAAAGAAAACAGTCACATGATTCCATGACTCGCATTGGGTGAATCGCCGAAATATCGCGTGAATGTCACCCACAGAAAGTATGCAGTATGTACTTAAGCTATCTCTCCTAAGTGAGCTATCAACAAACACATCATACATACGACCACCAAAAACGTGCGTTGCCTTAAAGTATTCCCACTTATACCGCGTCCATCCGCATATCTAGATCTATAAATTATCAAATAATATTTGCGATAAATATGAATTTATAAAATTAAATTATAAAAATAAATATTTTCTTGAATACGATTTCATTATACGACACGCGTGATTAAGCGAATTGTGTGTGTTGCCGGTCGATTTAGCAAATGATCTTAAAATTACCTCGGATATGTTGACATATTTCTGAGCTAGCTTGTTGTATAAAGATACATCTGTCATTCATTAGCTTCGCTACGAGATCATCAACAGCAGTACGAGAGTATTGTAAAAAGTTTCTAGTTTGATGTATACGAGGGTGGTAGCAAAACTACCCGACCTAACAAAGAAGATAGAAAAAAGTTGGGAAAAACATTCTTTATTTTTCAACATAATATCTTTTCAGCTCGATACACTTTTTCCGGCGATATTCAATAGTTTCGATACCCTGTTTATAGTAAGAACTGCCAAACTCCTTAAAATAACCATCAATCGAAGACTCCGAGTCATTTTTTAAAGTTTGGAACTAGAAAATAATCCGAAGGAGCTAAATCTTGTAAATAACGTGCATACGTGGTGAAGCAATTCAAACTTTAATTCATTAATTGTGGTCATCGCTATACTGGATGTGTGAACTGGAGCCATTGTCTTGATGAAACAACATTTTCTTTTTTGACAAATTCGGCCTTCTTTCCACAATTTCACCACTTAAAAAATCAGCATAATATTCGCCGTTGATGGGGTTTCCTTTCTGAAGATAATCAATAAAAATTATCCCATGCGGGCATCCCAAAAAACAGACGCCATGACCTTGCCTGCAAATGGCACCGCCTTCGCCTTCTTTGGACACGATTCTCCCATTCCAGTCCACTGCTTTGACTTTTCATTTGTCTCTGGTGTGATGTGGTGGATCCGTGTCTCATCCGTGGTTATAAATCGACGCAAAAATATGGCTATATTGCGTTGAAATATCAACAAACAACAAACATGGTGCCTTGAAATTTAAAACATATGTTTTATAAGGTTGCCACTTTTCACCAAAATATTTTTGTTTTGTTTTTAAAAGTTTGCAAATAGTAATAGTCTGATAAAATTACGTTGTAATTTGGAAGATGTATGTAATTATTAACCAATTAACAATTTGTAATTATTATGTTGACATTTCTGCAGTAAAAGGTTTCGTACTTGTAACGGTATTATCTCGTTGCAGCAACGACACGTGTCACACATGTTTTTTTTCGTCGTTGAATTACTGCAATAATACAATTTTTGTTGTTGCAACGAACATTTCACATGCATATATGCGTTACCGATTTTTTTTGAAAATAAGTGATGCCTAGTGTATTCAAAACCGAAATCGGTTAACTGAATTCCTCCCGGTTAACCGTACGTCGGTTTTTTAAAAAGTGATGTTTTCGAAGAACCGGTTATTTCACGTCAATTAAGTTTTCGGTTTTTCAACAACTAATATAACAACGCAGAATTGCAAATATAAATCATAGCTCACAATGATTACTGATCCCATCAGAGAGACATAAAAGACTTTGCCAACGAATTATTACGACAGTTTTCGGAAATAAGTTGTCCAAGGCAATAGAAGTCATATCTGTCAACTCTGATTTAGATGTAAGTTCCGGTACAATGGAAACACAAGGTAGTATGTTAGAAGTAACCCATAAAACGGTAAACAGTATTCAAAATCCCGAAAGAAGTACAAAACGTCCAAAGGAATACTTACTAAACCGTGTCTCATTACATCCCATGAAGGCATTGGGGAGAGCTGCTCACAAGCAGTGAGTTGTGCGCTTTCTAATTTTTTACTCACTGATTAGGGCCTACAGTTTTACACCGGTTCCGAAAGGCATTTGGAGAAGCTTTTTCATGGGTAAGTACTCGATAGTGTCGCCATCACTAAGCGAGGTGGCCGTCGTCGAAGGAAAGTGGTCAGAGCAGGAATCGAATCCACGTTGTCATGCACAAAAGCCGTACACACTGGCCGTTGTACCACCGACTGGGGAAGTCCAATATTAGAACAGATAAAAAATAAATAAATGGTTTCCCATTACATTACATGAAGGGACCGGGGAGAACTTCTCACAATCACTGAGCTGTGCGCTTTCCAGTTTTCACTCACTGATTGGGACATACAGTTTTTCACCGATTCCGAACGGTATTTTGAGAAGCTTTTTCATGGCTATATACTCGATAGTGTCGCCGTCACTATGCGAGGTGACCGCCGCCGAAAGAATTTTTTTTTTGAAGGTGGTCAGAGCAGGGTTCGAACCCAGGATCTCATGTACAAGAGCCGCGCACACTAACCATTGCACCACCGATAGGTTGAATAAAATAAGTAAATAAATAAAGGGTTTGGAATTTGACCCCATTATATCGAAGCAGATGGTCAATTTGACATCTATCAAGTGACAGATTATTAGGTAAATGTTAGAAACATACGAAATGGGTCCATTTACGCTTGAAGAAAATTGGGAAATATTAAAATCTGTCATCAACATTTCTGAGACTTCAACTCAAACTGTAAGAAATCTACGAAATAAATTCGATAGAAATAGAGTTCCATCAGCGCCGAATCCGGGTCCTTATTGAACAAAGAAGTGCTGGTCCAGTGGAAAATATTGGCGCTGTAGCTGAAAGTGTGCTGGAAAGCCATCAAGATCAACTGACAACAGTTCGCAGCAAATTGAATTTGTATAAAGATCGAAGACTTAAGTTCAAATAGCCCAAAGCCTCGTGGGCATCTGATTCGTTTTCACTTTTTACCGAAAAATAATCTTTGCCGATGAAGCTCATTTTCACTTCGGGGCTACGTTAACTAACAAAACTGTCGCATTTGGGGCTCGGAAAATCCAAACGTCGTCGAGGAAATGCGTTGCATCCACAACGAGTGACTGTTTGGTTCTGATTTTGGCATGGCTGCATGGCTCCCATTTTTCTTCGAAAATGAGACGGCGCCGGCGCTACGTTACAATCGATCTTTTGCGCACAGTGTTCGAAGACCACATAATCAGCCGAATTTCGGAATCCATCCAAATCCGCCTCGCAGCTGCGATTTTATCCCGTTAGACTATTATCTCTGGAGCGCCACTGAGGCCTTAAAACACGAACTAGAGGCCCAAACAATCGACAATGTACTGAAGAATTGGGTTGATCGAATAAGGTACTGTGTCTATATTAGTATTTTTTTAAAGCGATATTAAATTCTAACACACTTTAGTTTCCCATCACATACCATGTGTGTAGCCTACACTCTGATTGGGACCTGCAGTTTTTCACCGGTTCCGAGCGGTATTTTGACAAGTATTTTCATGAGTATCTACTCGGTAGTCGATCTCAAAATTCAAAAAGACTGAATTAAAAATAAATAATGTTTATAAAAGACATAGTTTACCATTTTGTCATAAAAAGCGAAACCGGTTATTAATCGGTTTCTACATCTCGGTTTAAACGAAAACCGGTTTCGCCAAAATCAGAATATTCGAAGAAACTGAAAACCGACATTCTTGAAATACCGGTTTTTTGAATACACTAATGGCTACGTATTATTTTTCCCATACCCATGTGAATGGGTTACACATATTTGTAAATACCATAGAGTAAATCTTAGTAGAGAAAATATTTGGCTCATCTGACGTTTCCTTTCCCACTCTTCGTGATGCGGTCGGTGTGATAGAGAGATGTTTGACGAAAAGTGACATATACCAGGTTGAATTACAATAACTTCTTGCTTTAATTTTTCATGTCGTTTTGGTGAAAAACTGTGAAATATTGTTAGAATACATTTGTGTTGTATTTAGCACAATAATTTTAACACACAAAACGAAATGCCGTTGTTGTTATTTTGTTCGTTGTTTTGAACCATTGCCTCTATCTGGTATTAGTAAAGCAATTCTTTTCAACATCAAACGTAAATATCACACCAGGCCAAATGTCATAAATTTGGTGGGAGAACTAGTAGATCTACTATAAGTATTAATCTGTGGTAAATACGAGCTCTGTTTGTATCATACATACATACAAACAGTTATAATTTAAAAATAAAATGTAGGTTTAAGTTAATTTGTGTCATCCACAATAATAGTTCCTTCAGACAAGTGCCCACAATTTGTTGCACGATAGTGGCGTCAGATTCAACGATTGTGTTTAAAAGTCTCACTTCACCTCAATTTATGGTAATACTATAATAAAATAAAAAAATACCTGTGATTCAGAAACTAGTGTGGTGAGTTACATCAACTGGGCATATTCGTATCAAATTCTGGGCCTAAACGGCGTAAAATGTGAAAATGTATACTTACCACATTTTTCGGTGGATGATATTTATATACTTTATTGTTTTTTTTTTTAAATTTGTTTCTCATTTTCCGTTTAAAATAATAGTTTTCCTGAAAAGTCTTCGTGTAACATTCAAATATAGTTTCTCTTTTACAGCAAAGTCTCTTATGAAAAATCGAATACATAACTTTGTAACAAGTGTTTTTGTAACAGAAACTAAATTATGATTACAGTCAATAATATTTGAATACGAATTCTAATATTGTACTTTTTATTAGTTGTATCTTCCATTTCAGATGAATGAGGTTTCTGAAATACTCAAATTGGTTAATACAACTTAATTTCTGTAGTAACAACTTCTATTTAGTAAGACCTATTTTTAATTTATCAATAACAACGACAAATAATTCTGATGTATGATAATTATGAATTCTAATCAAAGTACAGACTTTATCATGGTATTTCCAATGTCTGAATTGAATTTCGACTAATCTATCCCTGTGTGCGATTAGATGTAATTAACATTAGGCAATCAAGCTGCAATAACCACACACAAGCTGTTTCTTGAATTTCTAATGTTATTTTGATATAAATGTTAATTAAGCCAAACATGTAAAGCATTTATTGTAACAATATTAAAAAGTGTGTGCATTTCTATATGTTACTAAAAACCTACCGGTGTTAGCATTAACACATAACCTTACCAACCGTTCACCTTTTGCCGAGATTGTTCCGCTTTTTTGAGGAATTGTCCTGCGTTTTGGTGTCTCATATCGACTTGAATCTAAAATAACAAAAATTCTTCATTTTATATATTTAGCCTTATTTTAACCAAATACATTAGTTTTATTTATTTGTGTATTTAATTCCAAAATCTTGATCGATTTTTATACACAACCAGTTCATTCATACCATACTATGTTTGGTGCATAAAATATATTCAATTCTACACGCAAAGAATACAAAACGTTTATTGCTCGGTTGCTGCAACAATACTTTGATTGATTTGTATTAATTTATTTATCGCAACCGTTCATGCAGTTCTCGAAAATAAATGCATATATTGCAAATGTGTATCATGTTGTTGCAAACGAGTTTTCGTTTGCATCAAACGCGTACAGAATAACATTTGCCACAAATTTATAAAACGTTTGCGATAACAGAAATTAGCCATTTTTCTAATGAGAGCACAGATTAGGAAGAACTTAAATTTCTCTCATTCTGTCGACTGTATACACCATAGAGTAAATCTTACTAGAGAAAATATTTGGCTCATCTGAAGTTTCCTTTCACACTCTTCGTGATGCGGTCGGTGTGATAGAGAGATGTATGACTAAAAGTGGCATACACCAGATGGAATTACAAGAACTTTTGCTTTAATTTTTCATATCGTTTTGGTCCAAAACTGTGAAATTTAAATGTGTTTTACACTTTTTTATTGACGTTTATTGTTAACATACGTATGTGTTGTATTGAACACAATAATTTTAACACACAAAACGAAATACCGTTGTTGTTATTTTGTTCGTTGTTTTGAATCATTGCCTCTATCTGGTATTAGTAAAGCAATTCTTTTCAACATCGAACATAAACATCACACCAGGCCAAATTTCATAAATTTTGTGGGAGAACTATTAGGTCTACTACTCGTATAAGTATTAGTCTCTGGTATACACAGTCTTATCCACTCGTTTGGCATACACACTCACGCATACACCTGGAAGTGATCACACACCCTAATGCTTCTACCTTGTCAATATATCTTGGATGGACAATTGACGTGTTGTAGTTTGCTGCGCTTTTAGTTGTTATTTGAATGCAAGGCGAGACAGACGTGTAAGTAGACAGTTACAAAATAGACAAAAATGACAACTTTTTATAAAACAAACTTTATGGGTAAAACCAAAATCACAAGAGTTGGAAATATAAACAATAAAGAGCTTATGGAATCCATAAATAACAGTTTTAATTACAACTCGGTTGCTATAACCGAAAGAACAGTTGGTGGAACCGATTTTTGTTTCTCGCTAACGATTTTTCAGCTCAAATTTTTCATAACTCGTTTACTGCAAACGTTTTTCAGTTCTCACAAACGTTTTTGAAGTTTGGAGCAACTACAACTCGGTTGCTGTAGCCGATGGAACAGTCGCCGGAAGCGTTATTCGTTTATCGTAAACGTTTTTCAGCTCTCATTTCTCATAACTCGTTTACTGCAAACGTTTTTCGGTTCTCCCAAACTAGATGACATGTATGGATTAACAGAGGTTCGTTTCTTCACTTCAGTTATCTGAGATTTCGTTTGGGAGGAACGAGTTTTTTTTTGCGTGTATGCTCACCTCACGATGCTACATTACGAGCGCGAATTTTCTAAATGTCACAGTCCATACTTACGATTGCAATGTATTTGGCTTGTGAGTGCAGCTAATAATAATATGATCCATTTTCTGTACTCCCACCACATCAAGAACTTTCTGGAATGACCGCAGTACGTTTCATTCTACGTCACTTCACTAAACAATTAAATTTCGCGTATACAACTTTAACCCTTTAACGACCATACATTTGCGGCCGAAACGATTTAATTTTTTTTATGATTATTTTCGTGATCTATGATCTTACGAGGGCGGATCAATAAGTCCGTGACTTTTCGAACTCCCCTCGTAGTTATATGAAATTCAACACTACTGCCATCAAGCAAATACGATCTAGAATTAGACGACCACAAGATGTGCGCAATTTGGCAACCCTGGTAGAAGAGAACCAAAAAGTGCTAGAAATTCACCCAAAGCCATTTCTCTCACGCGTCATATCTTGATTATTTCATTCTTTTTGCATAGTTTATGTAATTTTACTTCAACATGGTTGGAATTTGTGTAGTTATATACAATAACACTATCAAAAAGCTGCTCGTGTATTGAAATGTTCAATGAAGAGAGTAAGAGAGAGAAGAGAGAATGACTAGGGTTTCAGTCGCTGTGTTTGTTGGCATTTGAGTGAAGAGAAATCTTGACTGTCTACTTCATCAAGTACCAGCTGTTAATAGACTTCTGTCAAATTTTGAGCAAGTTCCGTCATTTACTTTGCGTTTAACAGCTGTTCAAAACAAACAACCTTGTGCATTTTTTTAAAAATGGAAAAAAGTGAATTTCGATTGCTCATTAAACATTATTTTTTTGCAAAAAAAAAACCGCCAATCAAACCAAGGAAAAGCTTGATTAATACTATGGGGACTCTGCAACATCGATTTCAATGGTAAAAAATGTGTGTACTGACTGTCGTTGGGGTCGCACAAGTTCAAATGACGCTGAACATTCTGGACGGCCAATTGGGGTCAATACATCCGAAAATGTCGAAAAAATCCACGATATGGTGTTGGCCGATCGAAGAGTAAAAGTGCGTGAGATTGTTGATGCCATAGGCATTTCAAATGGCAGTGTGGTTTCGATTTTAAATGATCAGTTGGGTTTAAGAAAGCTGTCTGCAAGATGGGTGCCGCGTTTGCTCTCAATTGCCCATAAACGTAATCGTGTGAAAAATTCATATGATTGTTTGGAGTTGTTTAACCGCAATTCGAAACAGTTTTTGCGGCGTTTTGTAACTGTGGATGAAACATGGATCATAGATTTAAGCAAAGGGTTTCTCCGGGTGAATCGGCTCCGAAGAAGGCCAAGGTAAGTTTGTCGGCCAATAAGGTGATGGCAACAGTTTTTTTTTGGGATGCACGCGGGATAATCCACATCGATTACCTTCAAAAGGGAAAAACAATAAACGGTGAATATTATGACAACTTATTGGACCGATTTAACGAGGATTTAAAAAAAACGACCCCATATTGTAAAGAAAAAAGTTATTTTTCATCAAGATATTTGGCAAACATTTGTTTGCACATGTAAGGACGTTGAAATTCAACCTTAAATTTTTGAAAGCTTAAGGTATAGACTCTAAACATTCCTAACGTTTCCTCCACGTGCGCCCCTTTTTCGACTCGTTGCATCCCTTTGTAGTAAAATAACTTTTTGACCCACTTTGATGGCTCATAGGGGTCAAATCGGATCAGATACAGAATTTACGCCTACTACACTATTGCTGCAATTACCGTCTTCTATAAATCACCCAACGATACATTTGCTCTATCTCCTACCTTTACAATTATAGGTGTCAAAAACCCTAAGTCAAACATACTTCCTTGTGGTCGTCAAAGGGTTAACATATGCGCAAGAAAGTGCTAATTCATTTATAATCATAATAAATTGTTCGAAAACAACTAAGGTTGCTGCAGCCATGGATTGATTGATGGATGATGAATGGGGGAGAGATGTTTAAATCATTGTCCTCGTTTGTTGGTGGTCAAGCTTACAACTATTTTAATGGATCCCAACAGATCATAAAATACAAATTATGTGATAAATAAATACAACATGATAATAATAGTGGCGTGTGCTATTATAAAAAAATTTGCGTGATCATAAAACAAAGACGCAAATCGTTTCGATTTCGAATAAAAGAAGTGTGTACACTGCAAAACGTAGACGACGCCATTTATCTTCCAATCGAATTTCAATTAAATGTATTAAACATTTGTTTGAGTCCAGCCCCTCTATCATTTTGAGGCGGCCTTTCGACAAACCTTGATTTACAACAATGTGTGATTGTTTTACCTAACATGGTCGAAAGAAATTTAAAAAACGTTAACAAATAATTTACATGTGAAAAGAATGTTAATAAATACGAAAACAATATAGTATATGGACACAAGAAAACTTCCTCATACTACAAAAAACTAGTTGAAACCAATTTGGACCGCCACAGACAAGACAAAAGACATTTCATTCGACTAATGAATGAAAACGAATACGAGTAAACTCACCACTCTGCGTATCGTAAATGTAGAAAGTCAATGTCTGTATTTGATACGATCGCCATCATCATCATGATCATCATTATCATCATCATCGGTGCAACAAGTATTTGATGACAGATTGTATTGATTTATAAATAGTACGTAGATATTTTCTTAAAACAAATGACGCCATAAAACGCAATTACCCTCAGTCAGTCTATTGTTTAGTTACATAAATAAATAACAGATGCTAACGTGTCTGCTATTTGAGGGAACAAATTGTAAACACCAACGTTGTAATTTTAAAAATACCTAATGGCGAATCAGGCACTTAATTAACGTAGTTATTGCGTAACAAATTTAACATGAAACTCGTTTAGGAGTCGTGGTGAATTATTAACACCTTTTGAAAAGAATCAGAAGATACGTATTACATCGAGTTTTCGTGAATAAAATACATGTATATAAGCGTGGCCGTTAGTTGTATGGAGAATTTTTTTTGATTTCTTATATTTTCTCCCCCCAAATCGGTTCAGTTTTATGCATAAAAAAATACAAAAAAATTTCATAAGTTGTCATTAGGGGGTGCATCCGCCCTTCAAAGTTGGCCTTCAAGCCCATTTATTCAAATGTAATTTGTTTGTATATGAGTATTTAACAAAAAACACATTTAACAAGAATATGATGTATGACAATATTTTAGCTCTGCTAGTCAACAACATTAGCCTCAAAGAAAGTTTTTGCTAAAATTGATATTTTAGGAAATAATGAAGAAAAATAACCAACAAAATACCAAAAATTATATATACCAAAATTATATTTATATTTTCTTCATTATTTTCTAAAATATTAATTTTAGCAAAAAACTTTCTTTGAGGCTAATGTTGTTGACTAGAAGAGCTAAAATATTGCCATACATCATATTCTTGTAAAATGCTTTTTTAAAAAGATACTCATACAACGAGTTTTCCAATAAGGACTTTACAACTTTTTTTTACAAAAAAACGCATACCATTTGAGATATATCCGAAAGTTTATGATCGACTTGAAATACAATCAAAACATTTATATATGGAACTCGACTTCGTTCACATGGCCACCGCGGGCACGTCGACAACGGTCGATTCGTTGGACCCAATTTTCGATGATTCGGTCACGCATTTCGGCCGTAACGACCGCTATTTCGCGTTCAATGTTGGCTCTGAGTTCTTCCAACGTCGGTGTTGGCATAGAACAATGATTTGATGTAGCCCCAAAAAAAGGCGGCCAATTGACCAGTCGCTTTCTTGACCTAACATGCTCACCAAACTTACTCTTCAATAAATCGATTGTAACGTGTGCTGTGTGGCTTGTGGCACCGTCCTGTTGAAACCACATGTCGTCCAAGTCCATGTTTTCAAATCGGGCCAAAAATAATCGATAATCGTGTCGCGATAACGATCGCCATTCACAGAAACGTGACAAACGTTATTGTCGACAAAAAAAAATGGCCCAATGACGCCGCCGGCATTCAAACCGCAACAAACAGTTATTTTTTGTGGATGAAGTGGTGATTCATGAAGCACATGTGGATATTCACCAAATCAGATCAGATGATTTTGCGATGAAATTCATCATCTTCCATCGGATTCAATTCTTGAGTCAGCTTGATCTTGTGTGGGTGTAAACCAAGATCATTACGCAAAATTCGCCATAAAGCGGTCTTGGCGATGCCCAATTCTTGAGAACGCCGCGGAATCGACTGATTTGGATCGTTTGCTACGAACGCCTGAACGGCAGCGATATTTTCGTCACTTCGACCAACCCGTTATCTCACTGCCACGGCAGCATCACACAATGAATATGTAGACTCAAATTTTTGCACTAAACTTGTTATTGCTTGTCTACTAGGGCGAGAATAACGTCCGAAAATTGGAGTTAACGCTCTTAAAGTTGCGGTCACCGACTCCGAATTTCGGTAGTTCACTTTTATAATTTCCATACGTTGTTCTTTCGTGCACTTTACCATGATGAAAATGTTGAGTTTCCTGACAAAAAAAGGGAAAGTAACAGTTAGATGATCAGTGAAATAGTGCGTTCACAAATTAAATTCAAAATTGTCAAGTACCTATTGGAAAACCCTTTACAAACAAATTACATTTGAAT
The DNA here is from genome assembly GCA_963931995.1 of Phaonia tiefii. Lineage (NCBI taxonomy): Eukaryota > Metazoa > Arthropoda > Insecta > Diptera > Muscidae > Phaonia > Phaonia tiefii. The sequence continues at coordinate 338,409,140 of OZ008368.1, forward strand.
AAATGGGCTTGAAGGCCAATTTTGAGGGGCGGACGCACCCCGTAAAACACAACTTATCGCTATGAAATTTTTTTTGTATTTTTTTTACATAAAACTGAACCGATTTGGGGGGAGAGAACATAAGAAATCAAAAAAAAAATTCTCCATACAACTAACGGCCACGCTAATGTATATATTCGAGGGCGGTAATGAATGGGCAGTGTAATCAATGGGCAGTGTAATGACTGGAATAGAATAGATATAGCAGGAACTGATGAAGTAGGTGGAGCAGGAACAAATTAATCAAGAACAGATGACACAGGAACAGATAACGCAGGAACAGATGATGAAGGACAGGTGATGCAGGAACTGATGTAGCAGGAACAGATGAAGGAGGAATATATGAAGTAGGAACAAAAGAAGCAGGAACAGGTGAAGCAAGAACAGATGACACAGGAACAGATAACGCAGGAACAGATGAAGAAGGACAGATGAAGCAGGAACTGATGAAGCAGGAACTGATGAAGAAGGAATATATGAAGTAGGAACAAATGAAACAGGAACTTATGATGCAGCAGAAGCAGGAACAGGTGAAGCAAGAACAGTTTAGGTCATAGACACGAAAATAATCCAAAAAAATTAAAACGCTTCGGTCGTCAAAAGGTTACCAGACTACTGTAAAATTTTAAGCACGCTGTAACATTTATAACGCATTTACACCGCCGTTTTTCGCCGCCTGGTTAGCGATAACCCTGTTCTCTAATCTTTGCCGTTTACACCACCCAATTTGAGATAAAATTTACATTTCAGTTGGCAACTTCGTGCTTAGACAAACTCCGCACCGAAACAAAATTATCGAAGACGGCGGCACAACAGAAAATTTAAGTTGGTGGCTATTGGATTTGCCAGTTTTGTTCAAATTTGGGATGTTTTTGAAATAACAGCCTTTAAATTCAATTATTGAGTCAAATCGAGCCAGTCGATAAAATCTGCTCACAGTTTAAACCAATAAGAGCCATTTATATCGGCGGCGGCATAAGCTTCGAATAAGTTTTGGCGGGGGCTTCCATCTCAAAGACGATCTAGAATTAGACGATCAGAAGATGTGCCCAATTTGGCAACCATGGTAAAAGAGAACCAAAATGTGCTAGAAATTCACTCAAAGGCATTTCTCTCACGCGTCATATCTTGATTATTTCATACTTTTTGCATAGTTTATGTAATTTTACTTCAACATGGTTAGAATTTGTATAGTTATATACAATAACACTATCAAAAAGCTGCTCGTGTATTGAAATATTAAATGAAGAGAGTAAGAGAGAGAGCAGAGTTTCACTCGTTGTGTTTGTTGGCATTTGAGTGAAGAGAAATTTTGACTGTCTACTTGGGCATCGTTTTTGTAGGGCCATAACAATGTTGTATTTTAATATGGACGCATTCTTATTTTTTTTTATGATCTAGCAATGTCAAAATATTAGTCAATGTTTACACTTTTATCATAGTGAAGTTTACGAACGAGAAACGTTTGCAAATTATTAAAAAAATACTACCAAAATTCTCAGTCGGTGGTCGCAACTTTAATTTTGAAGAAAATAATGAATTTCATCGAAAAATCATCTTCAGCGATGAAGCTCATTTCTGGCTAAATGGCTTTGTCAACAAGCAAAATATGCGTTTTTGGTCAGCAACAAACCCACATCTGATTCAAAAGACTACAATTCATCCACAAAAAGTTAGAGGAGCTTATGAACAATATCGAACGCGAAATTGCCAACGTTCCGGTCGATAGGTAAAATTGGCTCCAAAGAATCGATCGCTGCAAACGTGCTCGCGGTGGACATATGAACGAAATATAATTCCATAACTAAAATTTAATATGTTGACAACACCTGAAATAAATTTCAGCCCGATATGGGCATTTCCAGAGAAAGTGCCACCCTATGTCACAAGCACGTCACCCTTTTTTATGACCAAGTGGTTCGATTGTTTTCTATTTTTTCTTAAATACAGAATGTAAGTAACTACATATTTATTAAAAGAAAATAAGACAATCAAACAAACTGGTCCTAAAATATAAGTAATTATCGAGAGTGACGTGATGTGACAAAAGTTGACATTTCTGTGGAAATGCCCATATCTCAATTATTCTGCGTTTTATTTAAATACAACATTGTTATGTCCCTATTAAAAACCCCGATACAATGGGGGCTCTTCGCCATAGATTTTGATGATTAAAAAGTGGTTTAATGAAAGTTCAATTCCGGTCGCTCCAAAGAGGTCGTTACACCAGAATCGTCGATATAATCCATAAACATTGGACGTTCAGAGAATGAAAGTGCTTGAGGTTGATGAGAGTGTAGGCATCTCAACTGAGTGGGTACATGACATTTTAAATGAATATTTGTACATGAAAAAGCTATACGCGCGATGGGTGCCGCGATTACTCACATTCGACCATAATCGCAACCGTTTCATCACTTCAGAAGAGAAGGGATTGAACATCCACAATTCGAAGGAATTTTTGCGTCGTTTGGTAACCGTGGACCAAACATGGATCCATCGCACCAAACCAGAGCCCGAGAAACAGTCAAAGCAGTGGACTTCTCCGGGTGCACGTGCACCAAAGAAGGTTAAGGTGGGTGGGTCTGTAGGCCAACAAGGCCATGGGGACAGTTTTTTAGGTATCATTGACATCGATAACCTTGAAAAGTGTAAAACGATCACCAGCGAATAGTATTCACAGCTGTTGGACAGATTCGACATTAATTTAAAAAGAGAAGAAAGGCGGAAAATGTGCTCTCCCACCATGAACAGGTGTGTAGTTCCCATGGCAAAGTCCATAAATTTGATTAGAATTGCAACCTCACCCGCCACATCCTCCACATTTAGCCAGCAGTGTTTACTTTGTTTTTCCAAACCTGGAGAAATGGCTCGCCGATAAGAGATTTGGATAGAATGAAGTGATCATCGCTGAAACAAATGCCTATTTTGGGGATCTTGAGAAAACCTACAGGGTGGACCGCGGTAATTTGATTGTTTGCACTGCAGGCTGTTGCGGCCCTGTTGGTCGCAGAGAGTGGAGAGTGTTCGTGGCTTATAGTGGCTGACGGGAGATTTTTATTCGTCTGCCTTTCAGTTGCCATCATGCATTGGACACGTGAGGAGAGGTCATTTTGTGTTGAAGCGTATTTTTCAAATGCGCACTCGATCATTGCAGGGCAGCGTGCTTTTCGTTTACGATTTCGTTTACGTTGTGATGAGGCACATTTTCACCTCAGCCGGTGTGTAAACAAACAAAATATGCGGTACTGGAGTGAAACAAACTAAAGAGAACTTCACCAGAGACCTCTGCATTCGGACCGCGTCACTGTGTGGTGCGCTATATCACGAGTAGGCATCATTGTTAGAGTTCATGAAAACTTCAGACAACGTATGCAGCAGTGTGTGGATAGCGAAGGTCGACATTTGCCAGATACACTATTTAAAACCATGTAATTAAAAAATACCCTTATATTCAATATAATTAAAATATAAAATACATTTTTCTAAGGTTCGTAATTTTTGTATTTCATTCCCAAATAAACAAATTACCGCGCTCCACCCTGTATTATTTGGAAGGAATACAAAAGTTGGAAATTCTATGGACAGTAAACAGTACCTGCATCGAGCTAACAGGAGAGGAGACTATGTTGAGAAATAAATAGTTTTTTGCCGAATAAAGTATCTGCTATTCAAAAAGACACTGACTTGTCAAACTGGCCTCATACGAGGGTTGAATTTTATGTTTCGGGATTAGAGAACAAAAACAAATATTAATCATCGAAAATCACTTTATTGTTTTTCAAAATATTCCCCATGAAGATTTATACACCTTTGCATGCGTTTGAACGAATTGTCGAAACACTTTTGCCACTCTGATTGAGGAATCTCCAAAACATGCATTCTGAATGCAGCAACCGCTTTTTCAGGTGTCGAAAAACGTTGACCTCTCAGTTTGTTTTTTACGTACGGGAATAAAAAGAAGTCATTCGGTGCCAAGTCAGGACTATACGGCGGATGACCCACCAAATCGATGTTGTGCTCAAAAATGCATTTGTTTCAGCCGATGTGTGAGAGCTCGCATTGTTGTGGTGAATAGTGATCCGTATTCAGCGGCTGGTTTTCCTGATTTCTTGGAAGGCAACTGGCAAACAAATGGTTGTGTACCACCCAGAATTCACTGTTCTGCGTTGTTCTAGTGGTACGGTTGCGACATGTCCGGTTTTTCCGAAAAAATAGGTGACGTATTTCGAAGCACCGCGATCGTATTTTTGGAGTATTTCTTTCGACCAATCGACACGAACCTTTTTTGAGCGATTGACAAAATGTCTGGGAACCAACGCGAACAAATTTTTTTACAGTCAACAATTTATGTAATATTGAATGTATGCTGGTCCCACTAATGACTAAGGTTGTCTCAATCCCACGACAGGTCACATGACGATCTTGCAAAATCAGTTCGCGCACAGCATCAATGGTTTTCGGAACAACAGCTGATTCCTTGATGGAGCTTCATCGCCAAATATTGAATTAAGTTCGTCCATGCACTGTTGCTGAGTTAATCCTCGTCGAAAGTTGTAAAAAAATAATCGCGCGAAAATAATCACGATTTAATTCCATTTTTGGGCCGAGATGAATCTTTTAAGTTACTGTAAACAATACAAATAGCGCTCGTATGTCAAAACGTTCTGAGTACGCATAACCTCAAAAATGTCCAACTTTACGATAGAGCTGTCAGTTTCCAGATTGCAACACTAGGGTTGCCAAATCCCCGAAACATAATTTCAACCCTCGTATATATCGGGTTTTCAATAGGGACATGACAATGTTGTATTTAAATAAAACCCAGAATAATTGAGATATCGGGCTGAAATTTATTTCAGGTGTTGTCAACATATTAAAATTAATTATGGAATTCTATTTCGTTCATATGACCACCGCGAGCACAGCGATCGATTCTTTGGACACAATATTCCCCCACTCTTTGACACATATCGGCCGGAACGATGGCAATTTCGCGTTTGATATTGATCCTGAGCGCCTCTAGCTTTTTGTGGATGCATTGAAACCTCTTGAAACAGATGTGACCTTGTTGCTGACCAAAAACGCATATTGTCCATATTGACAAAGCCATTTAGCCAGAAGTGAGCTTCATCGCAGAAGATGATTTTTCGATGAAATTCATTATTTTCTGCAAACTTAAAGTTGCGACCCACCACTGCAAATTTTGGTAGTATTTTTTAATAATTTTCAAACGCTGCTCGTTCGTGAACTTCACCATGATAAAAATGTAAACATTGACTAATGTTATGACATTAAATAAATGGTTTCCCATTACATTCCATGAAGGAATTGGGGAGAGCTTCTCACAACCAGTGAGCTGTGCGCTTTCTAATTTTATACTCACTGATTGGGACCTACAGTTTTTACACCGATTCCGAACGGTATTTTGAGAAGGTTTTTCATGGCTAAATACTCGATAGTATCGCCGTCACTATGCGAGGTGACCACCGCCGAAAGAAATTTAAGATGGTCAGAGCAGGGATCGAACCCAGGATCTCATGTACAAGAGGCGCGCACACTAACCATTGCACCACCGACGTTATGACATTGCCAGGCCATAAAAAATGTTAGAGTGCGTTCGTATTGAAATACAACATTGTTATGTCCCTATTGAAAACCCCTTTATTATAATTTTTCCCACTACATACCATGACGGGCTAAGGGAGAACTTCTCACGAGCATTCGTATGTACTGGATATCAATTAGAGAGCACATGAATACATTTCAATATTTTGCAACGCAGTGTCCTCTTGAGTGACGCACAGATACATTTTGGTAAAACGCACAATGAATGACGAGTAATTTTTGTTGTTTTTGAGTGAGCACTGTGTGAAAGTTCTGCTTCGCATTTTGTTATTCGCAAACGGGGAAAACAAGTTGTAATAAAAACATCTATTTATATCCATTTCTCCAATTTCAATTTAAATACACAGGAAATAAAACGGTCAAAATCCGGTCAGAAATCTGTCCGAATGTTGGCAAAAAGTTCAGGCTAACACCAACTCTAAACGCCAAATTTAAGCAAATTCCGACAGAATTCTTGCCGACACGTCGCATTCTGGTTTACTCCCAATTTCACCAGAAAACGTTAAAGCTAATAGTTATAAATTCCAAACAAACCGACAGCTGAAACTGTTCGTTGGCTCTAACTGTATAACTAGACATAATGAAATCGGCCCGTTAATGCCTTAATTAATTCTGAAGTCTATAATTAGATAAATAATATTTTTATTTCCATAAATTATGTGTCAACAATGATAATAGCACCGGTAATATTTTGGTTTAATACGTTCGATATTTCCGGGAACAGAGACTTTACTTTTCCGAACGTCATCGTATTATTGATTATTGATTTTAGATACTTGAATTTCTAACAAATTTGTTAATGTTTCATAGCTTTTACTGACACTGACTGCTGTTTAGTTGAAAACAATCCAAATGACTAACAAATATAGAAAACAATCATCAAGAACTAAGTCCTTCAGACTTAGAGCTTAGAAATCGTTCCGTATTCGGATTGAAAATCTAAAAATACAAATTAGCAAAACAAAAAATACCCAGGATTCATTCTGAATTCTTTCCTATATTTCGGAACCAAATGATTAAAATTCCTTCAGAAAAGTCTAACCGTCTGTCTCATTTTATAAAACGTAAATGTGTTGGGTGAGTGAACGAACGTTTAACGCCAAACCTAATGTAGCGCTAACAATTGGTATTTTGTAACTTCTGCGTTTCATGACAATTGCCACTGACAATTGTCGTCAACAATGTTGAATAAAATTAAATTAATTGTTACTGTTTCTGCCATCGGAGACAAATAAATTGTATAAATAACTCATAGAAAACTATATTTCAGCAATGACTTTCGCAAATAGAAATGTGTAATAGAAATGTCGGGACAAAAGGCAATAACTGCAAAAATTCCAAAAAACAAAAACTCCTCACCCATAGTTTTCCGGAGTCTTTCCTAATTTGTTCAGATACATATGTCGGAACAAAATAAAAAAAAATTGCTCTCATACGTTTTTTGGTACACGCTGAAAAGTACCGGGCCCCAGTAACATATTGCAGGGGCCCGGTATGCTTGTAAGTATTACATGCTTGTAAGTATTGCTTTCGTGAATGGAAAGCCTGCTACTTTTTGTTTCTTTATTGTGATAGACAGCAGTGTTTTCATCAGTTTTCAACAAACAAAACCACATGTGGCTCACATATACATGTACTATAACCTATCAAGCATTGTGTACCAAACCACAAACAAAACGAGTGAAGAGTGAATTGTGACTACTTTTTGGGTTTCCTTTTAGAGGGTTACCAAATTGCGCACATCTTCTAATAGTCTTTCTTTTTGGCATAAATCACACAAACGTTTGTGTTAGTGCATTCATGCAGCTCTTTAGTTGTGATCATTCTCACCCATAAGGTTATTAGGTTACGTATTAGTGTTCAAAACACCGACATTTTCGTATAACCGGTTTTCGTTTTATTCGAAAAGTGACTTGTTCGGAAAACCGGTTTTTGGCTTCACAGAATATAAAAAACCGGAGATACTGGTTACTTTTCTGTTTTATTTACGGCTCCTTTTCGTTATTTTGTTTTAGATGGAAACATATTGTTTTCCGCTTTTGTAGAAACATTAATATAAAGTCTGATTTTTCTAACAATAACATTTTCTTGTAGTATTGTTTCCTTTGCCCGTAAAAAGAATCAATATTATTCTGAAAACATAAACAATTCTTCAGATTATTAAAATGATTTTTTTTTAAAACACAGTATTAAATATTTTTCTTATGAACTGAATTAGACTAGATTAAACTATTTTAGAATTAAATTCAACTGAATTGGATTGAATTGAATTATGGTTATGGTATTAAATAGAATTGAATTAAATTAAATTGAATTGAATTGAATTGAACTGAATTGAATTGCATTGAATTGAATTGAATTGAATTGAATAGCATTGTATTGAATTGAATTTAATTTAATTGAACTGAACTGAATTGAATTGAATGGAATAGATTTGAATTGAATTGAATTGAATTGAATTGAATTGAATTGAATTGAATTGAATTGGATTGGATTGGATTGGATTGAATTGAATTGAATTGAGTGGAATTGACTTGAATTGAATAACATTGCTTTGAATTCATTTGATTTGATTTGCATTGAATTGAGCCGAATTTAATTTAATTGAATGGAATTGAATTGAATTGAATTGAACTGAATTGAATTGAATTGAATTGAATCGAATGGAATGGAATTGAATTAAATTAAATTGCATTGAATTGAATTGAACTGAATTGAATTGATTTGAATTGAATGGAATTGAATTGAATTGAAACTGGGGTCGTATACTTTTTGTGTCGAAATTCGCGATAATGCATTGAAAACATTTAGATAGTCAACAGAGTCCCAAGAGTCAGTCTAGTTGGAATTTTGAAAAATCTTAAAAAGTTTATCCGCAAACGCAATATTGTAACGCAGGTGTCTACACGAACAGGATTAGGTCCTTTCATTAATTCATGTCTTGTGTTAAGTGTATGTGATCATTTTGACTTTCGCCAATATTTAAGTCAAGAAGCCTAGATGTATTTTACCTTGTACTATATGTGTGGTGTGTTACAAAGCCCTTGGTTATTATCTTTATTACGATGTTGAAGAGATGGCAGGGTAGATATCTGCACGCAAGTAAAAGTTTGCAACCTTTTCAGTATTACATTTAATATTATTTTCGTTAAGGATTTAAGAAAGCAGGCTCCGTCTAATGCAGAGTTGTATTGAACGAAATGGCGTTTGTCGTCGTTCTGATCGCATGTAGAGTCACCTGCTATCAAAATTTTTAGATCAGTTTGTTAATAGTAGGTGTGACATTTACAGCCCGCTGTTGATGTAGTATCCATTTTGACTTGGGCAACATTTGACTACAAGAAAAGGTAGTCATTATATTTTTATTCTAAACCATGCCGAAGCAGTTTGACGTTTTTTTTTTGTATAGAACTGTGGGCCCAAGTTTTTCCTAATTTGTATTTAAACGTCTTCTAATCATCTATCATTATTTTCTTTGAAATTTTTTTATCATTTCCCCTGATGTGTTTCTTATAGCTCGTATTGCAACTGATTACAGCGACGCCATTTGAGCAGCGCTTTCACTTCTGTAGTAGAATAATGAAATATCAATAGCATTCGCACACTAACACTTGTTTACGTCCATCTCTGAAATATACAGCCTTGCCACGTTTCGTTTTCACGACTCGTACGATACGAAACGGATGGTTTCCGCCTCTTTGAATTGTTTGAACGCTGTACTGTGTCTATGCATTTTAGTCACTAGGTTAGATTACGCTCATACATCATTTTTCTTCGCTGTATTGAGTGACGGAAGGAAAATATACTAAATTGAACTTATTTATCGAGAAACTAAACAGGTTCCACTATGATTCATAAAACACCTCTACTTTATATGCCATGACATCCATTGACATCTGCTCGTGACCAACATCGTGTCAATAGAATGTATTATATATAGAGAAAATCCCCGCCACCGCAATGTGCGTGAAGATAAATTCGTATTTAAAATAGCAAAGACACAAACCAATTTACTTAGCAGAGCTCTGTTAAGCAACTAACAGAGCTCTGTTACGCACTGTATTTTAAAGTTAAAACGGCAATTTATTGATCTTTTCGGCAATTTATTAATCGATTCAGAAATTGAAAATACAGTAATTAATAAAAATACACTCCAAGCTAAATATATTTGCTGCACAAACTAATATATATGCAACCAAATCCCTAATATTGGTATTTAAATATGTCACATATAGTGGGACTATTAGGGCAAAATATGGTGATATGAAGAATTCTCCACGAACCAAACATATGCCAATCGATAGTCCTTAAGGAGAGTCTTCGAAATATAAAATCTAGAATTTCCCAAGGACCTTCAGAAATCCAGAATTTGAAATTTTCTGTGTGAGGTCCCTGTGCAAGATTTTGGCCCACTGTGGTCAAACGAAGAATTCTCCAAGAACCAAATGTATGCAGTTGGGTAGTGCCTGACACATCCTTTCAGAATATGCCAACCACATATTTCAGAAGACCTTCAGAACCGAAAATTTTTAATTTTGAATTTCATATACGAAAACAGTTTTTCGCCCACTGTGCCCAAACGAAGAATTCTCCACGAACCAAACATATGCCAGTCGATAGTCCTTAAGGAGTGTCTTCGAAATATAAAATCTAGAATTTCCCAAGGACCTTCAGAAATCCAGAATTTGAAATTTTCTGTGTGAGGTCCCTGTGCAAGATTTTGGCCCACTGTGGTCAAACGAAGAATTCTCCAAGAACCAAATATATGCAGTTGGGTAGTGCTTCACACATCCTTTCAGAATATGCCAACCACATATTTCAGAAGACCTTCAGAACCGAAAATTTTTAATTTTGAATTTCATATACGAAAACAGTTTTTCGCCCACTGTGCCCAAACGAAGAATTCTCCACGAACCAAACATATGCCAGTCGATAGTCCTTAAGGAGTGTCTTCGAAATATAAAATCTAGAATTTCCCAAGGACCTTCAGAAATCCAGAATTTGAAATTTTCTGTGTGAGGTCCCTGTGCAAGATTTTGGCCCACTGTGGTCAAACGAAGAATTCTCCAAGAACCAAATATATGCAGTTGGGTAGTGCTTGACACATCCTTTCAGAATATGCCAACCACATATTTCAGAAGACCTTCAGAACCGAAAATTTTTAATTTTGAATTTCATATACGAAAACAGTTTTTCGCCCACTGTGCCCAAACGAAGAATTCTCCACGAACCAAACATATGCCAGTCGATAGTCCTTAAGGAGTGTCTTCGAAATATAAAATCTAGAATTTCCCAAGGACCTTCAGAAATCCAGAATTTGAAATTTTCTGTGTGAGGTCCCTGTGCAAGATTTTGGCCCACTGTGGTCAAACGAAGAATTCTCCAAGAACCAAATATATGCAGTTGGGTAGTGCTTGACACATCCTTTCAGAATATGCCAACCACATATTTCAGAAGACCTTCAGAACCGAAAATTTTTAATTTTGAATTTCATATACGAAAACAGTTTTTCGCCCACTGTGCCCAAACGAAGAATTCTCCACGAACCAAACATATGCCAGTCGATAGTCCTTAAGGAGTGTCTTCGAAATATAAAATCTAGAATTTCCCAAGGACCTTCAGAAATCCAGAATTTGAAATTTTCTGTGTGAGGTCCCTGTGCAAGATTTTGGCCCACTGTGGTCAAACGAAGAATTCTCCAAGAACCAAATATATGCAGTTGGGTAGTGCTTGACACATCCTTTCAGAATATGCCAACCACATATTTCAGAAGACCTTCAGAACCGAAAATTTTTAATTTTGAATTTCATATACGAAAACAGTTTTTCGCCCACTGTGCCCAAACGAAGAATTCTCCACGAACCAAACATATGCCAGTCGATAGTCCTTAAGGAGTGTCTTCGAAATATAAAATCTAGAATTTCCCAAGGACCTTCAGAAATCCAGAATTTGAAATTTTCTGTGTGAGGTCCCTGTGCAAGATTTTGGCCCACTGTGGTCAAACGAAGAATTCTCCAAGAACCAAATATATGCAGTTGGGTAGTGCTTGACACATCCTTTCAGAATATGCCAACCACATATTTCAGAAGACCTTCAGAACCGAAAATTTTTAATTTTGAATTTCATATACGAAAACAGTTTTTCGCCCACTGTGCCCAAACGAAGAATTCTCCACGAACCAAACATATGCCAGTCGATAGTCCTTAAGGAGTGTCTTCGAAATATAAAATCTAGAATTTCCCAAGGACCTTCAGAAATCCAGAATTTGAAATTTTCTGTGTGAGGTCCCTGTGCAAGATTTTGGCCCACTGTGGTCAAACGAAGAATTCTCCAAGAACCAAATATATGCAGTTGGGTAGTGCTTGACACATCCTTTCAGAATATGCCAACCACATATTTCAGAAGACCTTCAGAACCGAAAATTTTTAATTTTGAATTTCATATACGAAAACAGTTTTTCGCCCACTGTGCCCAAACGAAGAATTCTCCACGAACCAAACATATGCCAGTCGATAGTCCTTAAGGAGTGTCTTCGAAATATAAAATCTAGAATTTCCCAAGGACCTTCAGAAATCCAGAATTTGAAATTTTCTGTGTGAGGTCCCTGTGCAAGATTTTGGCCCACTGTGGTCAAACGAAGAATTCTCCAAGAACCAAATATATGCAGTTGGGTAGTGCTTGACACATCCTTTCAGAATATGCCAACCACATATTTCAGAAGACCTTCAGAACCGAAAATTTTTAATTTTGAATTTCATATACGAAAACAGTTTTTCGCCCACTGTGCCCAAACGAAGAATTCTCCACGAACCAAACATATGCCAGTCGATAGTCCTTAAGGAGTGTCTTCGAAATATAAAATCTAGAATTTCCCAAGGACCTTCAGAAATCCAGAATTTGAAATTTTCTGTGTGAGGTCCCTGTGCAAGATTTTGGCCCACTGTGGTCAAACGAAGAATTCTCCAAGAACCAAATATATGCAGTTGGGTAGTGCTTGACACATCCTTTCAGAATATGCCAACCACATATTTCAGAAGACCTTCAGAACCGAAAATTTTTAATTTTGAATTTCATATACGAAAACAGTTTTTCGCCCACTGTGCCCAAACGAAGAATTCTCCACGAACCAAACATATGCCAGTCGATAGTCCTTAAGGAGTGTCTTCGAAATATAAAATCTAGAATTTCCCAAGGACCTTCAGAAATCCAGAATTTGAAATTTTCTGTGTGAGGTCCCTGTGCAAGATTTTGGCCCACTGTGGTCAAACGAAGAATTCTCCAAGAACCAAATATATGCAGTTGGGTAGTGCTTGACACATCCTTTCAGAATATGCCAACCACATATTTCAGAAGACCTTCAGAACCGAAAATTTTTAATTTTGAATTTCATATACGAAAACAGTTTTTCGCCCACTGTGCCCAAACGAAGAATTCTCCACGAACCAAACATATGCCAGTCGATAGTCCTTAAGGAGTGTCTTCGAAATATAAAATCTAGAATTTCCCAAGGACCTTCAGAAATCCAGAATTTGAAATTTTCTGTGTGAGGTCCCTGTGCAAGATTTTGGCCCACTGTGGTCAAACGAAGAATTCTCCAAGAACCAAATATATGCAGTTGGGTAGTGCTTGACA